>PVIW01001873.1:0-257908 GCA_004026585.1 Noctilio leporinus
TAGTTTTTTAAGGAAACCCCATACTGTTTTCCACAGTGGCTGCACTAGCCTGCATTCCCACCAACAGTGTATGAGGGTTCCCTTTGCCCCGCATCCTCGCCAACACTTGTTGTTTGTTGATTTGCTGATGATTGCCATTCTGACAGGTGTGAGGTGGTATCTTAATGCAGTTTTAATTTGCATCTCTCTGATGACTAGCGACGTTGACCACTCTGTACTTCTTAATCCCTTCACTTTTTTCACCCAGCCCTTCCCTTCTGATAACTGTTGATCTGTTGCCTGTATGAGTCTGTTTATTTTCTTTGTTTATTTTTTTCTTTTCACAAAAAAGTGAAATTATATGGTATTTTTCTCTCTCTGACTTATTCCACTTAGCTTAATACCCTCTAGATCAGTCCATGCTGTCACAAAGGTAAGATTTCATTCTTTTTAATGACTGATAGTTTTCCATCTTATATAGGTACCAAAGCTTTTTTTATCCACTCATATATTGATGGCATTTGGGTTGCTTCCATCCTGAATTCCATCTTAACAATATATGTATTTAGGATTAAATGATTAAAGTTCCATGGTCATATTGAATGAAATAAAAACTTCTGTCATATCTCTCCAGCTTAAAAATATCTATCATAGCTAATTTCTAAGAAATTGAGAGAAGGAAAACTAGAATATGTAAATGAAATAAGGATTAATGTCTTCATTCAAATGGTAAGGGTTAATATGATATAAAAGTTTTATATCATTTTAACATTTTTTGTTATTGGGAAACTGGAAAAATGTTAACTTACTCAACATATTGATAACTTTGTGCCAGAGACTGGGCTAAAGAGTGGGCAGCAAATAATGGATAAGGTGTAGATATGACTCAGGAGCACCTCACACTTAAGTGGGAGAAATAGTCAAGTGACGTGATACCGTTGATGGCAAGACTAGGGATAAAGGCAGAAATGGATGACTTTGAGATTCCCAAGGCCTTATGGAAGGGAGAACTCTTAAGCTGATCTCCAAGGACAGGTATCCTCCCCCCAGGAGAAGAATGTAGAAAATGCTGTAAGATCTCAGCAATCACTACTCAGTGATTAGTTCTTGAAGGCACCAGATATCTTAAGGTGAAGGTGACTTGAAGGGTGGATGGGAGTTGCCAAACCAGAAAAGGAAGACAGGCATAAATGGAGGCATAAACACACCAGGGTGCCCTGAACATTGAAGAATGTGGAGCAGTCCAGCGTGAGCGTAGGTTGTGGTCTAGGCTGGGGCAGGGGAAGCCACAGGTGGAATTGGGCCCAACTGTGCAAGCTCTCCAAAAATTATGGCTGACTGAAAGACTGAAAAAAAAAACAACACTTTGCCTTGAATTTGGATGAAAATATCTTATGTCAATTGGTGCTAGGCCTTTAGGTCTCTATTTCTTTTTGTAATGAAGTCATTCCACTAGTAATGAAGTCATTCCACTCATAATGAATAAGCTATGTAAGAGTTCAGAAAAACATTCATGTTACGAAGCTTATGTTCAGATAACACCATTTTAATCTTATTCAGCCTTTTTCAGTATTAAAGATTTTCAACCTTTGGGTTCAAATTTGATTAGTTAATCCCAATGAAGCCTCTTCCACCAATGGGTGTGGCCTGGAATTATCCTTGATATTTTCGCTATACGAAGCTCTCGTGTTAAGTGTGTTCTCAACATGCATACACCTAGGGCTTCCCCACCCAGCCCCTGGGTTTGTGTGATGCCTCACTGGAGTCCTGCCCTCAATTTTGGGCTGCCCCTGACTCCTTGGCTAGCTAATCTTTTCCTCCTGAGGCCTGGATTTCTGTGGCCTCCATAACCAGCTGTGAGCCTGCTATGAATCAGAGGAGACCCACTGGGAACCTGGACCACATCCTTAGCCTGAGACCTTAGCTATTCTGTTTCATCCACCAGATGATATCCTTTTGTTACAGCAATTGTGACCAATATTAAATCTATACTCAGCAACTTTTGGGGGTTATTTTGACGTTTGGTCACACAAGCTGGTCAGCTCTTCTTGTCCAATCCCCTTTTAGTTTGCTGTTGACTTTTACTCCTGAGATATTTGTATAGTATAAGGATTATAACTTGTTAAATCCCATGGGGTCTTACAGTATAATGTCTATTTAAGAGTTCCCTTTCTTGATTTTCTAATTTAGGCCTGCGCTATTTTGATAGTTCCTTCTTGACCCTATGCTTCCTTTTTTTAGGTTTAATATACTGCAGGAATATTTCTAAACCACGAATCAATTCATATCAAGCTTAGCTGCTGTCCCCACAGTCTTGGCTGCCTGTGTTGTAAAGGCCAGACTCTAAGTGGCACTGGGAATGCATGATGCCTGGTTCTATCTTTCTTTTCTTGCCTCACCTCCCACTGTCTTTTTCCAGACACCTACTTTTTTTTTTTTTGGACCTGGGAGGTAGACTGTGGCATCTCCTGAATACTGGAGAAATCCAGCCTCCTTGCTTTTGATTAGTGTGTCTTCAGTGTGGAATTCCACTGGCCCGAGTCACTGCCCAGAGGAACCCACACATTTTTCAAGGCTCAGTTCCACATTCCAGTTTCTCCTTGAACCTTTTGTAGATCCTTGAGTCAGATATATTTCCTCCCTTTTGCGTTCACGGTACTTTGCCTCTAACCCTGTCAGAGCATGTATTTACTGCCTGTCTTCCATTTTTATTTTTATTTTTTTATAAACTTGTTATCTCAGTAAGTAGCAAGATTTATTCATCACATTCTCCACAGTAGCACTTCCTAACATATTTTGTCCATATGGGTTTTCAGTATTTGCTTTGTCCATCTTAGAATTTAAAAAAGAAATAGTTTATTTATTATTTTCAGAGAGAGGGGTACGGAGAGAGGCAGAGAGGGAGAGAGACATCAATGTATGGTTGCCTTTCACCTGCCTCCAACTACGGACCTGGCTGGAGACCTGGCTTGCAACCTGGTTGCCTGCCCTGGCTGGGAATCGAACCAGCGACCTTTGGGTTCGCAGGCCGGCACCTTATCCACTGTGCCACCAGCCAGGGCTTCATCTTAGAATTTTTATGGCATAAGAAGCTTAACTTTTTTCAAAGAGACACAGTGGAGGAATTTGTGTTTTCCAAATAGTTGCCTGGTACTTCTAACCTTCTCTTTTCTTCTTTACACACATGGCACATGTCAGAGGCATCTGAGTGAGTGGTTGTGAATACTTGAGGCTGTGTTAAAAGGAACATTTTGGGAGTGGGAACACTCTTCACAGACCTTTAACTAATTAGGGTTGTTAGTAAGGCTTTGTTTATCATAATAAGGTCATAATGCTCATTATTTTGTGATTATATTAATGCCAAGTACTGTGACAGCTCTTTCTCATACATTTTCTCACCTAATCCTCCCAATAGCCCTACGAGATCCATGCTTTACTTCTTTTTATATAGGAGGAAACACGGTGGCTCACGCAAGGTTTTTTGTTTGTTTTTTGTTTTTGAACTGAGATTAAGAGATAGAACCAGGTTTTCAGGTCAGGTCTGTGTGATTCCAAAGCCCACGGTCTTTTGCATGGTGTTTTCTGCTTTATGTGAGCATTTGGAAAGTACGCATTTCTGACCCCACCTTCCTGCTACAGAGATGAAATCAAGTTCATCTTCCAAAATAGCTCACAAACAAAGTGAAATCAGTATGTGCCTTCTCCAAGCTAGTGCTTATCAGCTTATAGATGCTTAAGATGTCAACAAGGTAATAAATTGTCAAATTGAATTATAAATAAGAGAAAGAAGTGAAATGTAAATATTGGCTTAAAGACATGTATACCATGTATAGTCAGTCAGTGGACAAATACACAATTAATTGATTTTGGCTTTTCCTCTTTGCTGTATTATTAGAGGACTGGTAATGAAGAGAGCCTATTAGAGGACAGTAGAAGGTTTCAGAGGACAATGAGAATTTATACAGTTTTCAAGAGGTGCAGGTGATATACTCTCAAGTGAAGAAAAAGCTGTGAACTGAGATAATTTTTGTGTGCCTGTCTGCCTAAGTTTTTCTTTACATGATGTATGAAAGGCTTTTTTTGTTTTGTTTTGTTTTTCTCCTTTTTCTCTTTAACCAGGTAGGACTTCCTATGAAGGATCTTTTGGGCTCAGTGAACTTTTGAATAAAGGCATCTTTGTGGGAAAAACAAAGATCAGCATAAGAGATACCTTATTTTACTGTCCATCAATGCTTTATACATTGAGATAAAAGTGAATGGAAAATTATTAGATGTTATGTAATCAATGACCATTTGTTGACCATGTACTATATTCCAGAATCTCTTATTAGGGCAGAGGATAAAAAAGACCCAGTGATTTCTTCAGAGACCTTTTAATTTTACATATGACAACAAGGGTAATACAAATTTGACCAACATTTATTAAGACCTAACATATTAGGTCTTATGCTAAGCATGCTAAACATATTAGAGCATTTTGTCTTTATAACAACTTTGTGTGAGAATTACTTGTCGTTTTTATTTTATCACATGGAAAAAACCCCACAAAAACCTGAGACAATGAAGCAACTTCTCCAAGATCATGACTTTCTACTGTGATCAATCCATTCCAAATATATATGATTATAGTATATATTACGTGAAAGACTTTCTTTAGAGATTAGTCTTCTAAAACTTTTTTAATTTTTAAATTTTATTAAAAAAAAAAGATTTTATTTATTATTTCCAGAGAGAGGGTAAGGGAGGGAGGCAGAGAGGGAGAGAAACATCAATGTAAGGTTGCCTTTCACCTGCCTCCAGCTACGGACCTGGCTGGACACCTGGCTTGCAACCTGGTTACCTGCCCTGGCTGGGAATCGAACCAGTGACCTTTGGGTTCACAGGTTGGCGCCTTGTCCACTGTTTCACCAGCCAGGGCTAAAACTTTTTTTTAAAAGAGTATTTCCTCTGCCTGTTCTGACTCTGCCACATAAACTTGAATCTGAATCAAAATGTTCCAATGTTTTATTGGGTAACTGTGGGCAAGTTATTTAATTCCTGCAGCCTCTGTTTTCTTGCTCATACAATGGGGATTTAAACACATTTTGCATGGGTGTGTAAAGCACACTGTTGCAGGACTCAATCTGGTCCCATTCCTCCTCCTCTTTCAGTTTTCCACAAAATGACTCAAAACAATCATTCAACCATATAAAAAAGATAATACTAAAAAAAAAAAAAAAAAAAAAGGTAATACTGAATTTGTCAGGTTGACCACTAACAGTTGTCTCGTAAGAAGTGTGAGGAGGTCCAGCAGCCCAATAAGTTCAGCTGTGATGCTGCTGAGTAAATATTGGACTTGAAATTGGAAGTTCTGTTTTGTTTGCTACTTTATTGTCCGTTTCTTATTTTAAGAGGGATGGCAATGCTTTTATTTAATAATTAGCCTATGATTTTTTTACAACTTGTTGATGCTTGAAAGGGCTGCGGGCTCTATAGTCAGGCAAAAAGAAGTCAGACCCTGGATGTTCCATTTGGATGATGAGAGTCAGTTACATAATAAAAATAATGTTCTACCTTGTTAGCTAAACTAAACAACCATGATTCTAGATAAAATCTTTCTCCATCAATAAGCTTGAGTGCTCAGTTTGACTTTATACTTTTGTAACATTTGATTACCTCCATGAAATCTTTTGAAGGTACATGGTTGTTTATCCAATTTTTAAAGAAACTGCATAACTAAAAAATTTCCGTTGATTAAGTGATGTCATATAACAGTATGGATTTTCTTTAGGGTAGTGCTCTGTTTAGCTGTGCTGAAAAACTAGATTTAAAGTAGCAGGTGACTACAGTGAATCTGTGTAATACTGTATTAATTTAACATTTCCATGTGTATCAGTCCATTTGATAAGCATCATTATTAGAAGTGCTGAATGATAATTAGAAGTATGTAGTTCTTTCTAAAATACAATTCTGGAAAAGTTGTTTATAAGTCATTTTTATCAAATTTGAAGATTAATTTTTGATCTGTGTACTGAAAGAATTGCTAGTTAAAGGAATCAGTGGTGAAATTGGTGAGGTGAGTAATCAAGCTCTAATTAACTTGTTTGCATAAATGAACTTTATTTGGTTATGCCATGTTTATATGGAAAATACAGAAAAGACTAATTCTATCCTGGTACAGAGTGGTTTACGACTGCATAGTAATACTTGAGCAGTGACCTTCTTTTCGTAAGTTCCATCCTATATAAGAATAAACTGGGGCCGTGCTTTGTAATGTAAAAATCACTTGACAATTACCAAGCTTCTAGTCTAAGTCCCGCATTGCATGGAGAGCTTAACATGTATTTTAGTTTGTAGCAACTCAGAGAGGGTTCTTTTACAACTGGAGATATCCAGGTAGAAAGGAGAATTTGGAAGGTGATGGTAGCAACAGGGTGACTTGTTCCCATTTATTGAACCACTAGTCTATCATTGCCACTATAGTATTATGAACTGCTTGTTAAACTTTTCATGAAGATTGTTTCTGTTTAAATGAAATGTATCTCTAATATTTTATTCTAGAATACATGGTCTGTAGCAAAAGTATTGGCCACACAAACATTTAATCATATTGACATTGCCTTGATACTTTCAGGACAGACCTCACATAAATAGATAATTAATAGACATACACTAGTTTTATAAACTAGTTTATAAAACTTTAGAAAGATAGGGATGATGTATATTTTACCTACTTCTCTACGCAAATGACAAATGCTAATACTTAGTAGGCCAGTTAATTTTTTTTTTAAAAAGAATGGAATCACTTTAAATGTATTTGGGTAAAAGAGTGATATGAAGAAAGTCATATATATAATGTCTGTAAAATAGGTGATCACGATTGAAAGGCGTTCAGGTGTTCTGCACTTGATTAATTTGGTTTCTTACAAAGGTGTCAGGAATTGGCCCTGGCTGGTGGCCCAGTGGATAGGTGCTGGCCTGCAAACCCAAAGGTTGCTGGTTTGATTCCCAGCCAGGGCACATAACCAGGTTGCAAGCCAGGTCTCTCTCCAGCCAGGTCTGTAGCTGGAGGCAGGTGAAAAAGGCAACCATACCTTGGTTTCTCTCCCTCTCTGTGTCTCTCCCTTATCCTCTCTCTAAAAATGATGAATAAAATCTTTAAAAAAAGAAAGTGTCAGAAAAAAAAATTTCCCGTTATTTGCAGTGGTGTATGTTGTTCAAAATAAGCCTCAGAATGCCCCTACCTAGTTGTGATATCTGACAAAAATTCTACCACAGAAGATTATGAATTTAGATGTATAGTTGTGATTAGATGAATCTGGAGTTCAGCTTGGAGAATATGAATGGAAACTTTATCCCCTTGAACTTTTGCAGACTTTTGTTCAGATTCTCAGCATATTGTTTTTAACTTGATGATAGAAACCTGCATGTACTGTTTGGGTGTGTCCTTTTAAAAGCTTACCTTGTTGATGATATCCTCAATGTCATTCAGATAGGAATTTTTAAAAATGTAACTTTGGTTTTCTTTTTGGAAGTCAGAATACCTCTTTAAAAGTTGTAGTCATAAAGCCAAGAAAATTGAGAGAAACTGGTGCATTTCTTGCATTTGGTTTGGGCAGTCTAACCCAGTATAGACTGCTGGCCACACATGGTATGTTTTGACACTCTAGTGCAGTTAGCCTTTAGATATATTTCATTGAATCTAAAATGCCATCAAATTTTAGATTTGCCATTATTTTACGTCCCACTGAAAGAAAAAGAAAACCTGCCAATTAAATTGGTACACTGTCCTCAACATATTTTTTTTTATTAAGGCGTAATTTATATATAGTTAAATTGACCTAGTTTAATATTTAGTTCTGTAAGTTTTGACAAACATACACAACAACCATGGAAATTGAAACAATTCCATACACAATGTATTAACTAACACTTATATTTAATGAAGTTGAAAGATTTTAATTTGACACATTTACATTGTATCATTCTTGTGCAGTCACAGAAGGGAACATATAAAGAAAATAATTTAAAAGTTTTTTTTACTCTCTCTATACACAGAATTTCACTCTTTCAAACTAGAGCAGACAGAGTCTTATTTCACGCAGTCTTGTCCTTTGCAATCAAGAGCATGGATGGGATGATAATACTGCGTTTCTGGGAATATGCGCTACTATTGCTCCAGGGATTTTCTTGCAAGTTCTTCATGTTTGTTACACAACTTTTGGCCCCCATTTTCTTATTTGGCTAACTCTAGTTTTTGTTTACTCCTCAATTGAGTAACCTGTCACTGAAAGTTAAGCAGCTTCTGTTCAAAATCAAAGTCAGTACTTTCTGAAAAATGGGTGCTTGAAGCCTTAATGTTAGTCTTGCTGGATGCATGAAGTCATTGATCTTATTAGCTGTCTGTTGCCAATAAAGAAGATACCTGTATCTTCTCCAAGACCTTTGACTGTTTCTTCGCCTCCAGTTGTTTTTGCTTGTTTGGCAGCACCAGCATGACCAGCAGCAACAAAGTACATAATTCCCTGGGACCACACATGGGCATGCCTTCTCCTGATTGTCACCTGGCTGAGAGCAGCTAGAAGATGCCATTGAGTGAATGACACAGTAGCTTTTACACTTGTTAAAAAGTGAGAAAAGTGTGGATTGAATTGGTCAAGTATGGTATTATGTTCTTCACTGTACATTTTATGTGGTAGTAAATTGAGGTATATGGGGATTAGTTTAGGGACATCAAGCTCTTTGGGAGCAAAGCTGGGCTGGACACTGGCTTTTTGTCTGCTTGTTTGAAGTTCTTTTTATGTACTTTGAGAGAGATGTTTTGATTTGATAGGAGATTGGTGTGGTAGCAGAAGTATTGGCTTGGTACTCAGATATGGATTCTGGTTCTGTGCTTATAAGCTTGTGGCTCTAGAAGTTATTTATACTTCCTGTATCTCATTCTCCTCACCTGAGGTTTGGGATGACAGTGATACCTACTCAGAGGATCATGGCAGTACTTTAACTGTTACATGGCATATGCTTCATTATATAATTATTATGAGATTATTTTCTTTTGATTCGCATTTTTTAAATGAATTTTTTTAAATAAAAATGTTTCCTGATAAGTATTTTCTTTGGATCTATGACATACAAGACATACTTGTATTTTTGGACCATAACATCCCTATAATGTTCAAATCTCTTCCTAAGAAAAAAATCCTGAATATATCTCAAATTCTAGAAGGAAAATATTCCACAGGCAAGGTTCCTTAGATGTGTCTATTTTCATAAGAAGTATAGGTAAAATGATAAAGATTCAGGTGAAAAATCAATGAGTGAATAATTCATTTTTAAATCCTAAATAGTTTTCTTTCATATGTATGAAAATGTATCTATAACTATATGAATTTTCTTTTTTTAAGAAGATTTTATTTATTATTTTTAGAGAGAGGGGAAGGAAGGGAGGCAGAGAGGGTGAGAGACATCAATGTACGGTTGCCTTTCACCTGTCTCCAGCTATGGACCTGGCTGGAGACCTGGCTTGTGACCTGGTTATGTGCCCTGGCTGGGGAATTGAACCAGCGACCTTTGGGTTTACAGGCTGGCACCTTTCCACTGTGCCACCAGCAAGGGCCATTTTTGCCTAAAATTAATAAGTGACAGATCTCTAAATGAAAGAAAGTTTGTTTTGTCACTACTTAACGTTCTTTAGAGCCAAAAATATCTGAAATTTACTTACTGATAAAGTCAGTTACTTAAAGATTAAATGTCATTTTGTCATTGTTATCTTTGAGTTAATACTCTAAATCTTGACTATTATTAGGTTTTGAAAGATCACTTCATTAATTTTGAGCTATTTTACATTTAGCTTAGGGAATTAATTCTGTAGACTTTTAGATGACAAAATGCTTTTTACATTTATCTTCTGATCTAATAAATGAAGAGTAGAGACCCCAGCATGACCTCTTCAGAAACAAGGATTTTGCTTTCTAGGAAAAGTTTTTATATAATGTAGAAATAATTAATCATCAGATTTGTTAACAGTAAATCTGTTAACAGATTTATTTTCTTTGTACATGGGTTTTATCCCAAATTGATTTATATGAATGTTATTAAACATACCAGAATATTAAAATACATAAACTGCATATATGTTTTTCAACTTTGTGGCTTCTACAGAAATGTGGGAATAAATTGCTGAAGGTCAATTTTTAATTAAAATTCATCAAGTATAAATTTTATTTATATCTTAATGAAATAATGGAATTTATCCTCTAAGTAAACAAAATACTGTTTTACACAAAGAATAATTGAACTCTCTAATATATTTTTAGAGGATGGCATAGTCTGATGATTATGGAATTATGAATGTGCCTTAATGTTATTCTCAAAATTACATTGAGACTATTTAGTGAATGTTGTAGAAAGTTTCACATTGTTTAGCTATAAAAAGGAACATTGTTCTTTTTAAGGCTGTGAGTGAGGCAACAAACCAGTTATTTCTGGTTGAAGCAATTTCACTTTACTTAGTTATGGTCTCTTTCAAATGCAGTAATATTGTAAACACTAGAAAATACTGTGGACTTCTGTGCTTTATACTGAACAAAAAATATGAAACTTAAAAAACCCAATAATGTAGTATTTTTATTTTTAAAAGATTTTTAAGGTACTTAAGTAAAGTACATACTAATCTTTACTAGTTAAAGTTACACTGTACCATAGAAAACTAAACTGAGAACAAGGAAGTAAGTAAATAATACGAAGTCAGAGTAGCTGTCACAAAGTTCAGGTATTTTTCTCTGAAGGGCAGGAACATATTCCTTACTCAAACCATATCAGATTTAATTTATCATTTAATCATTTCAGGTATTAGCAAAATGGACAGCTTTGATCTTAGTATATAAGCTTTTTGTCAGCCATGTCATTAAAAAAAACAGCTTTGGCTAAGAATTGACACCTAAAAAGCTACTATCAGACTATGTGATACACAGATTTACATTCAATTCTACTAATAATATATCATTAATAATAAAACATAAAACATTTGTCTCATTTTATCATACTTCTCAATTTCACCTGTAAAGAATGAAAAGCTGTTGCAGTCAGCTTTTTCTTTTTCACTGATAGCGTTCTATGATCAAATAAGTTTGGAGATTGCTGATCTGATTTACTCTACTTGGTTTTCCTGTCTCTGGTCTAGCTTTCCTCCAATAGTTCTTCCTATCAGCCGGGGAAAGCACTCTTAAATGCAACTCGGATTCTGTCATTTCCTTGCTTAAAACACTTCCTTTCCCCACTTCAATGCTAAGGGCCAACCTCAGCCCTCTAAGACAGGCTGGGAGGGATTCTGCATCTTCTCCAGCCTTAATTCCCCCTATCCCTGTTGGTCTGATGTGTGCCTAGGGGAGTTGCATCTCTTTCTTCACAGGGCTCTGTCTTTCTCAATATATGAGTATGTTGTCCTGTTCTTTTTTCTAAAAGACCTTTGTATTTCTAACCCAGGTGAAGGATGTCCTTATGTAGCCCACTGTCCAGTAAGCTTGGCCTAGACTGTTGCTGTTTGCTTGCCTCCATTGTGACAAACTTCAGCAAGTATCTCTAGGACGTACCACCATGACTGACCTAGTGGGTATAGTACAAATTAATAAGTAGATAAATTGAGTCCTGGCTGGTGTGGCTTAGTGGATTAAGTGCTGTCCTGTGAACCAAATTGTCACTGGTTCAATTCCCTGTCAGGGCATGTGCCTGTGCTGCAGGCCAGGTCCCCAGTTGGGGGTGTGGGAGAAGCATTGATGTTTCTCTCCCTCTCATTCTTCCTCCCTTCCCCTGTCTCTAAAAATAAATACATAAAATCTTAAAAAAAAATAAGTAGATAAATTGATTAAAACCATGTTTTAGAAGGAAAATGATATAGGAAAGACCCTTTACAATGTGAATTGCTAGAAGATACACAATTTTTTTTTAAAGACTTTATTCACTATCCTTCAGAGAGACAGGAAGGGAGAGAGGCAGAGAGGGAAAGAGACATCCATATATGGTTGCCTTTCACCTGCCTCCAGCTATGGACCTGGTTGGAGACCTGGCTTGCAACCTGGTTATGTGTCCTAGCTGGGAATCAAACCAGCAGTGACCTTTGGGTTCCCAGCCCTGTACCTTATTCACAGTGCCACCAGCCAGGGCAGAAGATATGTAATTAGAAGTATTCCCTGGCTGGTAGCACAGTGGATAAGGTGCCGGCCTGCAAAACCCGAAGGTTGCTGGTTCGATTCGCCAGCCAGGGCACATAACCAGGTTGCAAGCCAGGTCTCCAGCCAGGTCCTTGGCTGGAGGCAGGTGAAAAGCAACCATACATTGATGTTTTTCCCTCCCTCTCTGTCTCTCTCCCTTCCTCTCTCTCTGGAAATAATAAATAAAATCTTTAAAAAAAAAGGAGTATGATTATTCCAAAATATATTAGATGAAAGATTGGTGATAAATAGTGCTAGTTTTGCTTGCCAAACTGTGTCTTTAAATTCTTAATGATTGATTTATCACTTTTGAGATTTATTATCATATACTAATAATATATGTATTGAAAGACAAGGAAGTGTGCAAAAACTAAATGTCAAGTAGTTAAAATAAATGTTACTTTCTAATTTCTTCCGAAAGTTTTGGTCATTATTCTATGACCAAGTTTATAATCTATGATAAGATCACTAAGGCATTAGATAGTGAGAAACATTTTTCTTGTATTTAAGGAAATATTAGTGTCATTAAAAATGAATTAAAACTCTATACTGTAACCTTTAACCATTGATTGAAATGGCAGTTTCTGTTCTTGTGAAAAGAAAGGACATTTAGCACTTTTATATGGCCTGATTATTTGATTTTGGACATCTTCTAGCCATGTCTTCCCTTAATTATTCATTTCTGTTAGCCTCCCTCTTTCCTCCCTCCCCTTCCTTCCTTCCTCCTCCCAATGCTGTTCTAAGTTTGAGTGTGATTTAAAAGTATTATTCCCAACTCATCAGTAGCACTCTAGTTGGATGTTTCTCAGAGAATTGTTAAGCTTTTGAAAAGTTATATATCAAATTGCTGGAATTTAAAAGAATAAAATCTTTTGGAATGAAAATAACCTTATCTCAGAATTCTACTTTAATGTGTTGCAATTTCCTATAGCATACATCCCTGAATGTAATTTATATTCTCACGTCCTCCATCATCACACCATCCAGGGAACTGCACTGGGAAAGCAAGTCAACATTGTCTGGTGACTGATGCAATGGGTCTTCTTGACTTCAGTCACCCCGGCCCTTGCTTTTTCCTGCCATGCTGGGCCAAGTGAACTCAGTTTTTCCACATTTAGATCATCCCTTGCCACAGAATTCATTGCTGGCAGGTGCATGCACATGTTTCATGAATGAATTGTTAAGCTTAGCCTTTAATATAGGGGACACATTTGATCTACGGGTCTTATGTTGGAGTATTTCTATTTAACACTATTATACAGTACCTTATGTCATTAAGACAAGTGCTTCCCATGTGCCAGGTGCTGTGCCAGGTGCTGTGAAGTCTACAAAACACGAGTCTTTTATGTTGTTTGGCAGATTTTTAGCTTTAACTTCCCCACAAATTCACTTTTTGTTTTATTACTAGCATTTATTTATGAATGTTAATCTGCTTTCTAGATAAGTGAAAGTTGACTGTAAATGACAAATATGAAAGATGGTACATATTTTACCTCTTTTTGTTTAGCAAAAATTTTTTTAATTAGTTTTATTGTTGTTGTATTACATCAGTCCCCTTTTTGCTCTCCTCTGTCCTCTTGTTCAGCAAAATTTTTATTTAGTTGTTAAACTCTGTTTTTCTAGGTACTAACCTAAAATAAACTCTCTGTCCACATGTAAGCAAAGAATTGGGAAAATACACTATTACTTTCTTTTTTTTCCCCTTGTGAATACTCAAGAAATAAAACATGGTGTTCAAATGACTGGCTGTGTCTGTGGGAGTTTGTACTATAACCCAGTCTCCCTTCA
The DNA here is from genome assembly GCA_004026585.1 of Noctilio leporinus. Taxonomy (NCBI): domain Eukaryota; kingdom Metazoa; phylum Chordata; class Mammalia; order Chiroptera; family Noctilionidae; genus Noctilio; species Noctilio leporinus. Next base: position 13,956 of record PVIW01001873.1, read on the forward strand.
GCCTTTGGAGCCCATCATTCTGCTAGAAATATGCAGCATGTTCACAGATAATGGAAATAAATGTGTTATTTAGTTGAGCAGTTGCCTTCTGTCAGGGATATTTTTATGTTAAAGTAGAATTGGAGGCAGGAACAAACAAAATTGTCACTAGGGCATTCTGTTAAAAGTTTTGATTAACTAAGTAAAATTGACTTTTTGGGATGTACAGTTCCAGGAAATTTGTCCCTTGCGCAGATTCATGAAAATTCCACCATAATCAGGGTACAGAACAGTTAGTTTTATCCCTCCAAAAAATTCCCTTTTGCTGTTTCTTTGCAGTTAGGCCCTCCCTCATCACTAACACCTTGTGACTACTGATTTGTGAATGTTCTCTGCCACTATAGTTTGGCTTTTTAAGAATTCATAAAAATGGAATCACAGCCTTTTGGGGTCGCCTTTGTTCACTTAGTGTAATGCCTTTGAGATTCAGCCAGCTCCTATATGTACCAGTAGTTCCTTTTTATGGCTTAGTGTAGGGTAGTCCATAGTGTGATGTACTACAGTTTGTTTGTCTGTTCATTCACTGAATGCTATTTGGGTTGTTTCCAGTTTTGAGTCATTATGAACACAACATTCATATACAGGTTTTTGTGTATAAACATGAAGCTCTCATTTCTCTTATGTGTAGGGAAGTGACTGCTGAGTCATATAATAAGTGTATGTTTAACGTTATAAAGAAGTTTCTAAATGATTTTCCAGAGTGGCTGTACTGTTTCCACCCCACCAAGAGTGTCTAAGGGTTTTATGTGCGCCTCATTCTCACCTCTACTTGGTACTGTCCCTGTTGATTTTAGCCTTTCTAGAAGGCTTGTGATGATACCTCATTTTGTTTTTAATCTACATTTTTCATATGTTGTTAGACATTAAAGGGCTTCTTATGTAATTATTTGCCATTTGCAGATCCTGTCTAGTGAACTAAGTCCTTTGCTAATATTTAAATTAGGTTATTTTTATTGTTGAATATTCATATTTATATATTCTGTAAATAAGTTATTTGCCTAACTAATGTAATTTGCAGATATTTTTTTCCAGAGTATTTTATAGAGTAAGCGTTTAAATAAGCTCTAATTTATAAAATTTTTCTTTTATGGATTGTTCTTTGGTATCAAAGATGTCATTACCTAATCCCAGATCATAGAGAGATTATCTTATGGGTTTTAAAAAACGGTTTCAAGCTTTTCACTGTATTTAGTTCTATTAATTTTTTTTAAAGATTTTATTTCATTATTTTTAGAAAGGGGAAGGGAGAGAGGCAGAGAGGGAGAGAGACATCAATGTATGGTTGCGTTTCACCTGCCTCCAGCCACAGACCTGACTAGAGACCTGGTTTGCAACCTGGTTATGTGCCCTGGCTGGGGAATCGAACCTGCGACCTTTGGGTTCGCAGGCTGGCACCTTATCCACTATGCTACCAGCTAGGTTCTATTAATTTTGAGTTCATCTTTGTTAAAGACAAAGTTTAGGTGTAGGTTTCTTCTTCCTTTTTTTTTTTTTTTTTTTTTTTTTAGCATACAGATAAATGTTCAATTATTCCAGTCTCATTTGCTGAAAAAACTATCATTTCTCTGTTAGTTTTAAACCTTTGTTAAAAAAATAATTTTTAAAATACCTGTGCAGCTCTATTTCTGAACTGTGTTCCATCGGTCTATTTGTCTATACCACACTATCTTCATTGTAGTTTCATAAGTCTTGAAATCACGTAGCTTGTTCTTGTTCAAAATTGTTTTCTGTTCTCATTCCTTTGTCGTCTTATGTATTTTAGAATTAGCTTGTCAATATCTACAAGATCCTGGCTTTTGACTGGAATTTTGTTAAGTGTATAGGTCAGTTGGAGCAAAATTGACCCCTTTACTGTGTTAAGTCCTATAATCCATGAACATTATAAGCCTTTCTAGTTATATCTACTTTCATTTCTTTTCTTGGTGTCATATAGGTTCCAGAATACAGATCCTATATACTTACTGTATTTTGTAGTTCATTTTTGTCTTATTTTGAAATTGTTCATTGCTATATATAGAAATATTCTTGGGTTTTGCAAAAGGAAATATAAAATGGCATTTTTCTTCTTCCTTCAATGGATAAGAGACTCCTTCCTGCTCCTTGACCCTGAGCTGCAGGGCTCTTCCTTGCTCTCTCCTTTATATCCATTATCTGCTTCCCAGTTTTTTGCTGCCTTGAGTTCTGGCTGTGTAGTGGAGGGGAAAATGGTTAACTCGCTGTTATTTCAGTGGCATTTTGAATTCTGGTCTTCTCCAGTCCACCTGCTCCAATTTAATTTGGATCCTCAAATTGTTGCCCCATGCATTCTGAGTTTAACAGCTGTATTCTATTGGAGAGACTGAGTAGAGTACGCTTACCTCATTTTTCCTAAAACTAGACCCAATACCAATGTATTTGCAGTGACTGAAATTAAGTCTTTTAAATCACATCTCAAATTCTGTTTGCTATTAGCAGGCAATCCACCCATGTGCTGAGATCTTGTAGCATTTCTCCCAGGTCTACTCTCTGTCAGGGAAATGACACTGTAACTCTTTTCCCAACCCCGAGTGCCAGGCCCTTATTTATAATCTTAAAGCATTTTTTAGGGGAAAATATGTATAACATTCTGGGCTTGAGTAATTGTAATTGAATATTTGATGTCTGAGTAATGTACGTGTGACAGTTTTCCTTAAAGAAAAATTATGATTGTATCTGAAATTATGTTTGAACTATCTAAGACTGCTTTTGCTGGAGCCTTCACAAACTTTAGAGGATTGAAGGATTCATATTTTAAAAACAAATGTATGTGTAAAATAAGTTGTGTGAAATTTGATGTTACACACTGAAAATTTTTTATGTAAATGATGAGATGTGGAGGCAGATATTTAAAACAAGTAATAAATAGGAGTCTCAGATTTTTTTATTTACTACCTCAAAAACTGCTGATTTACCCAAGCAGAAATTTTGCAGTGAGAGCATTGACTATTTTTGTGTTGAAATGAAAGCAAATACATTTTCTTTTAAATTTGTTGGCCACTTTTACATTTAAGGTTTGTTCCAGTATAACCAATCACAGATTTCTGACCTCATTTCCGGTAATAACTGTTCTTTTTCAATGTAAATTTTAATTAATTTTGTAGTCTAGCATAATCAATTAGAGTTAGAGCTAGATAGTTGCCAGTTTTAATCTGGTTTCCCCTGAAACTGAGTATATTTAGTAAGCATTTATATCTGCTGCAACATGTTCTTGCACAGGGAGAAAGGAAACAAAGGAAGAGCTCTGGGAGAGGGTAAAAAGTTCTCATCTGCTTTTTCAAAAGTGAATAGAGTATTCTAGGTTCCTTCTTGCTTTTTTTTTGGAAGGAAAGTGTACCATAATCCAAAAAAACATATTTAATCAGAACTTTTTGAAAAGACTAGGTGACATGATGTTTATTATACCTACTTTTGGTGAAAGCTAGAAGTTTGAAGGAAGGATGGACGTGTGGTCATTGTGAAACCAAAGACTTTGGAATCAGAAAGATCTGGGTTTGACTCTAAGTTTTGTCTCTAAAATGGTGACTGTGTTGCTGAATAACTGAGTTTCTTCTCTTAGGTACATTAATTTATCTACTTAATCTGTAGATTTGTTTGATGAATTCCAAGAACACTTGTAAAGAAACCCAAAACTATGCCTGCCATGTATTGATATACTCATTAGGAAATAGTGCCTTTATTGTACAATTGCTACAGCAAACGAGTACATTGTTTAGTATCTCTGAAAGATGACTTGCAAATGTTCAACCTTGATGAATAGCAAGGATATTGAGTAGTTTATGTAACAGGTACCCAATTTTTGGCCAAAGTACCCTGGTTTGCTTACATTTAATAAGGCTGGCACAGAGTAGTAATGGGTGTAGAGTAAGGTTTGGGCAGTATAGTAGATTTGCATCTGGGTTTTTAATTTTCTTCAGTTATATTTTACATTCATTACAATATTATTTTGTATTGGTTTCAGGTATACAGCATAGGGTTAGACAATCATATGCTTTACCAAGTGTTCAGACTTTTCATCTTTAACTTTCCTCTTGTGAATAGATGAATCCTATCTCACAAACACGTATGTTTCTGTGTTGTTTGTAGTACATGATGGTGTGATTAGAAAACTGTGGAGGATTAGTAGGGGCATTTTAGTCTTTAAGGTGAGCTTTTGAAGGTGTTAGCTGGCGTGTGCCTGAGAAAAAGGACCATTTTATTTGGTATCTCTAGCTGTATACAAGCTCCAATAAGGGAATAGAAATCACACTGCAGATTAAATGGGGAATTTAGTATAAGAAATTATTAACTATGATCAAAGAGTAAGTGGAATATGGAAGGAAACAATATATGGTTCTGTAGGGCTGAGGGAGAGTCACCAAGGAAGGGCAAACTGGCTAAGGGTGCAGATCTCCTTGCAGAAGGCCTGGCTCAGGGCCCGAAGCAGAGAAGGCTGCACACGTTGACAGACTGGAGCTGGCCTGGCATTATTAGGCAGGTAGTGCACCCTCTGCAGTGCAGGTGGGGAACAGGCGTGGACAGACTGGTAGTCTGGGTGCTGGAAGGGGGCAGAAGATCTTCCCAGTGAATGGGAGGGCAGGGATGGAAGGGTGGGATGGTAAAAGGTCGTGGGATCGCAGAAGCTGCTGCTGCTCAGAATGCGACGTTCAGGGTCACAGGTGATTGTGTGCCGGCTGAGGGGGCCCCACCAAGAGTACAGACACCAGTATGGGCAAGAAGTCTTCAGAGCATTCGGCTTGTGTGGGGATGCTGGTTTCTATGTTAAGAGGACTTTAGGAAGGTTACTTCCAGGAGGAGGTGGCAGGATCCCAGGGCGATGGTGTGCTGTGCCCATGTTTGGGGCTGGCTCTACCCAGTGCCTTCTCCCCAACTCCTCCCTCAGTGTCCCAGCCCAGGCCTGACATTCCAGGAGGCCCGTCCCCTCCAGCTCCCTCCTGTGCCCTCTATAGAAAAGCTTATCATCATGTTACTGTAAAGAGGAGCTGCATAAAGGAATTCCATTGTTTATTCCAGGGCCTGCCTTGAAGGGTACATTTGGAACTAAGAGACAGTAAATTGTAATTCACACAGCATCTTTCAGTTTTTTAAAAAGGAGATGTTGTGCCGATTTATTGAATCTATGAACTATGCAAAATGGAAACTTGATACTCATTTTGCCTTGCATGCCTGGTCCTATCTTCTAAAAGAATGATTTATAAAACTAATGAGAACTGAAATTACACCAATGGTATATGAAAGCCTTGTTGAACTTTGATCATAACATCTTTTAAATCTGCTGTAAGCTATTTAGGTTTGCAAGAGCAGATCTCAAGGTATTATTGCTCATCTTGGTAGCAAGGGGTGTTTGCGAATGCCATTTAAGTGGAGAAACTGCAGATCCCTTTTTCTGTCTCTTTTACCCCCCCCCCCCCCCACCATTACCACCATGTTCCCCCCAGCAGGGACCCAACGCAGGCTCGCTTAGTAATGTCTGCAGGAGGAGGGGCTTTCAGTAACATATTGACGTTTTTCCTGTAACTGATACCAACAAGAGTCTTGCAAGTAATGCCTCATTTTACTTCTAGCCTTGTGAATGGCATTGACTTTCAGAACCTTTTTGTGAAATAAATGTCAATTAATTTTTTTTTCCATTAGGCAGTTTTATTACTAAATCTCGTCCCCTTCTTCTTTTTTTTTTTTTTTAATTTTATTGTTGTTTCAGCAACTTCTCTCTGTTATCAGGTACCATAAAATTTTATAAGGTATTGGTTGCCAGGACAGAAACCCAACCTTCTTTTTAGGTTTTTGTTAATTATAATTAATTTATATTAATATTCCTTTATTATAAACAATACCTATCCACTGTAAAATGTTAAAAGATCTTAATATTCAAAAAACACGGCAACATTCTTGTATCTAGAGATTACCCTGTGAATACCTCAATGTGTAGAATTCTGGATTTGTTTCTTTCCACATACATTTGCTTTCACAAACATGAAATGCTATCTTGGTCATATTGGTTTATCAGCTGCTTTCTTCAGCTGATACTCCTCAACTTTCCATGGCAATACATTTTTATTGTATGTAATCCCCAGTTCTTCCCATGTTGGCTCAATTGCCCCCTCAACATATACAGTTATTGAAGTACTTTATTCTAATTGGATCAAATCTGGGACTCGGCTTTACATGTGGTTAACTTCTGTAAACTTTTTGTCCAGTAATGACAATGACTTTTTGAAGAGATAAAGCCAGTTGTCCTATAATATAATGGGCTTTCTGGAGCTTTCTATTGCTTCCTTTTGGTGGTGTTAGCTTGTTCTTAAATCCCGATAGATGGAAAAGTGAGAGCTAGGCAACATGGATTCACGTCACATGGTTTCTGACTAGGATATGGTTTTGGTCATAATGTATATTACCTGGCGGGTCATGTCAGGAAGCACAGTGCCCTGAGGAGCCACCGTTCTTGTGGCCCGCTCATCACACCACAGTGTCAGTGCTTCTTTCTAAAGCTGCCGAGCCTGTGTTTCTTGTATCTGGTATTCTACTTACTCCTGATTTAAAAAAAGGCCAACCATGGACATGGACAACAGGTGGGATTGACTTTGGGGGGAATGAGTTGGGTGGGGAGGGGGACAGAGGGGAGCAAAAAGGGGATGGATGTAATACAACAACAATTAAAAAAAAAAAAAAAAGACCAAAAAAAAACCAAAAAAACCCTTTATACATTTCCTGTGAAAGATTTTTAGTGTCTCTTGAGTGAAACTTTGAAATACTTTTTAAAGAAAATGTATATTTTAAGATTGTCAGAGCTTCCGGAAAGATTAAGCATGTGCTATTTAGACTTAATGTAGAGATCTTTGGTCTCAAGAAAATAATAAAGTATCTTAGATTTTTTAGATATATGTTTTGTATTATATTTAAAAAAGGCATAGCATGGCAATTTAAATGCTGTGAGGGCCTGTGACAAAGATATTGCATACAACCTTGGATAAAGTCTGTTTAACTGGGTTGGCTGTTGGTCAGTCTCTCTCTACTCCATGGGCAAGAAAGGTTTAGACAACATTTACAATGATATGTTTAATAAAACATAATGACTAAGTGAAAATGAATAGTAGTAATTCCATGAAAAAATTGTCATTTAATTGATTTTCTAAACCTTAAGGAAATTGCATATTTTTTAAAAAGATTTTTAAAAAATTATTTTGCAGAGAGAAGGGAAGGGAGAGAGGCAGAGAGGGAGAGAAACATCAATGTATAGTTACCTTTCCCCTGCCTCCAGCTACAGGCCTGTCTGGAGACCTGTCTTGCAATCTGGTTATGTGCCCCGGCTGGGGAATCGAACTAGCGACCTTTGGGTTCGCAGGCTGGCGCCTTATCCACTGTGCTACCAGCCCAGGCCCAAAATTGCATATTTTAATCAAAAGTAAAAGTTAGCATTTTCCCACTGCAGTTTCTTTTCTGTCTCTTGACTGTTTCTCCCTCTACATATACATACACATACCCATATATCATAACACTCTTCTTCTGTTGAAGAATTTTCACTTGTGTCTTTTTAGCTGTGTGAGTGCTTCAAAATTCTGCATTGCTTTAAAAAATTTCTTTTAAAGTCTCTTCCTTTAGAATCTTATAAAGGAGTAACTTTGACAGAAACATCTAGGGTAGTTTCCCTTTCAAAATAAACATATTTGATTACTTGATACGGGGAAGCAACTTTTCCCTAGAGATGAAGATGAGAAGAGTCCTAGAAGGAAGTGGGGTGAGTAAAGACTGGTAACTGTGATAAGTATTTCTCACAATTCACTTTTGTTTGTGTTGGCTCTTGCTGTTGGCATTGATTTAGAAGGCTTAAAAATTCATATTCTTGGCTTTTCTTAACAATACTGGGTCTTAAATACTAGTACTTGTTGGGTGGGGAGAGCATTTGTGAATTTAACAATGTATTTTCCTTTCTTTTTCTTTTTCTTTTTTTTTTGACAGTTCGTGTTGACTTAATAAGAAAACAGTAGAGCAACCCAGGGTAGGGGCCTGGGGCTGCTTGTCTTTGCACCTCAGCCTTTGTGTAGGGATGAAATTGCCTGGTGATTTCTGTGGAGTTCAAGTCCTTGTGCCATGCAGGCACTAAGCCCCAGTTAGTGCTGTTCTTTCTCCTCCCTCCTGTGCTCACTGCGCTGTTTTTAGAAGCATGCACCTGACTGAACAGTGGAATTTGCCTAATGCTATGAAATTTGCTGGGCCATTATAGTGCTTAGTAAAGAGTCACTGAGTTGTCAGAACTTTAAATATGGCCTTGTATAATTAGTCATCATGTGTTGGCCTTTTCCCAAACCTGAGTTTTGCCTTCCCTGCCTGCCTCACTCCAAGCCCTCCCCCGCATCACCTGAAATGAACTTTTATTTGTATACTTCTGAAACTTCTTACCAGGATCACCCCCAGGTATAAGATATCGCTCGTAGTTAAAGACGTTCTTTTTATTCTCCCTAGGTAGCATTTAGACAAGTTCAGTTGTCTTTGATCTTATGTCTGTGGAATGATTTACGGTATGCATAATTTAAGCCTTACAATTACCCTGGGAGAATAGGTACTGCTATCGCCAGGATACAGATGAGAGGGTTGTGGCTCAGCTTCCACCCTTTCAACTTTGAGGTTTGGATTTTTCCTTCCAAAGAGATTGTCTAACAGGCAGGCAGTTTTGTTTGTTGTTAACACGGGGCACTCTCCTGTTCCTTCCCTCAAATTCATTCTTCCTCTTGGAAGTATGTAGGACCTTGTGCTTGTAAATAGAAAACCATATCATTGCGGGGGGTGGGGGGTGTCCTAATTATGATTAAATAATTAAATAACTTACCTAAAGGCTGTTTTAATCATCTGGCGAAACTTTTCATAATGTGTAAAGACACACACTACACAAACACGAATCTCAATTCCTTTTCTAATAAATGACCCTAATGATTTTCATATTTCATGCTTGGTTTTGAAATGTGAAATGGATCTTCATACAAATAAATATGTTTCTTATTCTTGGACATACTAGGAAGACTTTTTTTTTTTTTTTGTATTTTATTTCTTCATGAAGATTCATTAATATTGGAAAGGCATTTCACATTGAACTTATTATGGAAATTATAAAAACAGAAGTCTCTGAAAGTCACTAGAGATTTTAGTCATAAGAATCTATGCAAGGACATAGATACTCCTATCAATACTTTCCTCTATTTTCCATCAAAATAAAACATATGTCAAAATTACATGTGAAAATAGTGTACTTGAAATTAACTTTTGTTAACTAAAATATATCATATTTGTTAAAGGGTCAGTTGTGGTATTCCTGGAAATCTCAGATGGTATATGTCCCCTTTTTAAAGTTTATTTCTTTTTTCTTTTTTTAAGATTTTATTTATTTTTGGAGAGAGAGGAAGGGAGAGAGGCAGAGAGGGAGAGAGACATCAATGTACAGTTGCCCTTCACCTGCCTCCAGCTACAGACCTGGCTGGAGACCTGGCTTGCAACCTGGTTATGTGCCCTGGCTGGGAATCGAACCAGCGACCTTTGGGTTTGCAGGCCGGCGCCTTATGCATTGTGCCACCAGCCAGGGCCTAAAGTTTATTTCTTAAAGAAAAGGCTGAAACTTTCTTTGAAAGGTTTTATAATTCCCTATCATATAGCAGAGATTGGTACATCTGAAAAAAAATATTCCATTTATTTCTACGATTTAAATAGTGTGTAAATCACCCCGAAAGAAACAAATTGGGTGTTTCAGAAGTGTGAGTCATAATTTGCTGAGGAGGTAGAGCATGAATTTGATCCTTAAGGGTTAATTTAAGAGTTTCTGCCTCTCTCTATGGGATTTTTATTGCAGTATTGAATATTGGAAGTAAGAAGCAGACGTTTTTTCCAGGCTGAGTAGTGACCCCTGATGGGAAATTTAGTGGAGTTTCATAGTAAGAATGTTTATGTGTATAAACTGTAGGGTATATCCTGCAATGGAATGTCTACTTCAACTAGAGATTGCAGGATGTAGGAGGACTAGAAGGGAATTAACCCTGTGGTAAAGTTGCAGAGGTACTTAATTTGCCTAAACTTTGATTTTAGGGCAGTATTTTCTGATGGGTAAGAACTCCATAGAGAAAATGTATGTGCTCAAAAGTGTTCTCTCTATGTACAAAGCATCTGTAAAAAATTGATGTTTCAAAAATTTAAATATTTTTAGAAGTCTAACTGAGCCCAAAACCTTCGAGTCACTTGAAAGCGATTTTTGCCCCCCATGAAATCTAATGCTTATTAAGGCACTTTACTTATGTAATTTTAATAAAAACACTATATGTTTGATACGGCTCAATTTGAAAGTTGATGAAATTGAGGCTTACAGGGGTTAAATAATTTGTCTAAGGTCATATAGTTAGTAATCGAGATAGAATTTAACCGTATTTCTTTTGAGCAGGGGTTAAATGGTTTTTAATCATAATCCTATTGGGAAAAAGCTAACCATTTCCAGCTCTGAGAGAACTAAGATCCTCACTGTTCTTTCAGGAGTCAATGGGAATGGGTTTCGGAAGTATATTAACTCTTTATTTATTTACTTATAAAATTTAGGCATTTTTTATTTAAAAATATTTTTGAAGATTTTATTTATTATTTTTAGAGATAGAGGGCAAGAAAGAAAGGCAGAGAGGGAGAGAGACATCAATGTATGGTTCTCTTTCACCTTCCTCCAGCTACAGATCTGGCTGGAGACCTGGCTTGCAACCTGGTTATGTGCCCTGGCTGGGAATTGAACCAGTGACCTTTGGGTTCACAGATGGGTGCCTTATCCACTGTGCCACCAGCCAGGGCTTTACTCTTTATTTAAAATAGCATCTCCAGCATGTCCATCAAAGGCATATTTGGATGAAAAATAAAGTAATTGAGCCTTTCTGATATTTTAATATAAATGCATACTATCAGTTTTTAGTTGCAGAACATGGAAGAAAAATGAGTTGTTTTGAACAGAAGAGAATCTAATGCAGGAACAAAGTTTATGAAAGTGCTGAAGTGTCAGGGCCCAGGTGGGCCTGCATGAAGTACAGCTGACTCTGCTGTCACCAGGAAGATGGAGCACAGTTGTGACCCAGGAATGGTGAAGACATGACCTCAAATAGGGGCTCAGATGCTACGCTGTGCATATTGGATTCATCCCAGGAGGAAAATGTTGTCCCATGCTTGTTAAAACCCATGAAATTAGTGACTATAGACAATGGAGTGCTGCTGTCATAAAACCCAATCATGACACTGTCTAGCTCACTGGTTCCTTCCTAATCTTATACCTGTTAATCTATTTAGTAGGCCCCTAGTTGAAAGGAAATCTGCAATAAGTATTACGGGTTTGCCTCTGTTGTACAGGAAAGCATGTGAGAAGGAAGTTGGTATGGAGATTGCGCACCAGTGCACTCTACCCACCTTACCATTAGAAAATCAGAGCAATAGAGTAGACCTTACTTGTGTCCAGGGCCACATTTTCTGACCTTCCTCACCCCTAGCCCTCGTTAAAATGTCACCTTTGGCCTTTCTGGTCATGTGTCCTGTGGAAGATTCACTCAACTATTTTTTTCCCAATGTTTTGAGTAGGTAGATTTAACAATGCCTTTAGATGCTTTCTCTGTGAATGAATACTTTAATAATAAACATTTAAGTAATATATGCAATTAAATTATTTTTCATTTAAAAGAATTGAATATTATAGTGAGTGGAGCAAACATGCTAGAGCTAAACTCTAGCTCTTAATCCCAGAATACTAGAGAAAAGTACTTAGCAGATTGAACTCTAGGAGAGTGTCCTATCTCTGTTATATCTCTGGGAGAGTTATTATTTTGCAGAATATATTTTAAAAGGCAAGCTGGAAGAAATCAAATATGTGTCCAATTTGGATTTTTACTTATGTATTTATATACTTTTTTTCTGAATGGAAAATAATTAAGGTGTGGATTTGACTGGATATTGCTGATGGGAGTGTTTTTAGATAGTACATTATAAGGCAATAGTTCAAATTTTGCCGAGTGTGGAGAGGAAGTAATTTTTAAACTAAAGTTTTATATTTTTGCACTGTTTTTAGGTCAGTTGCCTAAAATTATCAAAACTTTCATTGGATTCTAGGGAGAAGTAGAGTGTTTCTCAAAGCACCTTTTTCTCCCTGATCTATTGATGCTGTGTTGGGTAAAGTATGTTTTCTTTTCTGGAGTTCCTTGTGTAGTCTTTCCATTTTCTTTCATTACTTATCTTCTTTTACATTTAGTGCGCAAATGCAAGATACCAGTTTATAAATTAAGGGATAAAATGGAATATGCAGTCTCTTTGTTCATGTTTAATTACAGAGGATTTGTATTTCATGCTTTTGTCTTGATATTTATATTTTTTTATCCCTTTAATCTGTTTCTTCTCAGTGTATTTACACATAAGGAGAAAGAGACAACTGATGAATTTAAAAAAAAAAAAAAAAAAAAGAACAGCTTGCTGTTTTGGAGGTATTCAATTATATATTATAGGCCCTAGGTGTAAAACACCCATCAATTTAAGGCCAGGAAAGTAAGTAGTAATCTTTGCTGAAAAATTATTTAGTTGCATTCAATTATTACTTCTTTTAAAAAATATTCAATAAAAGGTAGTTCTGTAGAAAGAATATCTACAATTATAATCTAGATTTTGATTTAAGAAATAGATTTCCTGATGATAGGTTTTTAGGTGTTTAAGTAATTGAATCAGTCTTATATTTTCACCTGTTTTGAAATTTGAATAGAAATAATACAACACAAAAAAGAATTAATGGATTAGCTACACATTCAGCTGTACTCTCTGAAATCCTATGACAAACAGTTTCAACTTCACACCTTTTTCTGCTTCTCCTTGTTATTTTTGTTCTTCAGGAACATTGGGGAAAAAAAAAACGTGCAGGGTTGGGTTTGAACCCAGGCTTTCTGATTCATGACAGCACAATGGATGTAGAACCTCTAAATGTCATGTCTTCTAATCAGTCTTCCTTGGAGAAGGAAGATTGTCCCCCTCTGATTGTCAGAGAGACTCTTGGCCTTCACTCTTGCTAGTCTCCATAGCAATTCCTATGGCCAAAGTGATGCCAACCTCTGATTGGTTTGACTTTGAGTTATTGCTAATCACAGTAATAAGGTGGTGAACTTTTGCTACTTGTTTTAGGCCAATTAGGGCCTGCTTGTGAGCTGGCATATGGGAATTGACCTCATCCAGTCACTGTTTAGGACTGCTAACCTGTACAAGAAATATGACGTTGATGCTGGGAAGCAACTGACAAGAGCCTGTTATAGTGGCTGATGTTTTTATTCAATATAAAGGTCTTATATTTTCAAACTCTAGTCATTTATTTCAGGTTTGGTTACAGAAATGTAGAAAACTACGTTTCTGTAGTTTTTCTCTTATGTAGTCATAAGAGAAGATAGTGCAAAATCATAATGGAATAGTTTTGAAGGGTATATTTTCTTCAGAAGCCTCCTGTGGGAATAGAAAAGGTATTATTATAATTCCTTGTTGATAGGTTTATGAGCCATATAACCTAGAAGATTAAGGATGAAAAGTAAGTGAGATTGTAGGTGAAAGTGTAGCTCAGATGGTTCATCAGTCAGCCTATGGTGGATGGCAAATAAATGAGGGTAGAGTATTTATTTGAGAAGTCAAATGCAGAGAGGGCATATTATAATCATAGGATAAGGTATTCAAGTTTTATCTTTTTTTAAAAAAAAGATTTTATTATTTTTCAGAGAGAGGGGAAAGGAAAGAGGCAGAGAGGGAGCGAAACATCAATGTATGGTTGCCTTTCACCTGTCTCCAACTACAGACCTGGCTGGAGACCTGTCTTGCAACCTGGTTATGTTGCCCTGGCTGGGAATCGAACCCGCGACCTTTGGGTTCACAGGCTGGCACCTTATTGACTGTGTTACCAGCCAGGGCTTCAGGTTTTATCTTTCTGATGTGATATTTCAGGTAACAACAAGGTACTCTGGTGATATAGAACAGCTTAAAAGACTGTGAACTAGATAGGAATGAACGATCAACACAGGCATTGAAATGTACAGCAATAAGGAAGAGAGCCAGACAGATGTCAGATCCCTCAATGTTTGTAGGCAGGGAATTGGAGCTTAGCTGGATTGCGAGACCTTTGGAGGAAAGGGTGTGGTTGTTGATGAACTAGAGTAGTAAATTAGTGTGGAAGGTGCAGAAAGGATTTAGGAGAATGCTGACATTGCTCCATTTCCTGATGTGCAGAGGCAGAGGGAGAACAAGCAGTCTCCACCTGAGTTTTTGATGGACATACTATAATGAAGGAAAAGACAATTACAGGGTTGGGCAAAGTAGGTTTACAGTTGTGAGTAGGTGGAACACAGAGTTTATTCTTTTATTATTGTGTTATTTTCCATACTAACAACTGTAAACCTACTTTTTCCCCACCCTGTACTTAAGCTTCTTGCAAATTGGAGAGCAGTCCCACAAGGACAATAGACCTGGGTATGCCTGTAGGTTGGTGGGAAAAAACCTGGGAGAAGGACACTTAAGCTATTTTGGGCAGTGCTTATGGACTGTGAACCTGGGAGGGATGGAATGCAAACTACTCCTCATTCAGGCTCTCTCTGGTATAATGGGAAACTTTTTCCCCTGGTGTTATCACTGGCTATTGCTTGAGCTATTCTTCATAAACCACTCAATAAACTAAACTGCTTGCTATTCTCAAAGCTCCATTTACCTTGGAGAATAGTTGTTGCTATTTTCTGCTCAAAACTATTGTATTTCTAGTATATGCACCCAGTTTTCCAGAAATGTCCTCCTTATCCCATTTCAATACCTAACATCCATGCCCCACAAGACCATGTTGACCTTCACCTCCTCCAGGATATTTTCTTGATACTTCTGTGCAGGTGTAGACTGTCTGCTTTATTTGGCATGACTTTTAGGTTGCTTTGTACTCATGTTATTTGGTGTGTGTTTATGAGAGTACTGAAGATTTTAGTACATTTCTTATACTGTCTAGCACAGTGCCATGTCCTCTGAGTGTGTCAAATTCCTTTTTGAACATGGTAGTCAAAGGCAAGTGTAGGAAGAGTTGAAGTATTCCTGATTCATTTAGTCATGCACAGGGTTAACTTTGTTAACCAGGATTATTTTTATACTCAGAAAAATTGTATATTGAATTTAAGACATTATATTCATCCAAAAAGTTTGATTTATTATCTTTTTCAATGTCACAGCTTCATTTCAGTCTCTTTAATCACCTTTAGCTGTATATTTTATACCTATCTCGTGTAACCACCTACCCTTTTGTGGGGAAGGTGTTAGGATTTATTTTTTTATTTTAAGATTTTATTATTCTTAGAGAGAGGGGAAGGGAGTGAGGCAGAGAGGGAGACAGACATCAATGTATGGTTGCCTTTCACTTGCCTCCAGCCATGGACCTGGCTGGAGACCTGGCTTGCAACCTGGTTATGTTGCCCTGGCTGGGAATTGAATCATCCACGTTTGGGTTCGCAGGCTGGTGCCTGCTGTGCCACCAGCCAGGGCAGGATTTACTTTTTTTTTTAATCAAAGAAGGCCTTAGCTATACCCATGCATGAGATTCCTATTTTCTTCCTGAAGAATAAGCTTTAGATGTTATTTTTCCTTTTTTGGGCTCAAATACCATTTTACTCCTCCAACAAATAGAAAGCATAGTTAAATAATGTCTGGGATATCTGTATAAGGTTTAGTTTTGCTACCATATCAACTATCAGCAGTTACATTACCTCTCACTTTTGGAGCTTCTAACTCGTGTGGAAGTGTTTGATGTAACTGCCTGTATTAACCCCTGCTCAAAGTTGTGGTCCTCTTCCTGTCTCATCATGAACACCTTTGCCTGTTGTTTTATTTTGCTTAAAAACAAAACCAAAAAGCCCTACTCTTTATATCTTTGATTACTTCAATTTTTTGTAGGGTTTTCTAGAAGTATTCTTGTGAGTGTCCAAATACCCTTTCATCTCTATTCTTTATAGCCATCATTTAAAAAATCATCTATTGACTCTTTTAGTACCAAGGAAATTAAAAAATGAAAATGACAAATTTCTTGTCCTAAAGAAGTCCACCATGTTGGGATGGAAATAGCTAAATGCATAAAAGTATCATATAGAGCTTTTGCCGTCTGAGTACCCGTGAGTGACCTCTAAGTGTTTAGTGAACATAGGACAGGGGACTAGAGTATTCCACTGGGAGGAAGGGGAGGGATTAGGGATGCCTTCTTAGAGGAATTAACATGAGAGCTGGAGTTTTGAGACAACTAAGGCTTTGGATGATGGATATACACACATTACCAAAGAATTAATGAAAGCTGCTGTGCAAATTAATTACGTATGTAGGTTGAACACTTCTGTATGCATTAGAAGCATGTGAGGAACTTGGGGAACTAAAGAAATATTTATGAATTATTCTTCAAAGGAAAGAACTTAAAATTTAGTTAGAGATACAAAATGCAGGCACAAAAAAAAATAAATAATAAGACAATCCAGGACTATATGCATTGTCAGTGTTTATTGAGTGACTTTTTCATGCTACATCTGTGATAACAGCCCCTCCTTCGAGAGGATCTTAAAGTGTTTGAGAATATAAAACATGGGTAAATGAAAACAGCAGTTTAGTCAGTCCATAAAGTTACTATGAATGAAGTTAGAGACAAGTGCTGTAACCACTGTGACATGAGAGAAATCACTGTGAGTTGAGGAAAGAAGGGAAGCTTGAGAAGATAGTGGTCCACTTGGACCTGCTGCTGCTGCTTTCTGGACCCTGTCTTGCAGAGAGTGTGACGGTATCCACTCCCATCTGTACTGGGATACGGTTTTAATTGCATTCTTACCTCTTGCATCAAATAGTAAGAATGTCTCATGCCATTATCTCTAAACCTTGGAGACGTTCTCTCTAAACCTTGGACGCATTTGGAACATTTGGATGAAGGAGGAGATGTTTAATGTTTGGTTTTGGCTGTTCCAGCCACAACCTGTTTCTGACATGCAGATTGACTGAATGTAATGGCCTTTGTAAGGCCATAGCCCACAGCCCACAGCCCAAGGTCCATGCATTCCTCCTTTCTGAAAGACCTTTGGGAGCTGGCATTTACTGTTATAGATTCCTGCTGTGAAATTCCAAAAATACATGGTCATCGTAATCACATATTAAAGCCTTAATCTTCCCTTTACGTAATATAAGAAAAAAAAAGTTGGCAAGCTAGACAATCTACTGAACTATTAATGACATTTTGAACATAGTTGTTTTATTTGAGATGGATCTTTCTTTAGGAAAGTTATAATTTTTTCGGTGTTAAAACTGCACTTGCAATGGACTTTTATTTTTAATCCTCACCTGAGGATATGTTCATTGATTTTGGAGGGAGAAGGTGAGAAAAAGTGAGAAACATCTATGAGAGAGAGAAACATCCATCCGTTGCCTCCTGTATATGCCCCTACAGGGATCAAGCCTGCAACCCAGGTATGTCCTCTGACTGGGAATAGAACCTGGCAGCCTTTTGGTTATGGGGTGATGCTCCAATCAACTGAGCCTCCTGGCCAGGGCATAATGGATTTTTAATAAGTGTGTGTGTGTGTGTGTGTGTGTGTGTGTGTGTGTGTGTGTGTGTATTTTTCTTTTAAAGGAGTGAGAAAGAGAGGAAGACAAGTATCAATATGTGGTTGTTTCTCGAGTGCCCCCAACTGGGGTCCTGGCCCACAACCCAGGTGGTACCCAGGCTGGGAATTTAACCAGTGACCCTTTGGTTCATAGGCCAATACTCAGTCCACTGAGCCACACTAGCAAGGACTTTAATATATTTTAAACATGCTAGTACATTTAACTTTTGTTAAATGTTATTAAATAATAAAGGCATTACTTTTAGATCTTGTTTTAATTTTTTAAAAATATTTTATTTATTATTTTTAGAAAGAGAGGAAGGGAAAGAGGCAGAGAGGGAGACAGACATCAATGTATGGTTGCCTTTCACCTGCCTCTAGCTACAGACCTGGCTGGAGACCTGGCTTGCAACCTGGTTATGTGCCCTGACTGGGAATTGAATCAGTGACCTTTGGGTTTGCAGGCTGGTGCCTATCCACTGTGTCACCAGCCAGGGCTCATAAATTTGTGTTTTTAAAATTGTAGTAAAATACACATGACATAAAATTTACCATTATAACAATTTCGATGTGTATAATACAGTAGCATTTAATACATATACAGCATTTTATAATCATCACCACTATTCAGTTCTAGAATATTTTCATTATCCCAAAAGAAAACCGATACCCACTAAATAGTCATTTCACTCTCCTTTCCTCCACACTGCTTACCACCCATGGCAACCACCGATCTGCTTTTGTTTTAGTTTTTTTTTATTTTTCTGTAAATATTTTTATGTCATAGTTTGCAAAATAATGGAGATATGCTGGTTTGATTTTATTCAGTTTATATAGTGGTATGATAATACTCCTGTATTGTATGTTATACATTTATTGGTCAGTTGAGTATTTCTTAGAAAGATACCTTAAGCAACATAATTTATTTAGGGGTGAGTAGCTCTTTTTAAAAAATTTTATTTAATATTAAGACATTAGTAAGTTTATGAATGGAGTAAATGAAAAGCACAATTAAAAATAAGTAATAATATAATAAAGGTAACATATTTTCTTAAGCTTTCATAACACTGAGAATTAACTGCAATAATCACACTAATCACCAAGGTTATTCACACTTTTGTAACCTGTGAAAATCTCCAAAGTATTGTCTAAATAAAAAAAAAATCCTAGATTAGAAGGATAAAAAATCCTGTTGTTTTTCTACTGGATGGTCTTCTCTGAATCTAATCCAAAAACACCATTAAAAATAATCCATGGTTTTGTTCAGTTTAAAAGTTTAATTAATAATGTTATTAATTATTTAGGAAAAGCCCTGGCCAGTGTGGCTAGTTGATTAGCTCATGAATCAAAAGGAGGCTGGTTTGATTTTTGGTTGGAGCACATGCCTGGGCTATGGGCTAGGCTCCCCATTAGGGCACATGCCAGAGGCAACCGATAGACGTTTCTCTCCCTCTCTTTTTCTCGATTTCTTTTATACGTTTCTTTCCCTCTCTTTCTCTTGCTTTCTTTCTCACCACTTTCCCTTCTTTCTAAAGTAAATAAATACTTAAAAAAATTATTTAGGAAAGCATTTTTACATTTCCTCTAAAAAGCAGAAGTGACATTTGAATACCTTGATGTCTGTTGAAAGTAGGTCTGTAATTTTGCTCTCTGCTTGTACTTCCTTTTTTATTTTTCTTTTTAATGATTTGAATACAGAGTACATATAGTATTGGTAAGGTCTTTCATGGGTAAAGCCTTTGAAACAGATCAGAAGATTTAATTTGGAGCATATTTGGAATTAAATTTGATTTCAAAATAGTGGATAAGAGTACAGGTCTTGAATCACATTTCCAGATTCAACACCTGCCCCCAGCCCCATGTCTACTATGTCATTGACTGACCCCCCAGATAGTTGTTATCCTTATATAGCTTGCAGGTAAGCAAGCCTCTTCAAGGGTTGTTGTGGGAAAGAATGTAAGAATGTAACGGTGACTGAGCCTGAGAAGCACTTTAAAAAGAACCTGGTCTGAAATGTGAATGAACCTGAGCTGCTGCTTAGGACCTGTGATGATGCCAAAGCATTCTTTTATCTAAAAAGTAAATGTTAGGCCAACATTTCTACAAGTTGTTAGTAGCAATTTTATTTTTAGTGACATTTGACAAAATCCACCTTCACTCCATTACTATTCATGTACCTTTTTTGTTCTGTTTTTGTCATATAGATATCAAGCACCCACAAAAATATTTTTAATAAAAGTTATCTTAATAAATCAATGCAAAGAAGATAAATATCAGTTTCTCTCTGTAGTATTCATTGTGATCTACCTATGTGGTGTTGTACCTTATTTTTGTGCTTTTAATTTTAAATTGGTGAAAATCATGTAACTAGTTAAAATGCAACATTGTGAAATTTAGCATGTCACAGAGGGAAACATTACTCACTGCTGGTGAAATTCTGGAGGGGCGAGTGTGTATTTAAAATTCTCCCAAGTTGAAGGAAACGCCCAAGGGAAAATAAGCACATCACAGACAAGGTATTCTTAAAAGGGTGTGTGTTCTAGAGTTTGACTAAGTGGAAGAGCAAATTATTGACTGAGAATTATATTTACTCCTTGCCCGGAGACCTCACAAGGCGGAAACATGTCTTTGTGAAGACACAGCATCTTCACTATGTCTACTGCTTACTTTGCCTTTGGGTCCCCTTCCCTGGCAGAGACACCGCAGCACCACCCAGGCAAACGCAGTTTGGTTTCTAAATAAGGCACAGAGCTGAAAATGCGTAAAAGTGGCACAGCTGCTAAAGATACCGGAGCTTTGTGGTTCCTGCCCATGCTTTGTGGTGATATTCATACCATGGCAGCTAATGGAAAATTATACTTAGCTCTCCAATTAAAGTTTAATCATTCATTATTTTTCTAAGAGGAAGTCACACTAGGAAAAGACCTCATGAAAAATCTCAAAACTTTTCCATGTGACTGACTCACAAACTTAAGAATATAATGTGTGTATTTTAAAATACAAATTGACTAATAACTTGACATTTGTTTAATGGTTTTTTTTTTAAAGGGAGATTTTACATAGAATTAATTTCAATTTTTTTCTTTTAAGATTTTATTCATTATTTTTAGAGATAGGGGTAGGGAGGGAGGAAGAAAGGGAGAGAAACATCAATGTATGGTTGCCTTTCACCTGCCTCCAGCTGGGGACCTGACTGGAGACCTGGTTACATGCCCTGGCTGGGAATCGAGTCAGTGATCCTTGGGTTTGTAGGCCAGTGCACAATCCACTGAGCCACCAGCCCTGGTTAATTGCATTTTCAAAAATGTTTACTACAAAGGCCTGCTTATGTTCTCTTTTGGGACATTAAGACATTAGCTCTTTCTTTGCAGCAGGCACTGTGCTGAGGACTTTTACTATATGAACTTACTAAGTTTTACAGTAAACCCCTGAGTATCCATTATCACTACCTCATTTTATAGATGAGGACCTGAGACAGAGTGAGGTTAAGGACCTTGTGCTAGGTCACACAGTGAGTCAATGGCTGAGCTGAAATCAGTCCAGGTAGTTGGTCTTTCTAGACTGCCTTCCAGTTAGCAATAGTGGTGCTTTGCTTGGATTGTAGGATAGGAGAGCGATGCTGTAATTATTTATCTAATCTGAAGAAGTAATCATATCATATTTTAACTTTTAAAATATAACAAATGCATGAAGCAGACTTTGTTCTTGGGCCTGCATGGAACATTCAAACATTGCTACAGGTGGAGGAATATTTTGTTCTTATAGTGTCTTCAAGTTCACATCTACCCTAGTGGAGCTCTAACTCTTATGTCCTCCTACACTGAATTAGTGGCTGGTGGCTAGAGTTCCTGATGAGCGACCCCTAGCCTTTGTGATCTCTGCTGTAGGATCTGAATGAGGTTGCTGGTACAGGGTCTCACAGTGGACCCTCCTGCCCAAACAGACAGTCCCATCTGTGCCCAGGTATCTGTAAGGGACTGGGAGGGTCCTGCCATGGAAAAGCTGACAAGGTGCTTCTTCTCAGCATGTAGAGTGAGGAGAGGCAGGGTTGGGGGAGCCAGAAAAACAAAATAAATAAAAGAAGAAGAACAGTGCTAAATGCTTTGAAGAGAATTAAAATAAGGTGATGAAATGACAAATCATCTGGTACTTGAGACAGGATCCCTGAAAGTCTGTATGAGAAGGTAATGTTTAAAAGGAAGTCGAAGAATTCCAGGTGTGGGGATGAGCACAGACAAAGCCCCTGAGAAAGACGGGGAGGTCTCATGGCCAACAGGCCTACAAGAAAGTCAGTGTAGCTGTAGCAGCGTGGGCTAAGGAAAGGGGTGTGAGACACAGGGCCAAGCAGATTGGGTCTTATTCTCCAGGATGAGGCTTTTGAAGTTCACTCTCAGAGCCAGAGGAAGCTTTTGGAGGATTTGAAAAGGGAAATGAGTTGATAGAATTTATATTTGGAAATAATCACCATTGAAGTTTTGGGAAGAGATTGGGTTGCAGCATGGGAGTCAAGGCCGGGGTGGTTGTAGTGGTGGCGTAGGTAAGAGGGGATGGTGGATTGATCTGGATTGAGCCTCTATTTTAGACTGACTGTGGGCAGTAAGGAAGGGAAAGAGAAATTGAGTTAATTTTTAGATTTTTGGCTGGCGGGGGTGGGGCTGTGTTTTGAGATAAGGAAGGCTATGGGAGGGGAGGTAAAGATCTCACTTTTGGCATTGTCAAGTTTGAGATTCCTAACAGCCAAAATAGGTGCTAATACCCTAGGCTGGATGACCATGTTTTAGATTGGCGAAAAAGTTCATCCGGTTTTAAGCAAAAATGGAAGACACAATTTTCATTTTCACCAATAACTTTGTTGAACAACGTATTCACCATTTTGTTCCACTATCTTCTGCCCTTGCAAGCAACTTCATAATTCCATCTTCCTAAAACATTTTAACTTGTTCAGCAAAGATGCCTTTTGCAGTTTTTCAGGGAATTGAAAATTTTCCATTTCGTAAAAACCAAAATAAGTGGAAATCCAAAGGATTAATGTCTGGTTAATATGGTGTGTGAATCAGAACTTCCCAGCCAAGCTGTAAGTTTTTGCCTGATCATCAAAGAAATGTGGTCTTGTGTTGTTCTAGTGGAAGATTATGTGTTTTCTGTTGACTAATTCTGGACATTTAGTTGGTCTAACTGGGAGCAGTGCTTGTTGGAATTAATTGTTTGGTTTTCCTGACGGAGCTCGTAATAGAGGACTTCCTCCCAATCACAAGATTCCCCTTCTTTGGGTGAAGACCAGTCTTTGGTGTGGATGGTGGTGCTTCATTTCATTTGCCCCATAATCTCTCCTGTTCCACATTATTGTAAAGTATCTGCTTTCCATCGCTTGTCACAGTTTGTTTGAAAAACAGAACAGCTACACAAAAATTCAACAATTTTTTAAAAATACATGCTGATGTGACAGCTGTCATAGTACAGTCTAACAAAATGGAGTTAAAGACAATGAAGCACTACTAGAACTATCTTACGGGGAAAAAACACCCACCTTTTTTTGGCCAACCCAATAATTGATTACGCAAACTTGGACACCTTTGAGTGTAGAAAGTAGGTGGCTAGGATTTGGATTTTAAGTACTAAAGCAGGGAGAACAGAGGCATGTGGGTACTCTGTCGGCAAATTGGAATGTGTTGCATGTAGGAATCTGTTTCCAAGAAAAGATTTCAAGATGGGCAATATCAGCTGTTTAGAGTGCTTCTAAGAAATGAAGGGAGATAACAAAGAGGCCTGTCTTTCAACCTCAGAGGAGCACGAGGTTCACCAGTGATCATAAAAGTATGGGATAGTCTCAGTAGGGTTAGGGGATGGCATCGAGATGGGAATGGACTTGTGAGCAGTTAAAGGTAAGGGATGCGAGGTAAGGAAGTACAGATGCAAATTGGGGACACCTTGTAAAGAAAAGTCTTAGAGCATCTGCGAGGAATTTACCTGTTTCCTGTTGTTTTTTAGAAAATTAAATGCATGATATTTTTTCCTGAATTTTATTTTTATATACCTAGCCTTCTTCAAAATACCATCCTCAGATATTTTTAAGATTTTTTAATATTATGAAGACATTTTTTCTTAACACTAACATCTAGTGATTAAGTTATCTAGTGTTATGTTGCTTAAATTTAAAAAATGTTTATGTTGAGAATCTGATAGCATTTATAACTTTATAAGGGAGATAAAACATTGAATTTTCTAATATTTTAAGTTCTTGATAAGGAACTACTTTTTAAAAACATATTCTCTTCAGAAAAAGGACCAGTAAAGTGCTACATGATCATTCCTGGAATGATTTCGTAAGGCCAGTGAATTCCTCCTTTTACATATTTGCTAGATGTAAGAAGTTCCTGGTACTTAACACAAGATAAGCAGTAGCATTAGTAACAGAACAGGACAGTTGGTTTAGTGTTCGCTAAGAGTAAATAGCCAGTGGACTGGTACCATTTTAGAGAGATTCTCTGAAACAATTGTAAGTATATATGATTTTGCAATCTTAAAATAAAAACATTTTCTAATTATCTTTTTAAAATAGTTTGATGTTGTCTCATAAACTATTATTACTCTTAAAAATTTCAATGTGTTTGAACACTCTTTCAGTCAGAATTGTTATAGGACAAGCTGAAGGACACATGAGGTCTGTCCCGGAAGTATCAGCTGTAAACGGTTTTAATTTACATTGACATTGGCTCGATACTTCCAAGACAGACCTCATACAATTTTGTGAATTGATGTTTGGTGAAAATTACATAGTTTATTTTTTTTGACACATTAAATCTATGTGCAGTGATGTAATTTATGCTTGTTAGAGAAAACTTAATAATTTAGTGAACTCTGTATGTTAAATTAATTACTGCTGTTTATCCTTGTTTGATATTCTTTCAAGCTTTAAGATGTGAATAAAGTTTGTTTCAGATGGTCATGAACACTTAGTAAATAATATGATAATTACGCTTATTTAGATCTTTTACAAAGTGCCAATAATTATCCTTTTTAATACGAGAACCCTATAAAGCAGACCTTGGATATTTTCTTCATTCAATATCAGAAAATGTAAACAGAGATTCAGAGGTATTAAGTTATTTAACAGAGAAATTCAAAGTAGAATTAAGCATTTTTATCCCTAGGTTGGTGCTTTCTCCTATACCATTCTGGCATAGGTCCTCTTTACATTTACAACCCTTTAGGTTGTGAATAAAAACAGCATTTAGTCATATTTACTTGAATTAAAACAAAGCAAAACAAAACAAAACAAAAGCTCTTAACACATTACTCTAGAGAAGATCCTGAGTGTCATACTGTCTGCCATGTTAACTCTCAGCATGAGTCATGAATAGAAAGTTGCTAGTGGGAATTCTGGTTTGGCTGGTACTTGATTGCTTGTGACTTTATTTACTTAATGAATCAAAGAACATAATCTGACTCATCATTTTGCTTATGGTACTGTACATCCTTTGTAAAAATGTGCGTGCTACAACTTAGACCACATTAACCTTATCTGGTAAGTAGATGCCTGGCATTATGCAATCTTAGATGACCTATGAAAATAAGTCTTTTAGTGTATGCTAAATTTTTGGGGTAGAGTGTCAGGAGATAATCAAAATGCTCCCTTTAATTAAAACACATGAGAAGTTTGATGACTTAAAAGAAATGATAAAGTGAAGGAAAATGTGAGCTAAATTGTCTTATGGTGGAAAGCATTTTTCTCCAGCTTTATTGAGATATGATTGACATATAACATTTTTTAAGTTTAAGCTATAAAATGTTGATTTGATACACTTGTACATTGCAAAATACTATCGTAGTTTTAGCTAACACCTGCATCACATCACATAATTACCCTTTTTTAATGGTGAGAACATGTAAGGATTTCCCTCTTTTTCAAGGCTGAATAATGCTCTGTTGTATGTATGTATGTGTACACATATGACCCATATATATTCCATAGTCTTAATACTAATACAATACTAATAAGAATACTGTAGAGATATAACACATCTTTGTCATTCATTCATTCATTCATCGTTGGACACTTAGGTCGTTTCCATATCCTGGAAACTGAGTAATGCTGCAATGAACATATAACGTAGATATCTCTTTGATATCCTCTTTTTATTCCTTTTGGATATATAACCAGAATTGGGACTGCTGGATCATATGGTATTCCTATTTTTAATTTTTTAAGGAGCCTCCACAATGTTTTCCATACTTGATGTATCAGTTTACTTTCCCACTAATAGTATGTGAAAATATTTATTTATAGCTGTTTAATATTTAAAGAAGTCTTTTTAGAAGTAATACAATTATAAAAACCTTTGAGAATGGAGAAGTAATACTTGTTTGCACCCAGGAAAGATTCTAAGTGTTGGAATTATAAGTCAGCTTGCCATTATAAAATATATCTAAAACTTAGAAAATAATTAGTTCAATAAGATCAGAGTTTTTAACCCTTATTTTAAAGAAGGGCAATGTTTCTGAATACCTTGTAGAAATCCGACTTGCATAATTCAAATTGTTTTCCCAGAGAAGTAAATACATGAGATATGTTTCAAATTTCACTTGCAAAAAAATCTTGTGACATTAAAGGTGTCCACAAATTATGACAGTAGAAAATGAAGTTTTACTCTGTTTTATTGATCAAAAATGTATCAGGTTATCATCTGTCTTTGATTAACTGCTGTTAAGCATACACTGAGGATTAAAAGCTAAACAAATCCATTTATCCATTTAGGTCACGAAGTCAGGTAGCTGAGACTATAAATAGGCAGCTTTAATGATGTCATTAATAAGAAAGAGGAGACTGCACCTCTGGGGTGTCTTGTTTATTCTCACTAAACATATGTTCTTCAGAAAGCAAAATTACTGAACCAGATGGAATAAAGAAGAAACAAGGGGGAGTAATAGAAATTTTTAACACAAACTCATCATACATTCAACATTAAGAGTATAATTATATTCCATTTTCATGTTTTAAGTGATTATGCATTAATCTTTAGAATTCAATGTGAGGGAGCATTTTCTCCAGAATCTTGGAGTTATATAGCTATGACTTTAAATGGAGGCCTTTCTACCATTCTTTAATGTTAAAATGTCAAAGGAAACAGCTAACTATTCATACAAATGTAGTAGTTAGTTTATAAATCATATATATGGAGATGTACAACTAGAAACTCATTCTTTCTAAACCCTACTGTCTCAACCATCCCATAGTGCCATGGCTAGTATTGACCCTAACCTCTCCTCCTCTTCCTACTTATTTTTTATTTTATTTTTTTAACTTCAGCCTATTGTCAGTTATATCATAGGACACTTAAGTTGTGTGGCTAATTCTAATTTTCCACTGATGATTCTAATTCGTGATTGTTGGGGTAAGTTGATTGCTAAAGGTTTTTACTTTTTATATAAATGAACCTAAGTTCATTCTCTTTTTCAAAAGAGAGTCTCTAGAAAACAATGAAAAACTTGTTTAGATAAAAACAAAAAAATGGATGCAGAATTAAATTGATGACTAGTTGCATTTACGTTTTTTGTTTGTTTTTGAAAATTGCTTTTATGGAATCACACAAAGATGATTTTTGGATTTTCACAGAGTGTTGGACAAAGGTTAGGTTGTTGGTCACAGTGAGTTGTCATTTTTTGAGGTGAACATATTTCATCAAATTCATGAAAATAAGCAATAGTCCATCAAAGAGAAAATGGTTAGAATAAAGGAATCATTTTGCTTTTGAGATAAAATATAATAACATTTTTTTAAAAGTAGTGTTCAGCCTTGGCTGGTAGCACAGTGGGTAAGGTGCTGGCCTGCATACTCAAAGGTCACTGGTTTGATTCCCCAGCCAGGGCACAGAACCAGGTTACAAGCCAGGTCTCCAGCCAGGTCCACAGCTGGAGGCAGGTGAAAGGCAACCGTACATTGATGTTTCTCTTCCTCTTTGCCTCTCTCCATATTTCTCTCTGGAAATAATAAATAAAATCTTAAAAAAGAAAAAGTATTCACCGTTTACCTTTTTCTTTCTTTTTAAAGAGATTTTATTTATTATTCTTTAAGAAGAGTGGTAGAAGGAGATTAAGAAAAGTAGAATGTAATGATCTTTTGGAGAGACCATTGGTAGCAATATATCCCACTGGTTTTTATTTTAGGATCAGAAAGTGAATGTGTCAGGTTATTATTTAGCTCCTTTTTTTTGGCATTCATAATAACAGGACCACACCCATTATACCAGAATTCTTTTGCTAAAAAAACTTGTTTTAATGCCTTTGATTTTCTAAGAGCTATTTTTGAAGAAAAGCTTTGCGAAGACCCGGTGCTGTATTGACTGCAGGTACCTGGCATGTTATGCACGCTTTTGTTTCCGGGCGCACCTACTTCCTCAGGGAAAGCCTGCAAAAATGAGGCTACTGTATATGTGTTTGTCATTTCCGCCTGGGGTTTCTTGGGAGGAAGAATCACAATGGACTTTACAGCATTTGTACATTAGATTAGCTACCTTTCTATGGAATTGAAAAAGAAAAAATGTAGTTGGGAGAGGTGAGAACAATATTTTAGATTATCTAAACCAGGCAACTGATACACAATTTACTTTTTAGAATGCGGGTGATTTTCTTGTTTGAAAAGAGTAATTAGTATAATAGATCATGAAAGCATGATCCTGAGGAATTAATCTTTAGTATACACATCTAATGTTTTAAATTTTTTTCTAGTGAGTCAGTGCTTCTTTTACCTGTTGTTTCAGAGAAAATAATAACAAATTGTATCAATCTGTCTCTCCACAGAGAATTCTAAAATGTGAGTTTGTTGTTTCATCAGTGCTGGACATTCACTGTGGGGGACAGGGGATGAACTTGGAAATAAATGACCCTGGGTTTAAAACCTAGATCTGCAGGCTACTTACTCACTGTGACTGAGGACAAGCTCATTATCCTCTCCAGAAGTTGTTCCTTACACTGTGACGTACAGATAACAGCAGCTCTGCGTTGTTAAAGAAATAACCTTAATGCATACATAGCTTCCTGCCCATTGTAGTCTTTAGTTAAGTTGTGCTCTTGGTATTATTATGAATGCTTCACCAGTGCTCATTGATCAAACTAAACAGGAAGGGAGAACAATACACATTGGATTTTTATGTGTAGATGAATAAAATGGTATAATAATAATATGAATTATTATTGAAATATTTTATGATATGAAATATTTTAGTGCTGCAACTGTTGTATTCATTGCACTAGCACTACCCAAAGCCAGTGTAGGTGTTTAATGAAACGCTTGTTGTGTGGGAGTGTGTGCAGGAAAACTCGTATTTTCTTCACCTCCTGGTTCAGTGTTCTGTCTCACATATCTTACCCTTAACTCTACAGTTATGCTATTAAGTGAACTCATTTGACTTAATCTCTAATTTGACCTTTTTCACAAATAGGAATATAAAATACGTTCTTATTTGCTGATGATAGGGGGAGAGTATATATAAAATTCTCTTGGGTGAGTTGTCAAACTAACAATGTGAGAAAATATTATTAAAAGGTAAATGACCCTGATAGATTGGGAAAACATCCAAACACATGTTTCTCTCTCTCTCTCTCGCTTGCTCTCTCTCTCTCTCTCTCTCTCTCTCTCTATATATATATATATATCTCTTTCTGAGAAAATTATTAACAATATTTTTACCAAGTCTTTGTGTCAAAAAATCTTCTAGATCCTTCAGAATATAGCACTAAAGCAGAGAATTAAAGTGCTTGGACTCAGTGAGCTTCCATTCACTAATAACAAGTAATCACTAGACAGAATAGTAAACATTGACTATAAGCCATTTGAACATGTTGTGGTATAAAAAATATACTGTGAATGAACAGGGCTTTGCCTGTATGCCATCATGTGCTTGCAGTAAATAAATACCTATAAATAGTTAAGGAAGCAGGAAGGCCAGTTCATTCACAGAGATCTTTATCTTTTTGTCAATATTCTTTGTCAATAAATTAATTTGTTTTAAATGTTTTAAATTTTATTGTGACTTTTCAGTTCTGATGACATATAAAGTTTTCTAATAGATTTAAAAATCATTTAAAAATTATTTTATTTACTTTGAGATTGATAATAGTCATGAAAACATTTAATTGATAAAAAGGATTATTTTGACAAAATAAAAATAGTTTTTTGACAACATAGGTATGAGATCTTAATATTCTACTGAAATAATTATTAGTATCATTTTTGACATCTACGAGCTGATTTATACAGTGGTTTATTGCTTTGCCATTAAAAATAATGCTTTAAGGAATAACCTTATTTATAACTTATTTAGTAATTTGCTGATGCTTTGGGAGTAGTTTCCTAGTTAGTAGTATTACTACTAGGGTAAAAGTAGATTTCATTGTGTTAGGTATTTGCAAATTTTTCCCCGTAGGGAAAATTCCTCCTTTATGGCCCCACCAACAATGTGTCAGAGTGCCTGTTTTCCATTTCTCATCCAGCAGAGTATGTTGTCAAACTTTAATTATTTTTTTCCACATCTGATAGGTGAACAGTGTATCCCTTTGTAATATCAAGGATTTTAAAATTGCACTTACTTTGTCATCAGAGGTGCGGCCTTTTATGCCAGTGATCAGGAAACTTTTCCTGTGAAGGGTCTGATGGTAAATATTTTAGATTTTATGGGCCCTGCAGCCTGTGCGACGCTTAGCTCTGTTGTTGCTGCATAAAAGCATCTGTAGTATGTAAACAAGTGAGTGCGCTAGCATTCCAACAAAACTTTATTTTCCAGCTCTGGCTGGTGGCACAGTGGATAAGGCACTGGCCTGCGAACCCAAAGGTCACTGGTTCAATTCCCAGTCAGGACACATAACCAGGTTGCAAGCCAGGTCTCCAGACAGGTCCTTAGCTGGAGGCAGGTGAAAGACAACCATACATTGATGTCTCTCTCCCTTTAGGCCCCTCTCCCTTTTCCTCTCTCTAAAAATAATAAAATCTTAAAAAAACGAAGCAAAACAAAAAATTTATTTTCCAAATGAGTGATGGGCTGAAGTTGGACTGCAGAGCAGACCTCTACCTTATGCCATTCCCATAAATGTAGATGGTTTAAAATTGCCAGATACTTTCACCAAGTTAGCTAGTTTGTTTTCATATAATAGACTGCATTCAGCATATTAAGTAAGACAGTTGAGACTCAGTATGTGTTGGATTGAACAAAAGGCTACTGTCTCATAATATAATAATACTCTCCCTGGTTCTCTACTGCCCCTTCTGGTTTGCTCAGGACACTGTAGATTGGGTCATGTTTCATCCATCGTAGAGGAGATGACACTACAGGCTAACGTTATTTGAAAGTACTTGTAAAAAAAAGAAAAAAAAAAAGAAAGTACTTGTCCTTCTTCAAACATGAATGTTCATTGGGCTTTTATTTTGCCCAGTGATGCTCATTTTTTGCCAGCCTGGTGGTTGTCATTGTCACCTGTAGCTGAGGAACATGGTTGGGTTAGACAGCCCTATAGAGAAAGATAAAGCGAGGACCAAGGATTCCCTTTAAGCTATCTTAAACAGCTGAACTTTTTGAGCATGATCAGAAAATGACTAATTTTTCACCCAAAAGAAATAATTTTTCTACAGAGCTGACAGCAAGTGAGCTAGTATTTAGAGCTTGTAATACCTGTTTAAGGTAGAGATTAGCAACCTTTCAGAAGTGGTGTCTAAGACTTGATTTATTCTGTTACATTCCTACATTTCTTCTAGTAGAAGATGGATGGGAGACAGTGGGAAACTGTGAGTCATTCCTCTTGGAGGAAAGGTGAAAAAGGCACAGTAGGCACCTGTCACAAAGACTCTCAATGTAAATTTGAAAACCATAGTTCTGGGGTTTAAAATGTACTGCTCTTACACTTTCCTATAAACCGCCTCTTGGGGATAATTGAAGGAAGTCTTGGTAGACCTCTTGGGTTTTTAACTCTTACTGTGTTGTAATGTCTAGGTTGATCTTTTAAATGTTTCTGTTTTTCCTAACAAAACAATCTTTAAGTCAAAAGCCTTCATGCTTATATGTGTGTGTGTGTGTGTGTGTGTGTGTGTGTGTGTGATTTGCCAACAATAATTATTTTACGTAGTAGCACAGGAAGGGACCTCTATGTACATTTTAAAGTGTGACCTTGTTTCCCATCAAGAATATGCTTTCCCTATAAGCCTTTGTTTTAATAGTGTAAGATTTTTTTCTTACATCAGCATTTTTACTTATGTGTTGATATATCATTTGAGTTACAAATATTAGTATTTGAATTTTTAAATAGTTTAAGAATTGATTTTATTTGCATGTCTTTCACTGTATCTACATATAAATGAGAGCCTCTTTACCCAGTTATATAGTCTGTGAATAAGGTTTTGTGTAGGTAGGACTTCTTTAGTAATTTGCCATTAAATAGAACAATGTGTATTAATGGGAATCATCATTATTTCTTTCTAATACCTTTGCCTTTATTTCAGTCTAGTGATTCTCAAATTATAATGTGCTGGATCACCAATATCTATCATCTGAACTCATATGAAAGATTTATTTAATTAGGTACAGTGTCAGGGCACCCAGGCAAATCTGTATTAGAAACAAGTTCCATAGGTGATTCTAATACTCATCAAACCAGTCAGAGAAAGACAAATACCATATTATCTCACTTACAGGTGGAATCTATTGAACAAAATAAACTGACGAACACAATAGAGACAGAGGCATGGAACAGATTGACAGTTGTCATAGGGGAGGCGGTTGGAGGGACTCACGAGAGAAGGTGAAGAGTTTAGACAAAGAACCTATCTGCAGAACCCACAGGCTCAGCCAGCAGTGTGGTGATGGCCAGAAAGAAAGGTGGGGACTGGTGCAGGAGGGCAAAGAAGGAAATGGCGACACCTGTAACAGTGTCGACAATAAACATTCAGTTAAAATAACTATCTTAGGGGTATATATATATATATATATATAGAGAGAGAGAGAGAGAGAGAGAGAGAGAGAGAGAGAGTGTGTGTGTGTGTTTATTTTAAAATAGTTTTATTTGGAATAAATTGCAAAAGTAGTGCAGAGGGTTTCCCCTGCGCCCTTCCCCTAAGCATTCCTCAATA
The DNA here is from genome assembly GCA_004026585.1 of Noctilio leporinus. Classification (NCBI taxonomy): domain Eukaryota; kingdom Metazoa; phylum Chordata; class Mammalia; order Chiroptera; family Noctilionidae; genus Noctilio; species Noctilio leporinus. The sequence continues at coordinate 46,737 of PVIW01001873.1, forward strand.
ATAATAATATGTAACCAGAGTGCGTTGTTAAAGCACAGGGAGTGACACTGGCACGAGGTTGTTAACTTTGACCTTTTCAGACAGTATCAGGTTTTACATGCACTTATAATTGTTATCATTTATTTATTTAGATTTAGAAGTTTATGAAAGTTTACTACTTGTGCAGATGTGCATGGCAGAACCAGCCAGAGTATAAAAGAGTTGCATCCCCACAGGGGAACTCCCTTCTGTTACCCTTCCATAGTCACACCTGGCCTTCAATCCTGGCAGCCAATGATCTGCTTTCTGTGGCCACAAGTTTGTCACTTGGGTTTCTTATATAAATAGAGCCATACAGTATGTAATCCTTTGAGACTGGCTTTGTCTTCACTCAGCATAATGCCCTATAAATCATCCAAGGTGATGAGTGTATCAAGACTTCATCGCACTTAATTTCTGAGTAATACTCCATAATGGGTGCACCACAGTTTGTTCATTCTTCCACGGGAACACATTTGGGGTGTTTCGTTTGGGGTCCTTATGGAGAGTACATTTATGCACAGGCTTTATATGAACAACCTCCCATTTCTCTGCCCATGAGTGCCCATGAGTAGATTGCTGGGCCATGTGATATGTAAATGTTTAACTTTAAGATACGCTGCCAAACTGTTTCCCAAAGTGTCTATACCATTTACCATTCTCATTATACCACCTGTACTTACTCCACATTCTCTGAAACAATAAAATGAATGTAAAGAAGCCTCACCCTGTATAACATGTAGCCCTTTCAGATTGGCGTCTTGCACTTGGTAATATGTATTTAAGTTTTCTCCTTTTATTTTTTTATTGCCTGACAGCTCATTTCTTTTTAGCACTGGAAAATAGTCCATTGTCCAGAGGTACATCTTGGTTGCAACTAAGATCTTTAAAATTATCTTTAGGGGTGAAAATTTCATTCTTTACATTCATTATTTTATTGTTTCAGAGAACAAGATAAAACAATCCAGGTAGAATTTTTGTCTCAAATTTAATTAGTAACTTTTCCTTTTAATTTTTGTAAGCATTTAAAAACCTCTTGAAAAAGTGGAGCTATTCCTTTATAGTAAGGCTAATATTTTATGTCACAAAGGAGGAAGAAGCCCAAGAAGTTTTGCCAAGTTCTCTCTCCCTGTTTTTGTTAATCATTTTTTAATTGTAGCATTAAATCGTTACTACTTTTACAGACTGATTTTCACAAACTGCTCTGATTCTCCCACACATATTGCCTGCAAGGCAACAAATACAAAGTGAAAGGAAGCTTTCAGTAGGACAGCTGCCACTGACATTGATTACTTGCTGGGCAGGAAGGAGGCTGTGCACAGAGTGAATGTGTCAAGTAAGCCCTGGGGTGTGGTTTTAGAGTTTCCATTTGTTTTTGAGAGAATTTGGTAATTTCTGTAAATGTATATGAATTTATTCAGGTACTAAGGCATTCCCAAAAGAATAATATTTGTTAGATAATTACCTATGTAAAACACTTTCACAGTTCTTGATGATTAGATTAGATAAGCATTCAGTTAATTTAGATTTTTTTGTAGGGTTCATTTAAGGTATCTTTTAAATGGGTTGGTTGGACCTGTCTCATTTCTAAGTTACTGGTATCCGAGAACCTCCTATGGTAGCTATTTCTTTAACCTACGCTCTTTCTTTCTGTAGCACTGAGCACACAGTGGGTGCCCAATAACGTTGACAGTTTTGTGACTCACTGTTTATTTTGCTTTCAAGTCTGTTTTTACCAGCTTTGTCATTTGTTGTTTTAAATCTCCTCCTTTGATAGTCCCATTTCTACTGGAGGCTTTTAAAAATCTTTCCTTTTGTTGATGTTTGACTTTCTTTACTGAGCATAAAATAAACATTGCCTGAAATTACAGTGACATTTATGGGGCAGATATGAGAAATTTAATATTTAATTTAAAATTTATATATACATTTTCTACTCTACCTTAATTTGCATGGTGGTTCGTTTGGTGTATACATTTAAAATATATATTCATTTTTATATATTTTTCTGTACATAAAATATAGCTCAGTGAAAATATCAAGGAACATTTATGTTTTTCTTTGAATTTGCATTTTCTTCTTTGATAAAAGGAAGCCAAAATGTAATGGGGATGTGGATTTGAAAACATTATTACTAAACTTTTGGACTACTTTTAAAATTTGACCTAACCCTGGCTGGTAGCACAGTGGATAAGGCACCGGCCTGCGAACCCAAAGGTCGCAGGTTCGATTCCCCAGCCAGGGCACATAACCAGGTTGCAAACCAGGTCTCCAGTCAGGTCTGTGGCTGGAGGCAGATGAAAAGCAACCATACATTGAAAAAAATAAATAAATAAAATAAAATAAAATTTGACCTAAATAACAACCTCAGGCAGTGTTTCAGGATTTACAGAGTTCTTATAAAGGTGTATCACTGACTCTAATTGAATACCTCATATGCATCTGGCATTATGCTACACCAGTGGTTTTCAGATTTGTCTGCATCGCAGAATCACTTGGGGAAGATTTAAATATCCCCTCAAGCCAATTAAATCAGAATTTCTGAAAGTTGGACTTAGGTCTCAACATTTCCTAAAAGTCCTCAAGTGAGTTTGCCTGTAGCCAGGTTTGAGAACCACTGGGCCAGACAATGAATATACATGACCTGTTTTACCTTTTCAGTAACCCTCTGGCAGGATATATTACCTACTTTTGCAACTGAAGATACCTTTCCAGAGAGATTAATAACTAATAAGTACAGACCCAACTGCAAACTAAGATCTCTGACTTCTTTCTAATCTTGAACTCTATCAGTAGTAACCTTGGTGGTTAGTATGTACCTGGATATTTCCCTTTTTTAACTGCAAATATATACCTTTTTTCTTTCACCTTGTGCCTTTCTGGAGTGTCTTAATGTTGTCACTGGGAGATAATACTATATGTATCTAATGATTTAGCAACTTTTGTTTTCTCCCTGCCACCTTCCACCCCTCTCCACAAGGAAAAGGTCAAAGCCAAATTATGCATTTATTACCTCAAGCACTCTGTGTGTTTGTGTGTATTTAAGTAGGATTTAGGCTTAGAAATGCTTAGATATAAATGGCTTGGATGCAAACTAGTAGCCTATCAGCTTTCATAAAATGTGATATATTCTATAGTTATTTCTTTTATTGGAATAGGTATGTGGTTAAAAGACGTCAGATAGCATCTTATGTCTTTCTGGGTGTATGACAACTAAATCACAATAAAAGCTTCTTCTACTCATGCTAACTATCCTGGAATGGCTAATGTTTCAGAGAAAGCCTGTTATGTTCCTGGACCTCAGTCTATATAATTGCTAAGTTCCTAAAAATAGTAAAAAGGAGATTTGAGAGAGATAAAACAAAAAATGAATAAGCTTAATGAAAACTGTAGTTGTATCCATTCTTTTTTATTTTTTTTAAGAGTTTATTATTTTTATTTTTAGAGAGAGGCAGAGAGAGCGAGAAGCATCAATGTATGGTTGCCATTCACCAGCCTCCAGCTACAGACCCGGCTGGAGACCTGATTTGCAACCTGGTTATTTGCCCTGGCTGGGGAATTGAACCAGCGACCTTTGGGTTCGCAGGCTGGCTCCTTATCCATTGAGCCACCAGCCAGGGCCATGTATCCATTCTTTAGGAAACAAGTGAGCATACTCTGAAAATGGTAATGTATTAAATACAAAAAATTATACTCATGCTATGTGCCTCAAACAACTTTTCTGGCAGAGAAGGTGATGCACATTGAAAACTATGCCATAAGACATGAGGTAGCCTGGGGTACTTTATTTCTTGCTTTGTGTTAGTTACTTAGCTACTTCTATATTCTTTCTACCATATGTCAGAGCAAGAGGGGAAGGCCTATACCTTGTCTTTGGGTTTGCTCCACTTCATCTATACGTAGTACATTGAGAGTGATGGCTCCTTCTATAGTACTTGCTAAGCAAAAGGTTCTGTACAAGTGTGCCACTCGCTATAAATATAAACAAGATACTGAAAATTTTTATTTTACTTTTTTAAAAAAAGATTTTATTATTTTTAGAGAGAAGAAAAGGGAGAGAGGTAGAGAGAGAGAGAGAGTGGCATCAATGTATGATTGCCTTTCACCTGTCTCAGATACTGAAAAATTTTAAAGTGGAAGGACTTCTATGTTTAAAATAAGAAAGGTTCTTGAAAGATGAAGCACCCAAGCAGAGGTAGGTTATAAAGAGGACATCTTCAATGTGCAGAGGGTGCTGTAGAGCACAGCAAGGATGTCAGTAAACCGAAGCTGACGCTTAGGCACAGGGTTTATAGAAACCAACCTCATTAGCTTAATGGTAAGGTGAAACTGCAATCAAGGTGTCATCTGGGACTCGTGTCACTCCTGGGATGGGATCCGTGTCCAAGCTCACACTTGTGGCTGTTGGTACGCTTAAATCCTCAGTGGTTTATAGGATTTAAACTACACAGTATGCAGCTGGCTTCCCTTAGAGTTGAGTAATGGTGCAGTCTTTTTATCACCTAATCTCAGAAATGACGTCCCATGAGCTTTGCTGCTTTCTCTTCACTTTGCACTTTGCCGTGTCACGAAGTCCAGTTCACGCTCACAGGGAGGGGATTGTACAAGAAGTGAGGGTCACTGGGGACCATCTGAGGGGCTCCCTATCACAGAAATATGTTTTACTCAACCTAATATATTGAAAATATTACAATTTAACATATAATTAACATATAAATTACTTGTAGATATTTAATTTTTTTTTCTGTCTACAAAATACAGGGTGTATTTTTATACTTACAGTACATCTCAATTCAAATGATGTTTTCATTTGAAATACTTGATTTGGGGCTCTGGCTGGTGGCACAGTGGATAAGGTGTCAGCCTGCAAACCCAAAGGTTGCTGGTTTGATTCCTAGCCAGGGCACATAACCAGGTTGCAAGCCAGGTCTCCAGCCAGGTCCGTAGCTGGAGGCAGGTGAAAGGCAACCATACATTGATGTCTCTCTCCCTCTCTCCCTTCCCCTTTCTCTGAAAATAATAATAGAATCTTAAAGAAAGAAAAAAGAAAAAAAAGTACGTGATCTGTTATTTAGAGGCCATAAAATTCATAAATGAAAAATAGACCCACATACCCAAGGTGTTATGCGTAGGCATGTTTTACATGCCCTGGAGCTGGCTGCGACTCGTGGTGAACCGGTGAATGAGTCTCTCACGTGCTGTCCTGTCTCAACAGCCCTGCTCAGCTCCTGTTGTCTCATGCATATGGCTTCTTCAATGGAAGCCAAGTTCCAAATATACTGCATGTTTTTCAAGAAATGAATCAAGTATCAGTTTAAGCATATAAAGGGCTTTTCCACCAGGGGCTTGTGGAAGCATGCTGGGAGCAGGACTTCTGTAACAGTGTCTGCAAGGCTGGAGTTCAAGGGCATGTGTGCCGACTCTCAGTGGGGTCTCTGGAACTAGAGGGGGCATACAGATCTTCTTGAAATCAAAGGTATTTATATTATACTGGAGATGAAACTGGATGCTATCTGGGCAAAAGATGTGCTTCTGTGTACAAAGCAAAGAACCACACAGTGACTCCTGGTGGCAGACTGAACAGAACCAGTCACCTGTGTCATGGAAACAGTGGCATGGTTGGTGCAAAATTCGGAGCAACTCCTGCCAAGCCATTGGGCCTAGAACCTGTGTAATGCTGTACCCCTCAAGGATTTAAACTGAATGAAATGTAAATACATAATATGGATTCTTTTTCTCTTGATAAAAATATAAGGTAAAATAAAATAAACTAAAACTGTAGTTCCTCCATTACACTAGTCAAGTGCTCTGTAGCCACATGGCTACCATACTGGACAGCAAAATTCCAGGAGTTTGGCTGCAAAAGGAAGGAGTGAAATAAAACAGTACTTGGAAGGAGCCTAGAAGTAGAAATTAACATAGTAGAAATCTGTGCATTTTGTGCATGTGTCCTGGGGAGAAGGAAATAAATCTAAGATGTTAGAAACCTAGAACACAGCTACGTGACTTTGGATTATTGGTCAGGTTTGAGTCGGGGTACAGTTGGGGCAAACACGAAGTGATGAATGACTTGTGATGGAGACCTTCTGTTCCAGGTGTTCGAATGCAAACAAGCCGAGTGTGGGAGAATGAAACCAGAAGCTTTTAAAAATGTTCTTTTGAGTTGTCACTCTATTCATCATTTTTTCCTAGTGTGTCTGCCAAGGGAGAGAAAGGCAGTTGGAAATGGAGCTATTTCCTGCGAGCCTCAGAGGAGACCCTTTCCTGACCAGTGTTCTCCGCCTAGGGAGGGCTCCCTGCAAATAGAAGTTCTACCCATGTTGTTCTTTCAACCAAGTATTATTTGTGAAGTAGCTCGGCCCCTGTCCCGTGCTCCCAGTCCTGTAGTATCTTCTTGGAGGCCTCCATGTTCAGTCTTAAAACGAGTATGCAAAGTGCCTGTATGCCAGAGGTGGAAGGGGCCTGGGATCCTCTAATCCAATACCTGTATTTTGTAAAGGAGGAAATGGAGGACCAGAGAAATTAAGTGATTCGTTGAAGGCAACACTAGTGGCCATTTCGGACATTGCCTTGTTTTTCAGCTCCCAGTACATTGATTCTAAAACACCGCCTGGGAAAATAGCAGCCTCTGTTGGAGAGAGTGGAGCACTTGCCCATTTGTCCTATTTAAATACAATCGGGGATTATTTAGATGACCCCTTGTTAAGGTTCTAGGGAGGTTTTGGTACCATGTTCTGGGTGCCTTGGGAAAATTTCTAAACCTTTGTAAGCCCTGGTTAAATGTCAGTGACGACTGCCTCATGAGATTAAATGTAGGAAAAAGAGCGCCTGTCTGGTGCTTAGCAGAAGATGCTCAGTAACTGCTATGTTTTTTTCTCTCTCTCCTCTGTCATCACTTGGCTTGGCACAGTCATTTTTTATTGTTAGTTTATTTTGTATAACTATTTCAGCACCCAAAGGGATGATATAGTGTAGTAGTGAAGAGGCTTTAGTTTAGCATCAACAATTTATGCATTAATTTCCACTCCATCACATGTAGCTAATTTCCTTAACCTCTCTGTGTACCAGCATCCTCATCTGGAACATGGAGATGGTAGCACTTACTTCATTCACACAGTGCTGTAAGGAAGAGGTGGTATACATCAAATACTTATCAGCACATCATCAGCATTCAGGATGTTAGCTGTTGTCGCTGATAATGTAGTTAAGTAGGATAAAAGCTATTTGTGAATGTGTGTGTGTCCTTATTGGAACGTAGGAACTTGCTTTGGGGACATGAAGGCACTAGCATTTAGTAAGTACTTAGTTAGATGTGAAGAATACCTCCTGCTTTTTATTTGGTAATTTATGTCAAATATACCTGAAAGATGAGTTCCATTTTTTAAAGTGAAAATGTAACACAGAGTCAGGTTATTCTTTCCTCTTATGAATCATGATCCTTCATGGGCAGGGAAAGTGACAGCCAGAATATCTGACTTCTGACCCACAGGTTGGTTACAGGGCTCCATGAAATGACCGAACATCTGGGCAAAATGAAGGCGGTTTCTTTTCCTTCTACATATCTGTCCTAGTTAAATCCCCAGTTCCCCTAATAGGGAGAGGATTTAGAATCTTCCTTAGGGCAGAACATTTTTACTCACATGGGTCTCTTTGGACTTCATATTCTTCTGATTGGTTACAAAATAAGTTTATGTACAAAAATGTTTGATGCTCAGCAACCCACCAAACTTACCATCCTATGAATTCATGGAATTGACATAACCCTCCCTTTCTTCCTCCCTCAATTCAACCAACAAGCACTTACAGAGCATCCTAATGAACCTGTTAAATTGTAGGTGCTAGCAGAGAAGGAGACAGGCCAGGTCCCAACATTTGTGGACTTTTCATTCCAGACACTAAGACCAAGTAAGAAACAAGTAAATAAGTGACCAGGATAATGATAACTGTGAGGACAAACAGGGTTATGTGAAGGGTGTGCTGAGATGAGTGGTTAGAGGATAGTTCTACAAGGAGGGAATATTTGATCTGAACTCTAAATGAGCTCAAAGAGCAGACAATTTGAAGATTGGTTGTTAAAAGCACTTTGGGCAAAGGGAACAGCTGTGCAAATGCCTCAGCTCTGAAGGGACTGGGTCTGTTTGAAGATGGGAAAGAATGCCAGTGTGAATTATGCAAGGAGTTGAAATAATAATAGGAGGGGAGGCTCAGGGTTGGCAGACACTGGTGGTTTCTTAGGCTTTAGCATGCATCAGAGTCACTTGGAGGGCTGTCAAGTGTGGATTGCAGAGTTCTGCCCCCAGTGCTTTTTTAATTATGTGGGGCCTGAGGAGATGCATTTTTAACAATTTCTAAGGTGCTGCTCTGAAATCACACTTTGGAAACACCAGACTAAGTTATTTGTAAGCCAGGGAAATTAATTTGGATTTTCTTTCTCTCTCTCTCTTTTTTTTTTCCCATTAATTTTTAATTGTATTTTTTCCATTACCATTTACCTCCACCCCCCCCCCCTTGTACCCCCTCTCCTCATAACCACCACCCTGTTTTCCGTGTCCATGAGTCCCTTTTCCTTTCTGCTCAGTCCCTCCACCCTCTCACCATGCCCCATAGTTGTCATCTTGTTCCCTATGAGTCTGTCCCTGTTTTACTTGTTAGTTCAGTTTGTTCGTTTTATGAGTAATATCATATGGTATTTGTCTTTTTCTGACTGGCTTATTTCATTTAGCATAATATTCTCCAGGTCCATCCATGCTGTTGTAAAGGGTAAAATTTTCTTCTTTTTTACAGCCAAGTAGTATTCCATTGTGTAAATGTCCCATAGTTGTTTTAGCCACTCACACTTGGGCTGCTTCCATATCTTGGCCATTGTAAATAATGCTGCACTGAACATAGGGGTGCTTATGTTCTTTTAGATTAGTGTTTTGGGTTTCTTTGGATATATTCCCAGAAGTGAGATCATTGGGTCAAAAGACAGATCAATGTTTAATTTTTTTTGAGGTATCTCCACACTGCGTTCCACAGTGGCTGCACAAGTCTGTATTCCCACCAATGGTGCAAAAGGTTCCCCTTTTCTTTACATCCTTGCCAGCATTCATTTGTTGATCTATTGATGACAACCATTCTGATTGGTGTGAGGTGGTATCTCATTGAGGCTTTAATTTGCATTTCTCTGATGATTAGTGATGCTGAGCATCTTTTCATATTCATTGGAAAAACATCTATTTAAGTTCTTTGCCCATTTTTAATTGGATTATTAGTGTTTCTGGTGTTGAGTTTTATAAATTCTCTATACATTCTTTATCAGATGTATTGGTGGATATGTTCTCCCATTCTAGGTGTTGTCTTTTTAATTTGTTGATTATTCCCTTTGCTTTGAATAAACTTTTTCATTTGAAGTAGTCTCATTTGTTTTTCTTTTGTTTCATTTGCCTGAGAAAATATATTAGATAAAATATTGCTATGAGCAATGTCTGAGATTTTATTGACTATATTTTCTTTTAGGATTTTTCTGGTCTTGGGCCTAATATTTAATTCTTGAATCCATTTTGAATATATTCTTGTGTGTGGTGTAAGAAGGTGGTCTACTTTCACTTTTTTGCACAAATCTGTCCAGTTTTTCCAACACCATTCATTTATCGAATAAACTATCTTCAGCCCACTGTATGTGCTTGCATCCTCTGTTGAATATTAATTGGCTATAAAGGTATAGGTTCATTTCTGAAATGTCTATTCTGTTCCATTGATCTATGTGTCTGTTTTTATGCCAATACAATACCGTTTTAATTAATGTGGCTTTATAGTATAGTTTGATATTAGGTAGCATGATTCCTCCAACTTTATTCTTCTTTTACAGGATTACTATTGCTATGCAGGGCCTTTTATTGTTCCATATAAATGTTTGAATTAGTTGTTTTAGTTCTGTGGACTATGTCATTGGAATCTTGATAGGAATTGAGTTGAATCTATAGATTGCTTTGGCTAGTATGGATATTTTAATAATGTTAATTTTTCCTACCCATGAACATAATATGTGCTTCTACTTCTTTATATCTTTTTCAGTGTCTTATAATTTTGTGTGTGTAGGTTTTTTACATCCTTAGATTTATTCCTAGATATTTTATGCTTTTTGAAGCAATCATAAATGGCATTGTTTTTTCAATTTCTATTTCTGATAGCTCATTATTAGCATATGAAAATGCAACTTATTGATGAATATTAACTTCACATCCTTATATTTTGCTGAATTCATTTATCAGTTTTAATAGTTTCTTGGTAGAACCTTTGGGGTTCTCTATGTACAGTATCATGTCATCTGCAAATAAAGACAGTTTTACTTCTTCCTTTTGAACTTGGATGCCTTTTATTTCTTCTTCTTGTCTGATTGTTATGGTTCGGACTTCTAACACTATGTTGAGTAAGAGAAGTGAAAGCAGACATCCCTGTCTTGTTCCCAGTCTTAAAGTGAACACTTGCAGGTTTTTCTCCCTTGAATATGAGGCTGGCAATGGGCTTGTCATAATATGGCCTTTATTATGTTTAGGTATGTTCCCTTTATTCCCAATTTTCTGAGTGTTTTTACCTTAAATGGGTGCTGGATTTCATTAAATGATTTTTCTGCATGTATTGATATGATCATGTGGTTTTTATCCTTTGTTTTGTGCAGATAGCCTATCACATTCATTAATTTGCAAATGTACTAACCTTGTGTTCTCAGAATAAATCCCACTTGATCATGATGTATGACCCCTTTGATGTGATGTTGTATTTGGTTTGCTAATATTTTGTTGAGGATTTAAGCATCTATGTTCATCAGGGAGATTGGCCTATAATTTTTTTTTTCTTTGGAATGTCTTTATCTGGTTTTGGAATTAGGATAACGCTGGCCTTGTAAAGTGAGTTTGGGAGTCTTCCCTCCTCTTGAGTATGTTGAAATAGTTTGAAAAGGAAAGGTACTAGTTCCTCCGTGAATGCTTGGTAAATTTTACCTGTGAAGCCATTTGGTCCAGGGTTTTTGTTTGTTGAGAGTTTTTTGATTACTGCTTCAATTTCACTAGGTGTAATCTATCTATTCAGACTCTCTGATTCTTCCTGATCTAGTTTTGAGTAATTGTATGTTTCTAGAAATTTATTCATTTAATCCAGGTTGTCCAATTTGTTGTCGTATCGTTGTTCATATTTTTTAAATAATTCTTTATATTTCTTTTGTGTAGTTATTTCTCCTCTTTCATTACTGATTTTACTTGTTTGAGCCCTCTTTTTTCTTGATGAGTCTAATTAAAGGTTTGCCAATCTCACCCTTTTTGAAGAAATAGCTCTTAGATTCATTGATTTTTCTTTATTTATAATTTTTTAGACTCTCATTTATTTCTGTTCTGAACTTTATTAGTTCCTTCCTTCTACTCACTTTGGGCTTTGTTTGCTGTTCTGTTTCAAGTTCTTTGAAGTATAAAGTTAGATTTTTTTAAAGGTTTTATTATTTTTAGAGAGAGGGGAAGGGAGGGAGGCAGAGAGAGAGAGAAACATCAATGTATGGTTGCCTTTCACCTGCCTCCAGTCACAAACCTGGCTCGAGACCTGGCTTGCAACCTGGTTATATGCCCTGGCTGGAGAATCAAACCAACAACCTTTGGGTTCGCAGGTGGTGCATTTCGACTGAGCCACCAGCCAGGGCCTAATTGTTTTTTGAACTTATTCTTGTTTTTTTTTTTTTTTTTTTTGAGATAGCCCTGTAATGCTATGAATTTACCTCTTAGGACTGCTTTCCCTGTGTCCCACAGATTTGGGTTGTAGTGTTCTCATTTTCATTTCTTCCAGGATATCTTTTAATTTCTTTGTTGAACTCATTGTTGACCCATTTATCACTTAATAACATATTATTTAGCCTCTGAATCTTTATTATTTTTGTTTTCTTGTGATTTCTAGTTTCATAGCATGTGGTCAGAGAAGATGTTTAATATGATTTCAGTCTTCTTAAATTTATTTCAGTCTTCTTAAATTTATTTCAGTCTTCTTAAATTTATTTCAGTCTTCTTAAATTTATGTTTTGTATCCTAACATGTGGTCTATCCTAGAAGGTGTTCCATGTACACTTGAAAAGTATGAGTATATTCTGCTCCTTTGGAATGACATGCTCTGAAGGCATCAGTTAGATTTATTTGATCTAGAAAATCCTTGTTGATTTTCTGTCTGGAAGATCAATCCATTGAAGTCAATGGGGTGGTAAAATCCCCTCCCATGACCGTACAGCCATAGCTTGGTATTTGTTGCCTTCAAATTCGTCAAACCTTGAACTCGGTGCATTTTGATGGAAAAAAGTGTTTAAGTACTTGGTGCTTGCTCGGATCTTGTTGCACTTGCCAGAACTTGTATGAGTAATGATGCTGCCCTGCATGAAAGAAATGCTACATCACTCATTGCTCGCTTAGTCCTCATAAGTTTCAGCACACTTCATGAGTTCCGAAATGAATTAATGATGAGACACAAGGTACCACTGTATTTCTGTCAGTCTCTCCCTTTATATTCATCAAGATTTGCTTTCCATATCTAGGTGTTCCTATGTTAGGTACATAAAATTTTCTAGGGTTATATCCTTTTGTTGCATTGTTCCCTTTATCACTGTGTTGTGTCCCTCTTTGTCTCTTACTATAGCCTTGATTTTAAAGTCTGTTTTGTAGGATAAAGTATTGCCCCCAGCTTTATTCCCCCATTCCATTTATATGAAGTATCTTTTCCCATCTCTTTAGGTCTGAGAGTCCTAATATGGGTCTCTTAGAGGACACATATGTATAAGTCAAGTTTTCTTATCCATTCAGCTGTCCTATGTCTTTTCGTTGGAGCATTTAAGCTATTTACATTTAAGGTAATTATTGATAGATGCATTTTTAATGCCATTTTATTTTTAAACTATTTTTCCTATTTGTTGTTTCTCCTTCCTTCTTTTCTTCTTCTCCACCTTCCCCTTCTCCCCTTCTCCCTTCCCTCCTCTTCCTCTTCCTCCCCTTTCTTCTTTTTCCCTCTTTTTCCTTCCTCCTCCTTTCTTCTTTCTTCTTCCAAGTAATATTAGTTGCAGTACTGATTTGGTGTTTACAAACTCATCTAGTATTTATTTATTTATTTAAAAAAAGATTTTATTTATTATTTTTAGAGAGAGGGGAAGGAAGAGAGGCAGAGAGGGAGAGAAACATCAATGTATGGTTGCCTTTCACCTGCCTTCAGCTATAGAGCTGGATAGAGACTTGGCTTGCAACTCGGTTATATGTGCCCTGGCTGGGAATCGAACCAGTGACCTTTGGGTTCGCAGGCCGGGACCTTATCCACCATGCCACCAGCCAGGGCTCATCTAGTATTTAGTTTTTTCTTATCTGGGAATCTCTTTATTTCTCCTTAAATTTTAGGTGATAGTCTTGCTAGGTAATGTAGTCTTATTTGTAGATACTTGCTTTTCATCACCTTGATTACGAGGTCTGTCCTGAAACTATCAGCAGCGCAAACTGTTTTAATAATATTAACATTGACTCGATACTTTCAGGGCAGATCTCTTATTCACACCATTCTCTTCTGGTTTGAATGTTTCTGGTGAGAAACCTGGTGACAGTGTAATTGGAGCTCTCTTATAGGTAACTAACTGCTTTTCTCTTGTGGCGTTTAGGATTCTCTTGTTGCCTTTAAGCTTTGCTCTTTTAATCACGATGCGTCTTGGTGTGGGCCTCTTCCCAGCCATCTTGGATGTGAATTTGAGAGTAATCAACATGTAGGTGGTATTTAAAGCCATGGAGTTTGATAAAATCACCTGGGGGTGATGGTTGTAGAAAGGAAAGAGAAAGGAGCAGGCAAGGATATGAGGTCACTGGAGAGTGAAGAGTGGCAGTGGACAAGGAGGAAACTGTGTTGCCAAAGCAGAAGGAAGAAGACCCCAAGGAGAGGGCTTGGACATCTGTTAAATGTGTCCTTATTAGAATTTAGGAGTTCACTCAAAGTAGACAGGTGATTGTCAGGTAGATTTGGACACACATAGTTGATTGGACCCTGGATAAGGGAAATGTTTGTCAACAGTCATAAGAGATCAGAGAGAGGGGAAAGGAGAGAGGGAGAGAGAGATATCCACGTATGGTTGCCTTTCACCTGCCTCCAGCTATGTACCTGGCTGGAAACCTGGCTTGCAACCTGGTTATGTGCCCTGGCTGGGGAATTGAACCAGCGACCTTTGGGTTCGCAGGCCAGCACTTTATCCACTGTGCCACCAGCCAGGGCTGTATCTGGATTTCTTACACTTATGTTAGGTTATAACCTCTTGTTATTTTCACTGTAGCTTTGACTTAGGGTGACATTTAGTTTAATTTTGTTAATTGCTTCAAAGTATCTAACCAAAAAATTAAGAACATTGGGAGAGATGTGACTAGGTTAAAGGTGCGTTTAAATCTTTGCTGGTGAATACCATGTCAAGTAAGTCTTAAAGCTATTTAGAATTCAGCCCAAATCCAGGTCTCTAACTGGTATTCTTTTCATTAGCCTGTACTATGGAGTCAGCAAACTTTTAACTAGACACATTCCTAACTTTCATATAAATGGATCACAATTGGGAACCAATATATAGTTGATTCTCTACAGGGCTCTACTTGTCTAGATTCTACTTTTCTTTCAAGAACTGAGTCACACATATTTTCTCTTTGAAATCTACCCAGACACCTTCCTCTACACCCCCACAGAGCTAGTTTCAGCTTGCTCTCATTGCTCTAAATTTTCAAGATGACCCATTCTTTGCTTAGTATTTATTATTTAATGGCCTACACATTACATCTTCCCTATGGGCTTTCTAGTTCATTGTGGAAGGATCTTGGTCTGATTCACATACACTTTCCAGTTTTCAGGACCAAAGGGAACAGATGCTTTCTTATTTAAAGTTAATCCTTGGGAACATTTAAGATGTTCTTAATAGAAGTTCTATGTAAATAATATTTCAACTAGTGCTTTGTTCTGCCTTATCTTTAGTAATTAGAGATGGATTTTCATTACAGACTCAAAGAACCTTAGGAAATAAGATAGTCCCATTTACACAGAACATTAAAACTGTGAGTCAGAGAGACGTTCACTCCGGTGTGCAGTAGACGCGGAGGACATCCAAGGGACTGTGACTCATTCCGGACCTTGAAGGACAGATAATAGATGGGAAGGCAGAAAAGATGGGGAGGGCGTTTAAATGGAGACCAGGATAAGCAACATTTGGAGATGGGAAGATGCCTGGAATGATAAAAGCAGGCCATCAGGAGGTCAGGGTGGCAGCATGAGGGTCCTGGCAGACCTTCCTACACCACCACTCCTTTTGAAAGCCAAGCTCCCTGTGATCAAAGTTGTACCTGATGCTTCATGTACTTCTCTGCCTGTGGTAGTAGGGCTTCTTTTCTGGCCTTATGAAACATTTGAAACCATACAATTCACAGTTTCCCTTTCTAATAAATTCAGTCTATCTTTTTCAATACTTATCCTTAAAAATATAAAATTTAATCAATTAATTAAAAAAATCCAACATGGTTAATCCTGATATAAAAATTCATTTTCTTCCTTGGTAAGAACTGTTTTTTGCCTCAATTATAGTATAGATCCAAGTACATCATCTTTTGTAGGAAACACTGATTGAATTCATTCATTCAGTAAACATGAGTGCCTGCTGTGTAGCAGGAATTGTTACAGCGATTCTGCACATTTGCAAAGGTATGTCACAGGACAGTGAGTCCCTGTTCTCACTCATGCGATTAATTACTCTTTAATGGAAGGAAATAGGATAAATGAGGATGTTAGTTGCTGATAAACCTTAAGGGAGAAAGTAAAGCAGATAAATAGAGGTGTTGTCCTAAGGTGGGGTGGAGACTCGATAGACCTGAATCAGGAACTCTCTGGTGTTTTCAAGGAAAAGGCAGGAGTCCTGAGATTGGAGTGCCCTGATCCCAGGAAGGCAGTGGGAAAGAGAAGGCTGGAGCCGCTACATGGTATTCTGGGTGAGGTCTGAAGGCTTTAGAGGGTATGAGGAGGGCAGAGATCTGACTTAATACTTCAAAAGGACCATGCCAGCTGCTAGGCTGGGACATTGAAGACAACGTTCAGTGACAACTTGGAGAGCAGGGAGACCAGACCCGTCGGCAGCTTGAACAGAGGTGTTTGGTGAGCAGGCTTGGTGGCTTCTGGGTCTATTTATGAGACAGAACAGAGCTGGCCGAATTTATCAATGGATTCCATTGTATGTGTATGAAAAAAGCCATTTTTGACCCAAGCAACTGAAAGAAGGGTGATTTACTGGGATGGGAAGTTTAGGAGAGGAGAAGATTTGGTTTGGAGAAGCTGGCGAAAGGAATTGGAAGTTAAATTAAGCTGACTTGAGTTAGTCATCTGATCTAAGCGGAATAGTTTAGATATTTAAGACTTTCTTCATGTAGATTTTATACAATGTTAGACTTACTGTAACAAAAAGTTCTGTTTGTCGCTATAGTAATAGAAGCTTTTTTCCTTTTTATTATATTTTCTGACTTGCTTTTGCTTGTGTTTACGTGAACTATTGACTTTAGCATGTTAACTTTGTACCAAGCCTCCTTACTGAATTCTCTTTATTTAGAAAAGCATTTTAGTTGATTCAATGATTTCACCTCTCCTTTGACTTCTCTGTAGAATTTTATCCAAACTGTTCAATTCTAAGAAGTACCACATTTTCTCATGGCCCCATTTCCTTCCCACTTCCCTCTGCCTGAAATATCAATTATTTCTTACCTTTTCCTGTGAGTTTCTATTCATTCCCCAAAACCCAATTCATGATCCCATCTATAAAACATTTCTGGATTCCTAACAAAGTTCTCTTCCTATGAGCTTTAGCTGTACCATCTGCGTACCTGCATTAGAGCAGTCATCAAACTTCATTATAATTATGTATGTATCTGTCCTTTCGGGGTACAAATACTTTAGGGTCAGGTCATCTTTATATTCCCAGTGTTCAGCTGGATCTTCTGTTAAAAGATAAGTTTATTGGACACATGAGTAGTCAATTTTTACAGATTAAAGATGTTTTGAAATTGGTTAAAGTTGTTTTCATGTAGATTTTATGAACTTGTTATGTTTATTGTAACACTTCTAAATATTTATCTTTGCCACTATTGTAAGAGAAATCTTCTCTAAAGTTCATTATAGTTTTGTAATTATACTTCTGGAAATTAAAGGCCTATTATTTTAGAAACAATATAAATGTAGGAACATTGCTTCTGTTTTTGTTTTCATGATACTAAGTGCATAGGGGTGGCCGGATTTGTGAGACCTTAAATTTTGAAACTACTGAAGAGCTGGATGTTATATAGTTACTTACAAAGAAGCCATTTTACTGATTTAATTTTTATTTTTGCCTAGAAATTGGGGAGAGAGAGGAATTAAATTTTGTATTTTTCTGATTGAAAAGCAGTAGAATTTTTTCTTTTAAAAGCAATCAGCCTTTTATAAAGGTTAGAGCATTTTCAAAAGCTCTAACTTGTAGTACTCATATATCAGTACTTAGAGTTATTTTATATTTATATTTCATTTTTTTCAACCCATCAAATGATTGAATTGACCCATGTGAATTTTTTCATGATGTCTACTACCTATTTCTGTTATAAATCTATTAAGGGTTTGTCCTAGTAAGTAACAGTGAAATATATTTACATGAATAATCATTTACAACATTTTTCATTGAAGCAGAAATAATAATTTATCAAATAATCAATTACAGTTTATTATTCATTGCTAAGTGCACTGGGAAATACAACACACTTCTTTCTTGTAAGGAGTTTTAAATGTAGGCAGAGAGATGAAATTGTATCCATAAAAATAAATTACATTTATGGAATCTGTTGCATGCATTATATAAGGAGAGACTGTAAAGGGTGTCAGGGAGAAGGTAGTTTCAGCTGGACTTTGAAAGGTAGGTAGGGTTTATTATATGGACAGAGAGGAAGAAGACCCTAGATTGGAAACACATAGAATGAAAGACATAGAGGTAAGAACTATTATGAAGTATGGGAATGAGATGCTGATCTCTACAATTTATCTCATCAAAGATAGTGTTATACTTTAGCATGTAATGGAGGCAAATATCAAATCTCTTTGTTATCATATTTTTTTGTTGCCAAGTATTATAGGCACATTGTTGAAAACAAACCAAAAAATGTGCTGGTAAAAAAGGCAAAAAAGAATTCCTTGATTTCATTCTTCTTATTAAACTAAGTTAACCTTTTGGTATATTTTTTTCTAGATATGAAAACATATATGGATACACATTTTGTGTTTTTATTAAATCAGAAGGTCACTTTTAAAATATATACATTTCTTTTTTTTTTTTTTGTCTTTCTTTTTCATTTTAGGAGAAAACCGAAAGCCAAGGCACCACTTCCTCCAGCAGAGACCAAAAACCTTGATGCCTCTCCAGTTGATGATTCTGTAGAATCCTCTGCTTTCATCATGGAACAGAAAGAAAGCAGGATAGATAAAGACATTGAGCTCTCAGTGGTTCTGCCTGGGGATATCATCAAATCTACAACTGTTCATGGCAGGTATGATGGAGAGAATGAAATACCATGACTTCCTTTCTGCAGTCAATGAAACCCTCTGTTGTATATTTTTAAAGTTTTTTCTTTGACAAAGTACTGTATTCATCACTAAGTTTGGGTAACAGTTAAAAAAATAAATGCTAAATGGTATTAATTTTTTTCTGATAGTGTTTTAATATCCATACTATGGATTCCACAATCCCAGTCAAGTGACTCTTAAAATTTGGAATGATTTAATATTTGTTAGTTATTTGGTAAGTTTTTACAAAATAACCTTTCCCAGAGGAACAGTGATCAATTAGATTAATTTTGTAAGTCAGACTTAGAAAAGCAAGCCAGTACTTATTATAAAAAAACCCTTTCTCTTCCTCTCCAAATAACTTTTCCTTTTAAGCTCTTTCCCCAAATTTGATTTTGTAGAAGTTACTAACCACTCTTAAAATGTAATGCTCTCTTATTTATCAAAACAGATAAATTTATCTGGGAAGCAAGCAGGATTTTTTTACACCATTGAATGATTTAATTAATTTACTAAAAATGTGGGTAAGTTTACTAGATATGTAAACTTAAAGTTTAATCTGGCAAGAAGTGATGTTGTGATTTTGGACACTGATATTTTTAATAGCTATGTAAAAATTGGAAAACTTGAATAATACCAAATGTAATTTTCCACTTTATTTTCAAGTGGAAACTTACATGAGTTGTATGCTTGGCCTTGTTTCACCTTTTCACCTTCAACTACCCATTTGTTAATAGGACTCCTGTTTTAGAAATTTAAGTGGTTTTGACCTTAGCGTAGTATGTGTCTCTGTGTCTGAGTATCTCTGTGTATATAAGCCAAAAGAATAAATAAGCAACATGTTAGGTAATGCATTTTTACAATGTGGCTTTATCTGAAGGAACTCATTCTCTGTAACTTTAATCTTAAAATTTATCATCAAGATTATGTGTAACTTTACAAATTATTAAAAGCATATGAACATTGAAAAGTTTGCATTAGCAAGCAATAGTGTTGTGTACCAAATTCTCATTAAATGTAAATAAGTTGCATTTTGCCATATACTATTTTGTATTGAAAGTAGTTTTGGGAATCACACAATGACCCATATTTAGAAAGCCGAGAAACCTGTGACTGTCCTGAGTGAGTTCTACCTCAGATCCAGGCAATCACCTGGTTTGTGCCTCTTCTGTGTAAGGAAGGCACCTTTCAAGTTAGAGACAAAAGTTTTAAAATATTAATGACGATGGATATGGCTGGGGATAATCAAGGCAATTCCTTATATTTTTCTTAATTCAAAGCAAGTTAAAAAAAATAGTGTATTTCTTAGTTCTTCACTGATGCTGACAGGTAACAATACTTTCATTATTAGTACTCCAAAATTTCTCCCTGGAGGTACCACTCATGCTTATAGTGTCATCTTCACCACTACCAGCCTTCTGCATTCTTAGGTTCTTTTTAAACTTTAGTGACTTCAGTATTAGAATCCTGGTTTTCTTCTCTATCCTATTTACTATCATAGTTATTGTAGACTTTTCCACGTCACCTAAACTAACTTCTTTTGTTTCCTGAATTCTGGGAACCACCATTCATAGGCTGCTTCTCCTGTCCACCAGGATGGTGGTAGCTCATCACTGAAGGTGGCCCCCTTACCGAAATTCAAGGGTCCTTCCTTCTCTGAACACAACCTTTTTGATATCTAGCTTATCCACTTTGTCCTTCAAATGGGATTTGTTCTTCACGCCCCTTATTAGGTCTAATATACGACTGTTTGCAGGTTGCTGCTTTTTCTTCATCTTTAACTTGGATTCTGCACTAATCATTTCCAGAGCATTTGTACTGATATGGACCCTGGGCTTTCCTCACCCTCTTTACCCTCTGGCATATTTTCCTCCCAGGGCCCTAAATCAGTAATTTCCATCAACCAGCCCCTTGTTTCTGGGCTGACAACTCTTGTTGAATTGTCTCTGTTTTCTTATCTATAAAAATGTTTTATAACTGAATTGTTGTTAGGGTGAAGTGAAATACTATCAGTGCCTGGCACATTTTGGCATCTTTTATTTTCTATTGAGAACTTCTTCCTTTAACCCTGACCTCTATTTACCCTTCACCCTCAGGTTAAGCTAAAACATTACTCTGTGTGAGGCATCATCTTTGATATTAAACAAACAAACAAACCAAAAAACTACAGGGACAGTAATTCAGTACCAAATTAAGGAAGTCCAAACTACCAAGCCTGAAAGCCTGGATACAGGGCACCTTATTTTCTTCTCCTCCAAAATTAAGTAGGCTTTCCCCCTTGGAATCTCTCTCTCTCTCTCTTTCTCTCTCTCTCTCTCTCTCTCTCTCTCTTTTAATTTATTAATTTGAGGGAGGGAGGGAGGGAGGGAGGGAGACATTGTTTTGTTGTTTCACTTATTTACACATTCACTGGTTGCTTCTTATATGTGCCCTGGCCTGGGATCAAATCTGCAAACTTGGTGTATCAGGTTGATGCTCCAACCAGCTGAGCTGTCCGGCCAGGTCCCCCCTTGGAATATCTTGAACTTCAGCCTCAAGACTCTTTCGTTCTACAGCTACTCTACTTTTTCCACTTCTACTCCTTTATGAAAGTTTTTCCATGTGGAGTACCTATCACTCACATTTTCTCCAGTTAATTTATGTAGCTTAAGTGACACTTTTTATAAAGGCTCCCTGCTCTTCCCAGAATGAACAATACTACTTATGACTTCCAAACTTTTTTTTTGACATTTTATACCATTGATGGTTATCATATATTGTCCTGTGCTGTAATTTATATGTATGTCATATCTTCTTGAATAAACTGTAGGTCATGTGGTATTATTACCTTTCTTCATAGTGCTTAGCACATATTTGTGCAATGTACTTCCATTAAATAAATTCATCATATTGAATATTTTCCTCTGATCCTTTATATGTAGACAGAGGTAGCAGCTTAAATGATGTGCTTTGAAGAGATCTTTAGATGGGCCCTAGTTGCTTTCCCAGGATTTTCTCCAGGTAGAGAGCAAGGCAAGAATACTCCAAATGGGAATGCCCCAAATTCTGATTGCTTTTTAAATTTTGTTTAGGGTTAATTTTTTCCTGAGGGTAGAATTTATTTTATATCTATGTTTTTGAAAAAAATACTTTCTATTTTTAAATTACAATCGATGTACAATGTTCTGTTTCTTTCAGATGTACAACCTTGTGAGTAGACATTTATATAAAATATGGAGTGCTTTATGAATTTATGCGTCATCCTTGCGCCGAGGCCATGCTGTCAAAGGGAGCACCACATCGGAGTTTTTATGAGGCAGTTTGATTTAGGGACTTTGTTACTGATAGTTCTGTAATTCAGGAGTGACTTAACCTGCAAACATGATGGCTAATTTTTTTTAATGTTGTTATGTATTAATTATGATTAA
The DNA here is from genome assembly GCA_004026585.1 of Noctilio leporinus. Lineage (NCBI taxonomy): Eukaryota > Metazoa > Chordata > Mammalia > Chiroptera > Noctilionidae > Noctilio > Noctilio leporinus. The sequence continues at coordinate 68,735 of PVIW01001873.1, forward strand.
ATGTAGTTTTGTAATTTCAAATATGTCAGAAGTTTGATTCTGGATTCCTTAGGAGTGATTCTAGATGTTTTAGAGTACAGTTGGGATAGCCTAAGGTTGTGATCTAGGGTATCTTTAATGTTGCAGCTATTCCTGGCCCATCGTTTGGGGAAAAAGAACAAACCTTAGTGTCTAATGAAGACAATATCAAAAATGTTCAAATAGATATATTATATTTCTGAAAAATGTTAGCTATCGAATGTACAGCAGCCCCATGACATAGATTAAAATTTAGATTTCTTCATAGCTTTGTTACTGTAAAAAAATTTAACAGTATGATACAGGAATATGGGGGTGCTGCTAGGGAAGAGTGATTTTGCTTTATTTTTATTTATTTATTTTTAGAGTGAAAGGAAGGGAGGGAGACAGAGAGAGAGAGAAACACTGATATGAGACAGAAACATCGATTTGCTGCCACTCGCAGGCCCCCAACCAGGGACCTGGCCCACCGCTCAGGCATGTGCTCTGACTGGGAATCAAACTGGTGACCGTTTGGTTTTCAAGATGATGCTGAACCCACTGAGCCACACCAGCCAGGGTGGGAAGAATTATTTTAAATAAACGCATAAGGTTTTCTTTGATAAGAATCCCATATGTCATGGCAAAGGGTCTTAATTTTTGAGACCATCTTTTCTAAATTTATTTAAATATTTCTTATACTTATTTTGATAGTATTATGTCTGTGCATTTCCTTTGAAGAATAATATCAATAATAGACTAAAATAAATATTTAGAAAATTTTGTATTGTTAGTCAACATTTTAGAAATTTTTTTTTCCAAAATGCATTCTTGGGGAAATTTTTTAGAAAGTTCCTGTGTCATCTTGTGTAACTCATGCAGAGGTATGCCCAGAATGTTCCATTTGTGAGAATGTGAATGCCCAGCATTATCCTCAGAAGAATGCACTTATTTGTACATTGACTTCTTTTTTTTAAAGCAAAGAACTTATGCAGATTAGGGAACACAATAAGGTTGGAGGTGGTAATAGACTTCATGCTCAGGGGAGAACTAAAAACTTATCTTGAATGAGGTTGGCAGTCTTCTGACTTACTGATCTTTTGGAACTAGAGCTTGGTGATAGTACCACTTTAGTGACCAAGTTCCCCTGGGTCTACTGTGTGGCCTTTGCAGCCCTTGGAGGGTCCCTACAGCACCAGCCTAGAAGCCCATGGACATTTCTAATTGGATTGGAGGAAGGCAGAATTAAAATATTTAATTCATGCACACAGCATACTATGGTATAGGTATATCTGTGTCTGTATATTTGTGTGTATGCATATAGATGGGCAGATAAAGATAATGCATGTGTGTGTGTGGTGCTGGGAAAAATGAAGAACCTTTTTCACCAAATGGAGCAGCTCTGTGCCTTACTGACTCAGCATCGAAGATGTTGCTGTGGTTGGAGACAAGCAGCCTAGGGGCTGTCCCCCAGTCCCCTCAGAAAATGCTACACTCAACAGCATGGGGGCTGGAGCCTGCCAGTACTTGGGAAGAGTGAATTGTTAAGGAAAATGAGCTTGTAAGCCAAACAGTTGTAGACACTACAGAGAATAAGAAAATATGGGGGAACATTTTTATATCACTCTAGGTCTTTACCTTACAGCCAGGTGTCTGCCCAGTATGTGGTTCTTCTTCACTGATTACATTTTCATTCCTTTTGCCTCTTTCCTTTCTCCGGGACCATTTTACATAAATTTCAATTTGGGAAACTTGGAAAAGGATGGACATTAATCAGCTCTGCTAGCCTGCAGGAGAGTGGGGCTGTACTAGTGCACTCTCTCCTGCAAGAGGGAGGGATGGAATCAGCACCACGTACACCAGGAGGAGGTGTCTCTTCTTTAGTCTCATACTGGGAGGGGAAATTCATTTTACTCTGGGCAAATCTGAGAGCACCATGAATGAAAATACAAATAAAGAAAGCGAATAACTGGAAGTGAGAAATTCCAGGCCCTGTGGATGACTCCCTATTTTGCTCTGTGATTTCAAATAGGCCTCCTTAACTCTCTGGCCTTTGCCTGTAAAATGACCCAGAGACATATTGATGATGATTTGTGGCCTGATTAGCTTGTACAACAGCACCAATTTACAGGCGAGTTGAGCCTAATAATTTCTTGGTATTGGCTGGCCCTTGTGGGTAAGATTATGAGCTCAGGAGCATTTTACATGGAGTACAGTGCCACCTATTGGAGAAAAGTAGACTATGAAAAATGACAAGATAATTCTAGAACATTGTGGGCCATTTTTGTTTAACAGCTCCCAAACTCATTACTAATAAGATGGATAAGCATCATTAACAATCGAGAGCATTTAAAAAGTCCCAGTATTATCATTGGTGAGTCTAATTAGATTGTCAGTATGTATTTATAAGGGACAGATAGAATCAATTCAGCTGTTTTGAGGATTACATTGAAAGTGTAAAATATTTTATTAGACACTGGGGCAAGTTTAAAGAATCATAATAATCTTATTAATAGAGTTCACTACCATATCAGATGCTTGAAATCCACATATTCATGATAAGTAAATATCGTCATGCTTACTAATTTTCCTATGACAGTCCCTATTTGTACCTATTACCCCAGAGTAATTATTAGTAGGGCCTCTTTTCACTCCAGGTATCGCAGTTGAATGATAAATCACGTAGCCACTCTACAGGTAAGTGACTCTGTTTAAACACCTCCAGGGTTTAGAAATTCACCGAAGCAGGTGTTTGTACTTCTTGCTAATCTGAAGGTTCTTTGGAGAACTATGACCTGCATTTTGATACCCAGTGGGATCTTGACCGCAAAAGTGGAAGTCTTGTCTTATATAGTAGGTGCCAAAACGAGGACAAGATTACTCCTCATACGTGTCACAAATGCAGAAAGCATCATCAGCAGATTGGGGTGTGTGTGTGTGATTTAATGATGTCATCGATCTGTGAAGTAAAATTGTGGCAGGTAGCATATAGCCAGCCTAACCTGTCCCTTCCTACATCTTGACCTGTGGTACCAGAAGGCAAAGTATAGCTGAAGGAGTACAGTTTTAGGAGTCACGACATTCTAATCGTTTCTGCTCCCTAATTCTATATATGTTCTTCACCATCTGGTCCTGTAACATCTCTAACCTCAATTTTTTCATTCATAAAGTAGGAGTAGCTTTTGTGGTGGTTATGGACTCAAAGGATATAGTAGATAAGAAATTAATACAAGGGATTGTTATTTATTTCTAAAATAAATTGGGGAATCTTAGGGATTTCTCCATTTTAAAGAAGAGTTTTCAAAGAGTCTTAAAAATACCTGCCTACTAAAAATTATTAATTTACAAGAAAAAATATAATAATGCAAAGGAGACTCTGTAAAGTAATCTAATAAACCAAAATTCAAAGTGATGTGTTGGTGGAGAGGAAGAAGAGGCTGTCTCTTAGCTGAATCAGGAAGTGATGACCACGTCTAGCCAATCCTTTTCAACTTGAAGTATTTTGGCTCATGTTTCAGGTGGATTCCTGGCGTGTGCTTCCACCTTAGCAAACAGGAAACAAGCATCCTTCCTGTGGTGACCTGTGGTCAGACCCATTAGCCAGCTTTTGTTGGCTGCATCAGCTCCAGATAATTATCCACAAATCAAAATTGTTGTTTTGGGTCAGAGTAATTTGGTATCTGGGTGGATAATTCTGAACAACTATACTTGAGACAATATAGTTTCCTGTGGGTGCACTTTGTGACTAGTGAATCCTGATGGCAGTCCCATGGGATGCAGGGCCATTTTAAACCTCAGTCTCCCAATTTGATAGTGTTAAGGCTCCTTTATGGTTGAGCTAGGCAATAAATAATTCCCACCCTCAAAGTCATCTAGGTCAGGGTCATCTCTTCTGTGTTTTTAGCATCAAATCCTGAGGTTTCAATTAAATACTATTAAGTATTCAGACTGGTCTGAGGCTGTTTTGAAAAAGATCTTGGGCCCTGGCTGGTATGGCTCAGTGGATGGAGTGTCCACCTGCAAACCAAAAGGTCTCTGGTTCGATTTCCAGCCAGGGCACAAGCCTGGGTTGCCAGCTAGGTCCCCTGTTGGGGATGTGTGAAAGGCAACAAGTTTATGTAATCTCTCACACGTTGGTGTTTCTCTCTCCCCCCCTCCTTTCCTCTCTAAATGTAAATAGTAAAAAAAAGTCTTTAAATAAATAAATAATTAATTAAAAAATATTTTATTTATTATTTTTAGAGAGAGGGAAAGGAGAGAGGCAGAGAGGGAGAGAGACATCGATGTATGGTTCCCTTTCACCTGCTCCAGCTACAGACCTGGCTGGAGACCTGGCTTGCAACCCGGCTATGGGCCCTGGCTGGGAATCAAACCAGTGATCTTTGGGTTCTTAGGCCAGTGCCTTATCAAGAAAATAAATAAAATCTTTAAAGGAGACAAAAAGATCTTAGCCAGATATAATGCTTAAATTGCACCTCTATAAAGAGGTCAGGGCTTGCCCTAACTGGGTAGCTCAGCTGGGGAGAGCGTTGTCCCGTTATGCTGAAATCGAGGGTTATATCCCCAGTCAGGGTACCTATAAGAAGCGACTGAGGAATGCATGGGTGGATGGAACAATGGATTGATGTTTTTCTCTCTTTTATTTCCTATCTCTCTCTAAAATCAACAAATAAAAATTCCAGAAAGAAAAAGATGTCACTGCTTTAGACACAACAAGGCTACTATTTCAGTGTGTTAAATAAACAGTTTTCACTACTGTATGTTTTTTTAAAGGATATGAATCTTTTTTTTAAAAACTTTGCCTTTTTTTTTTTTTTTTTTTTGGTGCTAGATACTATACAGAGGTCTCAATTCTACATTGTCTGCTGTGTGTTTGAACTCATGGATGCTTAAGCAGAATTACCTAGAGATAAATAATCTCTGGTTCTTATAAATTCCTCATTTAGTAACATTGACTTCACTATACATTAGACCCCGGGAATAAAGATGGCTAAAATGTGATCCTTCTAGAGAGAAGTTCACATCTAGGTGTAAATAGAACCCAGGTAATATCTGGGGACATTCTGCTCCTTAAGATCTAGATCAAATTTGCCTGACCCCCTATTCTATTTTTAATGGAACATTCAATCCCCTTTATAGTATTATTATAAATTCCCAAGGGTTTCCTCTGGCTCCAACTTTATATATTATTTTTATTTTTGGATTTATTTATTTTTAGTCTTTAACTTCTGAAATTTTCTTTCTTTTCTTTATTTTGTATCTCCTAAACCTACCAGGACTTTGGTGCTGGTTTGTGGGTCACCTGTAGGAGGTTAGTAAACCTATCACATAGCCAATAATTTGATAATTTAAGTGAACATTTCAGGCCTCCTGCAGTGTCCTTTCATCAACCCCTCCACTTTCTAGGGTCCCTGCAGTCCTGGCTTCCTTTTACTGGCTTGTTCCTCCTCCTGTCCCTTGCATCTTCTTTGGCTTTACTTCTTACATTGGATTTAATCTCATTAGCTCCTTACAATACATATCTGGAATCTGACTAGTCTAAATCACCCTTTCTCCCACCAAAAATTTTGCAATAGCTCAATTCCCTTGGGCTATTCTGACTACATCAATCTGCCTTACCTTTACGTGTAAGGGAGCTCACTCCTCAGAACTCTAAGATGGTTTTCTCTCAGTAAAATGCCAAGTTTTCACCAGGGCTTTAGGTCTTCACTGTAGCAGACAGGTTTCTGTTTTCCCTTAAATTTGTAGAACACACTTCTGTCTCAGGGCCTTTGCATTTGGCAGCTCTGCCTGAAATGCCTTCCCCAGGTATCTCATTCAGGTCTTTCTTCTAATGTTATTTTTCTTTTAGGGCATTTTATAACCTTCCTTATTTTATTTTTTATCATAGCATTTATCATTATCTGATATATTATATATTTGACTTGTTCCTTTACCCTTTTCTCTCTAGGTCACATTTCAAAAACTATAATGTGTATCAAAAAAAGCAGGAGTGTTTCCCAAAGCAGATATTGCTATGCCTCACTCCCTGATTTTCTGACTCAATGACTGGGCAGGCCCTTGACCATTGGCATTTATAACAAGTTACTAGTGATACTGATGCTACTGGTCCATGACCCACATTTTGAGAACCAATGCAGTAGAAGTACTAGGTCCAATACAGTGGCCAATACATGTGGCTATTTAAATTGAATTTAAGTAAAATGAAATGACATTAAAAATTCAGTTTGTTAGTCCACTAGCTTGATATATTTCAACTACTCAATAGTATTGATGCAAGAATGTCCAGATCTACAGAAAATTGTATGAGAGTTTATTTGAGCCAACTGAAGACATGTGTGAAAGCAAGATCTCAAAACTTCTCTGGAGAATGGCAGTTTGGCAATTCTTTTTTTATGCATTTGGGATCAAAGGAGGAAAGTAAGGAAGGTCACATGAAATTCAGTGCTGGCAGATTAAGAAAGGTGAAATCTCTGATGGGATAACAAGTAAAATGGAGGGAACATTTTAAATAAAAAGGGACACTATCTGGGGAACAAGATTACTTGCTCTATGGAAGATGGTTAGAGGGACCTGGAAAAGAAGATTACTAAAACATTTCAAAGATTTGTTCATCTAGATGCAGAAGAACAATAAACAGGACTTGGTTAATGTAAAGATAAACCTTTTATGAAGTTATAGGCCTGGGGTGTGACTGCCTACTAAGACCTGTTCAGTTAGTAATTTATGTTCAGATCACCCTATGAGGTTACTTTCAGTCACTGAGTTTGTCAGATTTACGTCATAGCTCCTTTCTCATTCCCAATAGCCACATGTAGTGAGAGGCCACTGTAGCAAACAGCACAGATATAGAAAATGTTCATCACTGCACAAAGTTCTATGGGACAGCAGTGCAACCTACAGTTCTGCAATGTACTCTACAGGATTTCTTTCCTCTTTTTCACCCCCTGAGAGTTGAATCCTCATATTTATATATCTGGTCTACTTGGAGCTTGCTTTAGTGTAAGGAATAGGTAGATAATACAAAGCTTTTTTTTTTTTTAAAGCATTTAAAATATGTTAATGAGAACACTTTCTCACCATCTTTAAATAAAAGCAATTTGCACTGTTTAATCTGAAACTGCTCTGGCATTAGGTTTTCATTGCTTCCTGGTCCACAGGGCTCAGCTGCTCTAACTCCCTCCTGCTCTTGAGACAGCTGGGAGCCCGGTCCTCCTCCTCTGTTGGAAGTGCTCGGGGCAGCCTCCGGGGCAGCCTCCGGGGCAGCCTCCGGGGCAGCCTCCGGGGCTGATTCTTATTCCATGTTTAACCACCTTCAGTTTTTCATTCACTGAAGGGATGCTCTTGTGAACTTGAGGAGTATGCACTTTTCCGAACCCAAGCATCTTTATTATGTTTTTTCCCCCAGTATGGACATCTTTTTGTAATTTTTATTCCGGGAAGCAGTTTATGAGGGTGCTGTGGAGCTCCAACATATTTTTCATGATATGCAGATAAAGGCTGAAACGCTGTATCTGGAATTCTTGACTTGGTAAATTTGTGGCAGATTTGTTGTGTACAAATGAGACTACATCTTTAGTCACAGGTTGTAGTCTGCATGGGGGCCTCTGAACAATAGAGTGCAAAATCCTGGTCTTTAGTGTGGTCCTCTTCTCTGTAGGGGCTGCCAACAGGAAGCAGAGCAGGGGAAAGACCGATACATAACTTTTTGCTTTTTTCATCTGATGGCTAGTTTTCCACCAGGTGAAAATTTAAGTTGTTGAAAAGTTCATTCTTTTCCTAGAAATTTGAAATGCCATTACTATATGCAGGAGTAAATTCCTACCTGTATTTGTGTCTGTTACAGAACTTTCTGGTCTACTGCATTTATCTTTCTGGAAATGGGAATATTTTGAAGACAAAATTGACTTATGGAATTATTGAATAAAGATTTGAACCTAAAATTATAGAAAAAGAGAATAAAGTCAGAAGGAAGTTCTGTGATTATAGTTGCCTTTCGAAGAACCATTTCTATTAGAAAACATGTAGTAGTGTTCTGTTCTAAGGTCATGCTATATCATGATATACCTCTAGTCAGTATGAAACTATTTCTGCCATGAAATCTGTTATAGCGTGCAGTGGTTTATTGATATAAGATATATCCAAACCTATGGAGAATTTTAGAAGAGTTTTTGTTTATTTTTAGAGAGAGGGGAAGGGAGGGAGAAAGAGGAAAAGAAACATCGTGTGTGAGATACATCAACTGGTTGCCTCCTGAACTCTCCCAAATGGGGAACCTGTGCCACAGTCCAGGCATGTGCTCTGACTGCTCTGACTGGAATCAAACTGGTTACCTTTTGGTTCACAGGCTGGCACTTAATCCACTGAGCCACACCAGCCAGGGCCTGTGGAGGACTTTTATAATTTATTTAAGGCAAAACTGTTAATAGTTGCTGGGAAGCAAGATTTCAAATGCTTTGGAGATTTGACAGTTTTGCAGTTTCTTTTATGCATACAAAATTCAGGAGGGACCCCAGGAAAGATTACATGAAGGTGGGAGAATGCAAGGCAGGGATTAGGTTACAGTATAATTAAGGTTATATGCTCTCCTGCTGGTAGTTAGGCATATTTCAAAGGTGTATTAACCTAAGTGCAATGGACAAGTCTTGTTTAAAGTAAAGATAAACCATTTATTAAAAAGTTACACACAGCCCTGGCTAGTGGCACAGCGGATAAGGAGCTGGTCTGCGAACCCAGAGGTTGCTGGTTTGATTCTCAGCCAGGGCACATAACCAGGTTGCAAGCCAGGTCTCCAGCCAGGTCTGTAGCTGGAGGCAGGTGAAAGGCAACCACACATTGATGTCTCTCTCCCTCTCTGCCTCTCTCCTTTTCCCTCCCTCTGAAAATAATAAATAAAATCTTAAAAAAAAAAAAAAGTTACATGCTTAGGTCATGACTACCCACCATGACCTGCCCGTAGGAATCTATGATCAGATCACCCTGTGAGGTAACATTCCATAGAACCCCTTTTTTAGCCACAGATTACAGATGACCAAATCAACTGAGGAAATAGGCCATTTTTATAATGTTCTTGGCCCATTAACCATCCCATCTATTATATTAGAAAATTAATGTATCACAGATAATACAATAATTTATTAAGGCATCTCAGAAGGGTTAAGTAAAAAGTATATAGTGTTAAATTGTTCTTACTTTTTAAAAATGAAAAATATTTTTTCCTTAAATGTTTATATGTTGATACATAAAGAAACACAAATGATGGCACAAAAGTAGGATTAACACAACAAAACAAAACTTTATACCAATAACTACGTTTGTCTTTTAATTGTATATTTCTAAAAAACTGAAGATTTGAGTTCTTTAAATTCTAAAGAACTAAAATGTTTGAAATGTAAGGTTTAGTGTTTCTGTATGTTATTACTTGGCACATTTATGTACATAGAGAAAGAAATATAATCTGAACATACACCATTTACCCATAGACAGTAGTGGACAGTGCTCCATTCTTTTGGCTATGCAAGTTTTCTCTTCTTCCAGCTTAACTATATTTATAATTATATTGTATTCACCTAGATTCTTTTATAACTAACATTTATATTTCTTAGTGGAAACCTTAGTAGCCACCTGCTTCCCCTCAAGTGAAACTCATCAACCTGTACCTCAATCCATGAAAATAGGACTTTTATGCGGTGTTTTAGTGCCTCTGTCTTAAATGTGAACTAACAGCTTAGGATCACCAGTCATTTTAGGAAAGCAAATCACACAGAAGGTTTTCTAGAGGCTTTCCTTAAATGATGACGTTTAAGAGAGACTTGGAGACCACATTGTTCTGTTGATGATGTGAATGAAACACAAGTCTGTGTGAATAATCATATTCTCTGGAAAGGGAAGCAAAAAGTTGTGAATGTCTCTGGATCTCAAGTCAAATGTGAAATTTCCTATAGAAATAGGTTCTGTATTGCTATTAGCATTTAAAATGTAATCACTTTTTGAAATTATCCCATGCATTTACTTGACTACCTTTTTATTGTTTAGTATCAGAGCCCATAAACTTTCTGTCAAGAGCCAGGCAGTAAATATAATTAGGCTTTTTGGGCCCTACAGTCTCAGTCATGTCCTATTCAAATCTCATTGTAACACAAAAACAGCCCTAGATATTATGCAAACAAATGAGCATGGCTGTATTCTAATAAATCTTTACCTTTTAAAAACATAGGCTGTGAACCCACTTTGACCTGCACATGATAGTTTGTTCACACATGGTTTAGTCCATCTTGTAGAGAATTAGATCTGTGAGAGCAGGTATGCCACACACTTGTGCTGCGTCTCTAATGCCTAGAAAATATTAAATGTTTGAATGAACTAAGAAATTTGAAGTACACTCTTGTTTAGGATTTTGTGTGCTTACCCATGTACATAGATATTTACTATTCAAAGCGCAAACAGTGGTAGCTCTTTGAATGCTTCATTCTTAGAGGAATTTTGGGATATAATCAATTTGTAATAAAAAGTCTTTTATTACAAGTCTAGTATTGTAAATAATACTGTGAAGGAGCATCGGCTAAACTAAGTGACTGCTCTTGGGTAAGCAAAGGACTTTTCCTTCTCCTGAAACTTACAGCATGAAGATAATTTGGCGGATAAAATATAGATAATTTTAAGACCAGCACTAGGGTTCAAGCTCTTTTAATACTACTCAGGACATTTTAAGAAGTATAATTTTGTCTGCTGAAATATAAATAGTTAGATTTTTAAGCTGCTTCTACACATACTACTTTATAGCCTTGCTTTGTTATATATATTGAAAACAAGAGGCCAGTCTTAAGAAAAATACTTGAAACAATAACTTTAACAGATGATGAAATTGTGTTATGATCAGTGTTACTCTTGTTTTATAGTAAACCCACGATGGACTTGTTGATATTCCTCTGTGCTCAGTATCACTTGAACCCATCAAGTTACACAATTGATCTGCTATCAGCTGAAAAGAACCCCATTAAATTTAAGCCAAACACACCGATAGGAATGTTGGAGGTGGAGAAAGTAATTTTAAAGCCAAAAACTTTGGAAAAGAAGAAACCTACACCTATAATACCAGAGGTAAGAAATTCACTGTAGATTTTGATATGGCTAAAATACTAAGTTTATTTTTCAGTTATTATCTGCAGTTCATTATAAGTAAAATATAAATTGCTTTTCCTGGCCAAATTTGATATGAATATGCCTATCATGTTTCCCTAGATCACTCTGTTTAAGATTCAGTTGATTATTGACCCTTGGGTTGTAGAATTTGGGGAATACTTTAGATTTTAGATGCTGAAAAGTGACATATATGACAGTATTAGAATCTAGTAATTATAAATGATCTGTATTTTAAGCTACTCTTTAAAAAAGTATTTTATACATAAAGGAAAGTTTTAGAACCTTTCAGTGAACATTCATTTGGCTCTCTCTCTCTCTCTCTCTCTCTCTTCTCTTCTCTTCTCTTCTCTTCTCTTCTCTTTTCTCTTTTCTCTTTTCTCTTTTCTTCCCTTCCCTCCCTCACCTTCCCCCTCTCCCTGCCCACACCTTCTTTTAGGTGTGACTCTCTGCTTTCTTTCTCCTAAGCTCCAAAGGTCCTTCTTTTGTGCCTCTGGAACTTGTTTCCTGAGTCCACGCGTCCCAGCTGTCTCACTTCTCCATGGCTCACTACTTCTACCTCTGTGATTTTCTAAGTAAACCTAAAAAAAAAAATTCATTTAAGAATTTATGAAAATAATTATCTTCATCTACTTGGTAAGTGGTGGTTGTAATTTACTGACTTCTACATTATTGATCATTTGAGCTACACAGTTCCTCATTTTTCTGATATTATGTATTTTAGGCAAAAAAAATTTAACCACAATATTCTAATATTATCAACTTTTTACAATTGGTTTTATTCTATAAGGAATAGAGGTACAAGCTTATGGGTTTCAAGAGGTATTCTGATTAGGAACAACATCACCATTTTTAACTTCAGAAAATATATTAAGATTTATATATTAGTAGATTATTGACAAATGACTCGAGTACATATATTCTCACATTTTCTTCTTATTCCTAAAAACTTTTTATAGCTCTGGCTGGTGTAGCTCAGTGGATTGAGCACTAGCTTGTGAATTGAAAGGTTGCTGGTTCAATTCCCAGTCAGGGCACATGCCTTGGTTGCAGACCTGAGGTCCCCAGTTGTGGGTGTGTGAGAGGCAACTGATCAATGTATCTCTTGCATGTTTCTCTCTTCCTTTCTCACTCCCTTCCTCTCTCTCTAAAAGTAAATAAGTAAAAAAAATTTTTTTAAAGCTTTTTATAAAGAAGGTTAATTTTTGATCAACCTAAGACATACTTGCTTTCTTCAAAATGTAATTGAATATTAAATATTAATTTGGGTAGTGGACTATATATCTAGGTATGTGAGCTATTTAGCTATAGTACCTATGCTTTAGCATGAAATCATATATCCTGTTTCACTTTTATGAATTCATGTTAAACTTTGAGGATTTGCAGTAGGTATATTTTACTTAGCATGGTCACATGTTTCAAAGTTCTATTTATAGGATTTAATCCAGTTATATTAAAATGATCAGATGCTTTAAATATCTAAGTAAGGAACATTTTAATATTTTTTCTAATATGTTAAAATTAGCCAAAATAGTGATAATATGGTTGACAACAATAGGCAGTTATAATAGCTAATGTTTATTTATTGATAACTTATGATGTGCCAGCTACTATGCTGATCTCTTTATTATATATTACCTCATTTAACTTATTCCAAATGAGAAGTTAAAAATTTTAGTGTTTTAACCAAATTACCCCCTTTTTACTGAGACAACTAAAAACTAGTAAACGATAAACATTCCTCAAATAAAGAATAGAATAAAACATGTATAATTCTGCATTATTATGTATATTTGTTAATTTTATAGTAAGTATGTTAAGAAACAAAGCAAAAATATCCGTGATTCTTTTTAACTTTAAATGTACTTAATACTTTATTATACAAGGGTTGTGAATTTAATCTAGATTACTTAATTAGCAAACTGTTTCTAAGAATCTGATTTGGATCTAGGAAGCAACACTAATCAAAATGAATTGTTTACTTAAGTAAATTATGGTATAATTATGGCTTTAACCTGTGTTTCAGAAAACTGTGAGAGTAGTGATCAATTTTAAGAAAACGCAGAAGACGATAGTGAGAGTTAACCCACATTCGTCACTTCAAGAGCTTGTCCCCATTATATGCAGCAAATGTGAGTTTGATCCATTACATACACGGTTGTTGAAGGATTATCAGTCTCAGGAGGCCCTCGACTTGACAAAGTCTCTTAATGACCTGGGGCTAAGAGAATTATATGCCACCGATGTCAGCAAAGGTAAGACCTGTTGTTTTATTCATTTGACAGTATGTTCATATACAAGGTGGTGCAAAAGTGGGTTTACAGTTGTGAGTATGCAAAACAGAGTTTATTCTTGTATTATTATTATTATTCATAACGAATAACTAGAAACCTACTTTTACTTTACCCCATATGTATATGTGTGTGTGTTGTGTTTATGTGTAGTTTTTCTTAAGTTCATAATGGCCTTTTAATGGATCCTACAGATAGAAGTCAATACATGGCATTAGAAATAAGAAGAGAAAAATAATTATAATACAACTATTTCAGTTACTGAAATCGAGATAAAAACTTGTCTTTGTCAGTTGTTATATGTTATACATTTCAATCAACATACAAATAATTTTGGATGGAATTTAACTTAATTCTTTGTGGTGCTGAGATTTAAACAGAATATAAAAATTTGCATGCACGTTCATTGTTGCTCTAATCATATGTGAATTACTATCAACTCACCATGATTTTTTCTCAATTTTAACTATCATTCAAGTTTGGAAGTTTCTTGTTATGTTTTTTTCTGAGGTCAACACCCAAAACCAACTGGCTTATAGAATGAATCAGTTTAATTTCAAGTTTTCTAAATAGGAATAGTTTGCAGTATAAATCTACATCAAAAATTAGTATATTAAAACTTGGAAATCTTATTTAATGTTGGTCAGCATGATCTCTACTAAAGGAGTGCAAGCTTATTTGTTTACTATGAATCTGTTTCATTAGGAGAGATTAGAAGTTTAGTAAAGGAAACAATTACCATCATCTTCCTTGCATAGAGAACTTCAAATTTTCTCCTGAGATTGTGGCTTTATGTAAATCCATAGACAACTTTTTCAACTCAGTGATGTTATATACTTGAACAAACATCATCTTTAAGTCAATTTACCCTCTTTTACCCCCTCCTCTGTAGCCACTCCCGTTACTGCCTTCAATAAATCATCTTTACAAGGTAAGACACACGAATCAGTAAAAACAAATAACATGAAATCTCTATTTCTGTTGGGTAAATTGAAAATAAGCTTCTAATTTTACCTGTTTTCTTAATATTACTAATGTGTACAAGATTTTAACTTAGACAATCTTTATGTTTTATTTCCTGAAAAATAATTTATAAGGCTCTCCTTGATTTCTAAATTTAATAATTAAAATTCCAATAATCATTTTAAAATTAATATTAACCTAAGATGTGAAAAATACATTCTTGATTCTTAGAGGAGTAAAAATGGTTTTGCTAGGTTCTTAATTGGATACAAATGCTGAAAATTTGGTGACATCATGAAAAGACCTTAGAGTATTTTTATTGAACTATTATTCATAATAGTCAGGGCATATTTATCATAGGAAACTTTTACAACCATTAAGTTGTTTGTGAATGTTTTGTAGTAACTTGGAAAATGGCTTATACCAAAATGAGCTTTTAGAAAGCATTTAAATGTGTGTTTAATACAATTATAAAAATCTTTTACATAAAATTTCTGAAAGTAAATATATAAAAAAATTTTATAGTGGTTACCTTTAGGTGGTAGGGCAATAGGTTACTTTCCATTCTTTACATTATAAAATTTCATATTGGGAATGTATTACTCCATAGTGAAAACTTTATTAAAAATAGCTAATAATAATAAAGTCTAGAAGTCTTCTTCCCCCATTAAAAAGGGACAGGTTCAGATAGTTGATTACTTTAATAATTACCACAGTACTAAAACACACACACACACACACACACACACACAAAACTGTATACATTGTTTGCTACTGGGATCTTCTTTCCCACCTTCAGTTTTCCTAGAGCACAATGAGCCTCCCAATTCCAAAAATTAAGTTCACATAAGTAATAACATGATTACCTGTTATTAATGCCTATCATGAATACAAGCCTAATCAAAGGAGCTGAAATTTGTTATATAAAGTATATACTGGTTCATCAGAGGGCAGGCATTTTAATTGACATGACCTGAGTTGTTACACTCATTGGACAAGTAGAGAAGGCAAATAGCTTTATCTCTCTGGATTTAAGCTTCTGCTTCTATCGTAATTAAGAGGATAGAAAAAGTTGTCTTTGTGGTTCTTTTTAGCAACAATAATCTGTTACTTGTACTTGAATTTTGCTCCTAACTTTGCCATTCTCCACAAACATATCCCAAAGTGAATTCCATAATCTTGTTGGCCTCATTTTGAAAGTGTTGAATGCATTGATTTCTAATACCTCTTCCAGCCAAAAAGTGTAAGTGGTTTATTCAGAGCATTTAATGTTACAAACACCATAAGACAACAGAATAGGAAAGTTAAGAAAGCTCTTATTACAATGCCAGAATCTACAAGGTCAGTCTTAATTGCTATAAATACTCCCATCTCCTAATTGTATGTGATATTATCAGGAGGCTTAGAAATTTGCATACCATTACTTGTAGCCTGTCTATCGAAAACTAGAAATTACAGTATTTGAGTTGCTTTCTAAGTAAACTAAAGCCCTTGTTCATCTTCCTGTTTAATTTACAGTGATCCCTGATATAAAGCATTAAGTGCAGACTTGGGGGTTAGCTGGTGCAGAAGATGAATGGGCATCTGAAAATTACCAAAAACAACTATATGAAATAATCTGGTTATAATTTGTTGCACTACACCAGCAAGTGAATTTTTCATATGCTGTTCCAACTAAATTGAATTGTATGTTATATTCAATTAGTGGAGGATTCTATCTGAAAATGAAATATTAGCATTTTTTAGCATTTTTTTAAAAGTTAAGAGGTATTATAAATCATCTTTAAATAAATACCAATTTTAGTTGTATCATTTAATGTCCATGTATCTTGGTGTAAGTTATTCAGACTCTCCAGTCACCTAGGTACTCAGACATGCAATGAGATGATACCACCCACTTCCATCTTTACATCCTCAAACATAGAAAAGAATAACTTATTATATTTACCCAATAGATTTGTTCAAAGAAATAAGTATATTAAAAAATTGTTAACCATAATGCGTTATCCACATGTTGATTATTACTAGTTGTTAGCCTTGTCAATGAACTCATTGTACCAAATACATACTATTTATTTAAAATTTGAAGTTTATTTTATGAAATATAGTTCTCCTTTAGTATGTTATTAAGGCACATTGCATTAATATAGTTATTGGCATTAATTATCGTTGCTTTCCTCTGATTACCCCTACTTTGTCATAATTTAATTTTAAAACATTCTTTTTAAGTAAAAATACTATACATTTACCCCTAAATAATATGTATTTAAGATATAAATTTACTTCAGACTATACATTTATCCCTAACTGCTATTCTAGCTCTATCCCACCAGTCTTTGTGTATAGAAATTTGTTTCCTATGTCACTGAAATTGCTATATTGTGATTTATAATAAAACCCATATGCTTCTTAGTAGAAATTGTTTTACAGATTTTATTTATTATTTTTAGAGAGAGAGGGGAAGGGAGAGAGGCAGAGAGGGAGAGAGACATCAATGTATGGTTGCCTTTCTCCCACCTCCAGCTATGGACTTGCCTGGAGACCTGGCTTGCAACCTGGTTATGTGCCCAATCGAACCAGTGACCTTTGGGTTTGCAGGCCAGCTCCTTATCCACTGTGCCACCAGTCAGGGCCCATAGAGATGTTTTTAAAAATTTAGAGGTTCCCTACTCCTTATTTCTCTATTTAAATGAAAAACATTCTATTTATTGAGCAAACCAGGTCATTTGTCATACAGAGTTCCCACATTTAGAATGTTGCTAATTGCATCCTGTGATGCCACTCAGCATGTTTCCCTATCATATTTTCTATAAATTGATTGTTAAATCTAGAATCTTGATCAGATTTGGTGAGATATTTTTGGCAGGAATACTTCATAGGGGGTATTGTGTACTTCAGTTAACAGATGTTATGACAAGTTTTCTTTTTTTTTTTTTTTTTACATTTGAGATTTTTAAAAAGTTTTATTGTTGTTGTATTACATCCATCCCCTTTTTGCTCCCCTCTGTCCCCCTCCCCACCCACCCATTCCCTCCAAAGTCAGTCCCACCTGTTGTCCATGTCCATGGTTCCTTTATACTAGGTTCTTGTCTAAGCTGCTCCCCTTTCTTGCCTCTGCCTTCTCCCTCCCCACAACCCCTTTCCCCCTGACCACTGAAGGCCTATTCACTGTATTCATATATTTGGTTCTGTTTTGCTTGTTGTTAGTTTTGTTCATTATTGTCCTGTAATAGGTGAGATCATATAATATTTGTCCTTCACTGACTGGCTTATTTCACTAAGCATAATACTCTCCAGTTCCATCCATGTTGTTGCAAAAGGGTACTAGTTCCTTCTCTCTTTCTGCTATATTGAATTCTATTGTGTAAATGTACCAAAGTTTTTTGATCCAATCATCCACTGATGGGCACTTAGGCTGTTTCCAGCACTTGGCTATTGTAAATAGTGCTGCTATGAACATAGGTGTACATAGGTTCTTATGAATTGGTGTTTCAGGATTCTTTGGGTATAGTCCAAGTAGTGGAATGCTGGATCAAAAGGCAGTTCCATTTTCAGTTTTTTAAGGAAACCCCATACTGTTTTCCACAGTGGCTGCACCAGCCTACATTCCCACCAACAGTGTACGAGGGTTCCCTTTGCCCCACATCCTTGCCAACACTTGTTTGTTGATTTGTTGATGATTGCCATTCTGACAGGTGTGAGGTGGGATCTTATTGTGGTTTTAATTTGCCTCTCTCTGATGACTAGTGATGTTGAGCATTCTTTCATATGCTTCTGGCCCTTTGTATATCTTCCTCAGTGAGTTGTCTGTTCAGGTCCTTTGCCCATTTTTTAATTGGGCTGTCTCTCTGGTGCTGAGTTGCATTAGTTCTTTATATATTTTGGAGATCAGACCCTTATCTGAGGTATCATCAGCAATTATGTTTTCCCATACAGTTGGTTCCCTTTGAATTTTGCTGATATTTTCTTTAACTGAACAGAAACTTTTTAATTTGATATAGTCCCATTTGTTGATTCGTTCTTTGATTTCCTTTGCCCTTGGTGAAGTATCATTAAACATATTTCTGTGTAGGATATCCAAAAGTTTACTGCCTATATTTTTCTCCAGGACCTTTACGGTGGCACTGCTTGTTTAAATCCTTTATCCATCTTGAGTTTATTTTGGTGTATGGTGTAAATTGGTGGTCTAGTTTTATCTTTTTGCAGTTTTCCCACCACCATTTGTTGAAGACTGTTTTTACTCCATTTGATGTTCCTTCCCCCTTTGTCAAATATTAGTTGACCATAGAGTCCTGGGTTTATTTCTGGGCTCTCTATTCTGTTCTATTGATCTATATGTCTATTCTTATGCCAGTACCAGGCTGTTTTGATGACAACAATACTACAGTAGCCTTGTAGTATTGTTTGACAAGTTATCTTTTTTGATGTTAGTCATAGATAATTATTGCCTATGTTTTAGTTAGTAGTTGAAAAATGGTCATAATCTATTGCAAACAATCCTTTCATTATTAATTGAGATATTTCTAAGAAAGCAAACTTCCCATGTCTGTTCTTTGTCAAGATAGAATTCATTCAGAAAAGCTGGGAAAATGTGATTCTTACCCATCATTAGGTTTTAAAGTAATGGTTCTCTCTCTAGCATTACACAAAGATGAACAGTAAGGATCAGTTACTATTTTAGTAACTATTTTAGTATCACTATGGATGCATGGAATTTAACTTGTGATATGTTTCACTTTATTGAATTATTCCTAAAATAACCAAATTGTCTGGACTTTTGCCAGTGAAATTATACAAGATCGGTTCTTTTAAAACCAGTCCAGTAGATTTTGATTGCTTTTTCTCTGGTATGACGAGCTATTCTAGGTGCAAGTTATACATTTTTTGATAGTGACAAAGCACCAACCATTCTTAAGCAATCATAGTTTCTTTTAGTGGGAAATGGTAGAGAAGACAATCAGGGCCAGGGTGACTCAGCACCACTGAACCTGTCATTGTTGGAGGCCCTTTCAAAAGCTGACATTAGGAAATACTTTCGGGAAAATGAAGTTTTACACATGCAGCCTTGAGGATCAACATTTGCCATTCTGGTTCAAGTGTGATTTCTCAACTTCAGCACTACTGACATTTGGGGTCAGATATTCTTTGTTGTTGAGGGACTGTCTTGGACATTGTAGTATGTTTAGCAGCATCACTGGCCTCTACCCAGCAGGTATCAACAGTACATTCTGCCCACCCTAATCCGAGTCGTGACACCCAGAATTGTTCCCAACATTGTCAGGTGTCCTCTGGGGAGGGGTTGGGGGAGATCATCCTCAGTGGAGAACCACTGGATTAAAGAAATAGCACTTACAAAATATATAACAAAGTACTAAGTAACTAATGAATCATGTTTTGGAAAAGAAAATATTTTATGATAGTTTACCTCTGACACAAAAATATATTCAAAATAAACAAAGGGACAAACTGAATATAGCAATTTCATATCTGATTTAATTTGAAGATTTTTATTTTGAGTGTTGGTAATTATGGGATATAGGCTTTGAGTCACAAGGAATTAAGTTTGTCATAGCTCTGTAATTTCTTGATTATTGGCCCCAAGTCTCTTAGTTTCTCTAAGCTTCAGTTTCCTCTGCTATGAAATAGGAGCAATAATACTAAATTTACCTATCACTTTGAGAATTAAATAAGATATAAGGTATCAGCAGAGTGCATGGTTCATAGATCATAATTAATAGCATTTCTAACTAGATATAATTTTCAAAGGAAAGAAATTGAGGGAAAACTTGAAGCCCTTTCTCTTTTCTTTTTTTCCTGTTTTAGAGTCCTGCCAAATATCACAAAATTTAGACATTATGAAGGAGAAAGAAAATAAAGGGTTTTTTGGCTTTTTTCAACGCAGTAAGAAAAAGCGAGATCAAGTAAGTATTTCCTTATTTATCATTTTATAAGATCCTGCTAATCTGTTTTTAACCTGATGGGTTGCTAGTCTTGAATTTACAGTAGATTTTGCCTTTTCATTCTTTATTAGACTGCAAGTGCGCCAGCAACCCCTCTAGTGAGTACTAATCGCCCGACTTTTACGAGGTCCAATACCATTTCCAAAACCTACATGTCAAACACCCTGCCATCGGATGCACCCAAGAAGAGGCGGGCTCCGTTGCCTCCAATGGCAGCATCTCAGAGTGTCCCCCAGAACCTTGCTCAAGCCCAGGATAGGCGGGCTTCTTGCGTTGTGAAATCCACAAGTGTTGATGAAACAGACAAGGTATGTAACTTTGTTTTGTTTTGTTAAAGGATAGGGCACGGGACCATCTATGTTTCCTCTTACCTAACTTGTCTTTTTCCACCTGGTTAGTAACAGTTACTAATATGTAGTGAGGTGAATAAATAGTTACTAATAAGATTAATATTGGGAGTAGATTTGCTATTTGTGTACAGTTCTGTGATGCAGTAAAAAAATAAATATATCAGGCCCTGGCTGGTGGCACAGTGGATAAGGTGCCAGCCTGGGAACCCAAAGGCCGCTGGTTCAATTCCCCAGCCAGGGCACATAACCAGTTTGCAAGCCAGGTCTCCAGGCAGCTCTGTAGCTGGAGGCAGGTGAAAGACAACCATACATTGATGTCTCTCTCCCTCTCTGCCTCTCTTCCTTCCCTTCTCTCTAAAAATAATAAATAAAATATTTTAAAATAAATAAATAAATTTTAAGTAGCTTTCACATTCAACAAATAAATCATTTATAAACCTTAAAGTGCTGGTCTATTAAGGCCCAACCCCAGGTTCTTGCTTATATTTATTAGGCATGGAAATACTTATGTTTTTGCTTGTTTGTTTATTTGTTTTTAACAGCAATACAGTTCTTGTATCACTTTCATGAGTTTTTAGATAGATTGATATTTTTGACTTTACACAGAGAGCCTCAGGCAGAATGTACTGGTGTCTACCTGGTATATACATGTAGATACTCTATAATTTAAAAAATATATCTCTTTATATAAAATATATTACATGTACTTTTATATATTTTTATGTTCAAAGCACTGTCCTAGGTATACTTTTCCCCCAAAATTCCTTATTATTGCTCCTCTTTAGTCCGAGATTTTCCTGGATTATACTGTTTTGTGGAACTCTATTTGCAAAACTACTTTTCATACCCATAAATCTGTACTTCCCTTGCTTTATTCGTGAAGACTATATATGAAGTTTTAAGTTAATGTGATTGAACATGAGGCCATATATTTTGTTGCTTTTAATCAGATAAATGACTTAAGTAACTTTAACAGCAGATTATATTTTAAGATATTTGAAATGCTGAAATTTTTTTAATAAGTAGGTGAAGTGTTTGATTTCCCTCTTGGGGGCATAGTAAACCCAATGCAGGTACTTTTACTTTTCCCAACAAACCAATGAATATTTCTGTGCTTTCTTAACTTAAAAAAATGAAAACTGTATGTTTTAATTGTAATTTATCATATGTATCTTTAGAAAGTATAGAGCTACTAGGATAGAAACCAACAAAAAGTGCTTAAACTCAGTAGTTACTTAGAAAATCATCTAGTAAGTTATTTTTATATTCCTGTTAAGATTCTCTTTTTTAATGGTTGTGGTATAAAATCTCATCTTACAAATCAGAAGGATAATTATTTTGGCAAATGATATAACCTTTCCCAGGGTAACTGCCTGGCAGTTGGGTGAAGTTAACAGAAGAGATGATTCTTGGGTTCAGTTTTAAAATAATGTGTGGTCAGTCAAGAGAAACTCTGTTCACGGATGCAAAATGTGGCATGTCTGGGGATGAGCAGGAGGTGGATTGAAACTGAGTGAGACAAGCAGAGGGCATGTCAGGGTCCCCAAAGACTTCATTTTGTGGCCTCAGAGTAAGTCACTTAAAAGGTAGCATTTTCAGGATTGTTTTCTGTTTGTAATCACCAGAAAACTATAGCATGGGAGTATAAATGATGATACTCTTGAGTAACTATCAAAGCCTGTCTTTTTCTTCATAGAGAAATAAATCTTAGCCGCTACTCACGAATCTTTACTCCAGCTGTCCTCATCTAATCTAGTCCAGGCAAGTTCCTTTGTGATTGTATCCCAAAGAGGTCTATGTTGTCCTTCTAATAGTCTGCTGCTTAAAATTCTAGGCCGTGCTAGCTAGCATTGACTTCTCCAAAAGCTATTTCTTTGCTTCACACCCTCTGCTCTAGGAGCAGTTGATGCCCGCATGTTAAGTCTTTATTTTTGTTTTTAGTGTATTGCCTTTGGCAAACTAGACATCTTGATGCTATTTTCTAATTAATTTTTTCTTTTGATCTGGCCATCTGGATAGTTCTTTGATGTATTGTTTAGCAGGACTAGGGATTATTTGTTTTTCCCTAGAGAAGCTGAAGAACTATTTTTTATTTATTCATTGTAAGAGTTTTTAACGATTAAGCTGTGGTTCGGTTTGTGAGTGTGTCCATGGACATGTGTATGTTCATGTGAATTCATGCCTTCATGTGAATTCATAGCTGGCTGGTTACCTGCTACTTTCTGGGCATTTAAGGTCTTCTATAAACAGATCATCATTTTGAGGGGAGAGTGTGTTCCATTTTTTACCTTTCTTCTTTCCATCCTTCCTTCCTCCCTCCCTTCTTTCCTTCTTTCCAGATTTATTGAGGTATTATTGATAAATAAAACTGTAAGATATTTAAAATGTACGGCATAGTGACTTGAAATATGTATACATTGTGAAGGAATTCCCACCATCTAGTTAATTAACACATCTATTTCCTCATCTATCTATCAATACCTATCATCTATCACTATCTATCATTTCTATCCCTCTAGTAAGAGTATTTAAGTTCTACTCTTGGCAAATTTCAATTATGTGACAGTATTATCAACAATAGACACCGTGTTTTACATTAGATTCCCAGGCCTTATGTGTCTTACAGCTGAAAGCTTGCCCCATTTTACCACCCTTTCCCTATTTCTTCTACCCTATTGGCAACCTTTTCCATTCTGTTTCTATGATTTTGACTTTTTTAGGTTTCACATATAATGATACCGTGGAGTGTTTGTCTTTCTCTGTCTGGCTTACTTCGTTCTGTATTGTCCTCAAGCTCTATCCATGTTTTCACAAATGGCAGGATTTCCTTCTTTCTCAAGACTAAATAATAGTCATATATCTATATATTTGTATCTATCATCACATCTTCTTCATGCATTCATCCATACATGAACATTGAGGTTGTTTCCCATGTATTAGTTATCAGTAATGCTACATTAAACATGAAAGTGGAGGTATCTCTTCAATATCCCTTTTCATTTTTTGTGGATACATACCCAGAAGTGATATTGCTAGATCATATCATAGTTCTGTTTTTAATTATTTGAGAAACCTTCAAACTGTTTGCTACATTGGCTGCACCAGTTTACATTCCCTCACTCACAAGGGTTCTCTTTTTACCCACATCCTTACCAGCACTTACTTATGTCTTTTTTTTTAATAGTTAAAAATTTTTTTTCAATTACCGTTGATGTACTATAATAGTATATTCATTTCAGATGTACAACATAGTGATTAGACACTTATATAACTTAGGAAATGATCATCCCAGTACATCTAGTAACCATCTGATACCATACATAGTTATTTTAATATTATTGACTATTCCCTAGGCTGTACTTGAATCCCTGTGACCTAACAGGTAGAAGGTATGATTTTGGTTTTGATTTTTATTTCTTTGATGATTAATGATATTGAACACCTTTCATGAATCCATTGCCCATTTTTGTTTATCTTCTTTAGAAAAATTTCAATTCCATTCCTCTGCCCATTAGTAACTGCATTGTTTGTCTGTTTTGCTATTGAATTATATGAGTTCTTCATATATTTTGGATATTAACTCTTTATAAAATATATGGTTTGAAAATTTTTTCTCCCTTTCTGTAGGTTGCCTCTTCATTT
The DNA here is from genome assembly GCA_004026585.1 of Noctilio leporinus. NCBI lineage: Eukaryota > Metazoa > Chordata > Mammalia > Chiroptera > Noctilionidae > Noctilio > Noctilio leporinus. The sequence goes on from PVIW01001873.1 coordinate 93,077, forward strand.
TGTTGATGGTTTCTTTTGCTATGCAGAGGCACAATTTTATTTTTAAACTTTAATTTCTCACCATTTTTAGTATGCTTTTAATTCTAACCAGAGGAGTTGACTTGCCATTCATACAAAATCCTGTTTTCTATTGATTCTGGATAGAGTGACACCAAGTTCCATCTCTTTATTTCTCTACTCACCTATTCAATTTATACCTGCTCTTTTACCTGCCCTGTGGAGAATTTTCTAAAGATCCCATCACAGAGTGATGTTACTTTCTCTGAGTGTGTCCCTCTTCTGCCTTTCTTTTGGTATTAATTTATGATTGTGTGGAGGTATTATATTAATATGATACATATTTCTAAAAATAAAAAGGAAAATACAGTGAAATTTCTTCTTTCCTACCTTGCTCCAACCAAAGTCTTCTGCCTAAAGGTAACTACTACTAAAAGTATCTTGTGTCTTTTTCCAGACATAATTTATGCATATTAAAGCTGGTAGTCATACTACGTATATGTATGTATGTGTGTGTGGTTGGTAGTCCTGTGTTATGTGCACTATAACTCACTGTAGTACTTGGTGCGGTATTTTGGATATTTATCAGTACACAAGGGGTTTCTCCTTTCAAGGGCTGTATAACATTTCATTGCTGTATTATATATACTAACATGATATGGGGTATGGCTTATTTACGTTATTGTTTAAAGCTTTTAACTTTGTTAATTTTCTTTCTTTCCTCTCCCCAACCCGAAGGCAGGAATTTTTTCCCCCAGAAAATTTTGTAAAAGAGAGAATTCATAAGTAGACTTTCATCACAGCTTTCACACAGCAGGGTATACTATATACTACAGTGAAAATGTCTGCACTCATATAGCATCACTGAATTTTAGTATTTTGTGTGTATATATGGTAAAGTTTTTGAAGTACTTGGGTAACTTAAGAATTGCTTAACATTGTCTTTATAGTAATTGGGCCAGGTAATTAGTATATTTCATAAGTTTTACAGAAAAACCAGAATTTTTGGTAAGGTTATATTAAAAGATTAAAGACAAATAACTAAAATGCAATATACATGGAGAGGGTGGACCAAAAATAACCCAGAATTTATTTATTAAAAATTGTGTATTTATTCTTCTTATATGTTTAAACTTCAATCACCTTCAAAGTACTGTCCTTTTGATGCAATACACCTATTGAGACATTTTTTTCCACTGCTTTAAACAGTTTGTGAACTTGTCAATGTGGATGCCTTTTAGTGCTCTGCCATTTTTTGTTTTACCTCTTCCACATTGGCAAAATGTTTCCCTTTGAGGACTTGTTTATCTGGAGAAACAAAAAAAATGGTTGCTCAGTGGGCGATCAGGTGAATAGGGAGGGTGGAACATGGGGGTCATGCAGTTTTTGCTCACAAACTGCTGAATACTCAGTGCTCTGTGGGCAGGTGCACTAGTAGATCACCCATCATGAAATGGGCAAACGTGTTGAAAGAGTCTTCAAAAAATTCACTGATGCTGAATGCAGCCTCTCACAACAACACCAGCTGGTGCCCTGATACAGATGGGCTCCTAGAACCCTCACCTAGTGGGGAAGCCTGCACTACAAGGGGCCCGCCCCCCCAGAAGATAATTCCATTTTTTGTATGTGCTCCCCTAATACATATAAATAAAATTGACCCCTGGATTGACATTTTTTATATACCCAAATGCAAATATTCAGGAAATTTAGCAAAACTATCAGCTTATGTGTGAATTCTGCTTATTTTACTACTTGCTCATTTTTAAAATTTAAAGTCAAGGATAGTCATTATCACTGTGGAATCACTATAGATATTTATATCTATTTTAACAGTTGAATTTTAAATTTTAAAGAGACTATTTTTAGTGATTGAAAATAACAGCAGGCCAGGACAAAGTAAATGGAAAAAATGGCAAAATAATTTCTAAGCCCATGGAGAATATTCGCCACATTCTTACCATCATTTTTATTGTTTAGGAGATAAAGTAAACCACAAGGGTGCGCTGTTTAACAGAACTACAGCATTCCACCTTTTCTGTTTCTTTTCCCTTTAAGCATTCTTTAATAAAGAAGAAAGAAAATATTGGAAATAGTTACAACATGTTAGAAATAAAAAATGCTTATCTCTTGTGGGTGAAGTGTCAAAAAATAGAGCTAGCGATATAAATAACAGTAATGCATGACACAGTGAATTACAATTAACAGGGTTTTTTTTAAGATTTAAAAATTATTTTTAGAGAGAGGGGATGGGAGAGAGGCAAAGAAGGAGAGAGACATCAGTGTATGGTTGCCTTTCACCTGTCTCCAGATATGGACCTGGCTGCAGACCTGACTTGCAGCCTGATTATGTGCCCTGGCTGGGAATTGAACCATCCACCTTTGGGTTCGCAGGCTTGTGCCTTATCCACTGTGCCACCAACCAGGGCTTAAATTAACACAGTTTTATTCATTTTGAGATTTATTTTATTTTAGTGTTTTTTTAAGTAGTCCTTGGTATTATTATGTTTCCTTAGACAGGCTTATGGATAACTCAGTCAGTCTTTAGGTTAGAAAAAATTCTGTCAACATCTATTTTACACTTTTTGGATGTCTATATTTAATAATTTGCCTCATTCTTCTAAGATATTTCTCAATACTGGCAAATAAAGGTATTTGGATAGGGATTTTGGAGCTTAAACTGAAAAATAAATAAACTGAAACTACTCACATAAAAAGGCTGTTGATTTTTATGAGCTAAATTTGGCACCTGATCATTCAGTTTCCAAAGAGGGTTCAATGAAGATCCAAGTTAATAAAATAATTTATCCTAATCCTTTTTTGGAAACATTACTTACTGTATCTAAAATTATTTTATTCACCTAAAGAATATATTTTAAAGCCTAATAATTTACTGTCATTGTTACAATGTCCCTTTTGTGTCCCTAAATTTCTTTGTATTCTCTTTCACAATTTCAAGCTGTCTCATTTTCCTTATCAAGGTGAATATACTGTCTTTTCTAGAAATATTCATGTGGAGAAGAAAACTATCCAGTTAGAATTTTTCTGGCAGTTTTTCTTGGTACTTTTGAGCATTATGTGAATATAATTCTGCCCGAAGATTTGAAATGCCATTTGTGTTGCAACATATGTCCTAGTTGGCTCATGCTGTTATGTACATGAATCATATCACATGCATTATTATATGTACATTATTATTGCATATAGTCCTTTATAACAAGATTACATGTATATAGTTATTTACATAAGATCGTGATTTATTTCACACATGACACAAGTCAGATATAAGGACATGGACTAGAATTGAAAGTGGCTTGGAATTCGGGGATTGAAACTAAGTTCAGAAATCCAGTTTCTGCATTGTGTCTCCTAACCAAATGCCTGTGGAAAAGCACATTTAACAAAATTAGTGTCTAATGGATGTCCAGGTATTATTAACGAATTAACCTTTTAACACTATTTTACATTTGAAGAACAGGAAAAAAGTTGTGTGTGACTTTCTTGTAGCTTTCACAGAACCTTTGAGCAAATTCTTTATTTTTGTATATTCAGTATGGTTTTGCTGCTTGGAGTTAGTGTATATATAACAGAGAGCAGCTTCTCCCAGGCTGCTAGCATGGGACATTGTTTTCTTGAGGATTTTTGCCTTCAGCTAGAAACACAAAAAGGAATTATCTTGATTGGGCTTTCATTTGGTATCATTTTGCATTCTACTGCAGATAGCCATTAACATATTGAGAAATTGAAATACTTTGCCACCCAGTATTATGCAAGTGAAATTTAATACTTGGAGTGTTACTTTTTTGACAGCTGATTTAATTATTTTTAAAAAATATTTGAAATTATTCATCTTTTACCCAATTTTATCTTTTGATATTTTCGTGGTTTACAAGCAGATGATAGATGGTCATACATTTATGAAATGTGCTGGTTTATATTTGATCATAGTTTCACTTAATACATTTAATCCTAGTTTTATACAGAGTCATTAAGGTTGTTATAATAGAGCATGTATTTGTGATCTTTAAGAAATTACCTATTTTAATTTTTTTCTCCACATAACATTTGCTTTTTCCCTTCCACTCTCCACTTATATTTATTGTATAGAAAGTGTATCACACACATAATTCTACAATTGCCTAGGAACAGTGGTTGCCATGACATTTTCAGTTTGATATACAGGATACGGCTGTCTGTACTGCCAAAAATATGACTCCTTTCATTCAGTAGAGAAATGTACCAACACTGTACAGTATTTAATCTTCCTCTTTGAGAGCTTTCCTATGAATAAGATAATCTTTGTCATTTCAGGTCTTAAAAATGAATTAGTTAGTTAATATATATTTAAAAGACTTTATCATTATTTTTATTTATTTTTAAAGATTTTAATTTATTCTTTTCAGAGAGAGGGGTAGGGAGAGAAGCAGAGAGGGAAAGAGACATCAATGTATGGTTGCCTTCCACCTCCCTCCAGCTACAGACCTGGCTGGAGACCTGGCTGGAGACCTGGCTTGCAACCTGGTTATGTGCCCCGGCTGGGAATTGAACCAGCGACCTTTGGGTTCACAGGCTGGCACCTATTCACTGAGCCACCAGCCAGGGCCAGATTCGGGGCCAGATATTATTCATTATATTTTAGAGAGAAAGTCAGGGAGGCAGAGAGTGAGAGAAACATCAATGTATAGTTGCCTTTCACTTGCCTCCAGCCACAGACCTGGCTGGAGACCTGGCTTGCAACCTGGTTAAGTGCCCTGACAGGAATTGAACCCCAGCTCTTGGGTTCGCAGGCTGGTACCAATCCACTGAGCTACCAGCCCTGTGTATGGTTTCATTGCAGTTTTCATCAGATTTTCAAAGGTTCCTAGTCACAGTAGTGAAAGAAATGATTAGTGCTTATGTACCACTTACTAGTATTTCACAGAAGGTTCTAAGCACATTTAAGATTACAAAATCCTCTGAGCCATTTCTTTTTGGGTTTCGGCCAGCTCTACCTTTGACCTAAATGTAAAAGACTATGTTCATTATAAAGTTGTTAAATTTTAAAGAACAGTATTATTAAAAAAATAATAGGTTAACTTTGAAATTAGTGTGGCTTTCTCATCCTTGTATTATTGTAGTATAAGTTTGTGCCTCTCTGATGTGCCTACTGACTTAATAAAATAGCACTGAACATAATCAGTGTTAGGAGTCTTTCTTTACAAGTTCTCCTGGTGTAAAGTTTATTTAGTCTTTCTGCCACTGTGACATTTTGGATCTCATGGGGGAGACATGCCTTTCACTGGTAAGCAGCATAAATTTACAGAGGCCAAAGCATGGAGAAGCAGGACTGATTTTGGAGCCACAGCAATAAAAACTGGGGGGTTGCTAGGGTAACACCTGCTATACTCAGCCTTGCCTTCCTTTCTGGGATAAACTTAGGGTCTTCCAGTTTGTTCCTGTGATTGCTCCTTCACTCCAGTAGAGACCCTAAACTCAGTTAGCCTGTAGGTGTTTAGTATTTTCCTGCCCCACCTCTAGACCCTTCTTTGTTTTATCACTGTAACCGGCAGAAAACCATGGTTACTTACCAGATCTTCTGTTCTGTTAGCTTGATCCTGAGCTCTCCTTTGTCCTGAGTTATCATGTTTTTTTTTTTTTTTTTTTCATTCAAGATGTACTATGGAGGCTCTCATCTTTGAAAAAAGATGGTATGAAGGCCTTGGCTGGTGGCACAGTTGAGAAGGTGCCAGCCTGTGAACCCAAAGGTGGATGGTTCGATTCCCAGCCAGGGCACATAACCAGGTTGCAAGCCAGGTCTCCAGACAGGTCTGTAGCTGGAGGCAGGTGAAAGGCAACTACACATTGATGTCTCTCTCCCTCTCTGCCTCTCTCTCTTCCCCTCTCTCTAAAAATAATAAATAAAATCTTAAAAAAAAAGAAGAAGAAGAAGAAGAAGAGGTAGAAGGTTCAAAGTTTTAGAAAGATATGCTCAGGTGAATGAGTTTGTTAAACAAAGGATATAGATGTTATCATTACCTCATGATGAGTTTAAAACTAGACTTTGAGAGAAATCTAGTGGCAAGTTCAGTCACTCAGAATTCTCTTAAGGAATTTAATTTTAGCTAGTAACCCCAAAAGGCACAAATTATAAGTGGTGGTGCTATTTAGACACCCACAAGTGAATTCAGTTCTAATTTCATTGATGCCTTTCATGGGATTTATTTTGGTAGATTGGTAGAAACAATCTTCAGAATGGCATAATAGGTGATTGCTTACATTGTGTGGATTTAAGTGCTCTGGGCCTAGTTCTCCTTCTGTAATTATAGTCACATGGTACCTGAAATGTCACCCCTATTTCTTACACCCATTCACTTTCATATGATATTTTAAAAAATCTAAATTGACTTACACAGGCTGGGACTTTCAGTGTATCCATAAAAAGTCTTCAGACAGATTTATGTAGAGAATAATAAAATAGAATGCATAAATTCTGGTTTTGGGTGGAGCTGGAAGTACTACTCAAAGGGGAAAAGAATATAGAACAAGGAGGTTCAGGATAGCAAAATAAATTGCCCTGCCCCCACCAAAAGACAGCATTTTATTTAAAAAATAATCATAAATAAAGGGAGAAACAGACATGCATTCTTTTATCCAATACAAGGCAAAATACACATGTATGCATATGTGTTTATAAACATATGCATAAAAGGATATAAAAGAGATGCAAAAGGTTGGACAGCAAAATACCTATGAGGTGACCTGTATGTGTTGTTATTTACAGTGATTTTTTTTTCTCTTTTTCCTTATCAACGTGTTCATTGTTTGTATCTCATGGAATAGTGTGTTAATTTTATGATCAAATTAATAAAAATGATTTGTGATAAAAACTTGCTTTCACAGCTATACTTATTTTGTAAATTTAAAGCAATGCCTTATTTCTGTACTACATTTATTGTGAAGTGTGAGAAAATTGATTTGTTGCCTAAGTTGTAACATGTTAGAAAGAATTCTTCTACCAAGAGTTGAGACACTTAACAGCTTGATCTTGTTATATAACATTTCAGTCATTGGGCTATAATTCGTAGTAAATTAGGGTATAGCTAATGTTAATTATAAGATATTTAATAATATGTCTTAGCATTTGCTGAAAATGTTCAAGTTGGAGAAGCATAATATGAGTCTGTCCCTTCAGAAGCAAAAGATGTGTGTGAATTTTAAGACCATTTTAAAGGACTGTTTAGGTTCCTTTAACCCCACCCCTTCCCACATATAGAAATTATATTATAAATGGAAATGAAAACCCAAAAGCTTCTAGTAGAAAAATTAACAACATTATTGAAGTTGAGCTACTGTATTTTTATTTTTTTATTCAATTTTTCTTATTTTCCTATTTGTATTCTTTCATTTAACTCATATACAGACTATATTGATTTAAATGATCCACATTTATAATTCAACTGTGATTAATAAGTGATATAATAACTAGTACAGAGCTAGTATTCAGTAAATTACTGAATGCCACCATTCAAATCTATTTTCTTCAGCTAAGTTTAGTTCCATTTTGAAACAGTGAATTCTGATCTGGGTGTGAACTCTCAAGGATTAACTATCTAGTATGGTTTTCATCTTGACCTTGCCACTTTCGCTATGTCTTCTTTTTCTCTGTGCAGTGTTTTCCTTTTCACAGATCATAAAATTCAGTGATAGGCATTCCTGTTAGACATGCAGTTTTTGCTAGTGGCAAGCAGATTGAGTGACTCTAACTTAAGTAAATAATTGAATATCTCTAATTATTAACCCAAGTGTTTTTCCCCTGGTTAGCAGACACCTTTCTGTTTTCTTGGGTGGTTGTAAACACTGTGGACTTAAGAATAATTTAATCTCACCTCCTTTTTAAAAATTACAGTCATAATCTGACCAGAAAAAATGCATCTTGGTAGGAAAAGCTGAAGTCAGGTCTATGCAATTCATTTTAATTGTTCATGTTAAATTTATGAAATATGTCAAATTTATATACTATAATATTCATCCATGTACTTATCATGAAAATTTGACTAATTGGTTTTAAATATTTAGGTTTTATTAAATTTATTTTCAGATATGATGGAGTTAACTGAGGCAACTTTAAGGTGGAAGTTTTCGACGTAAATTGCACAAAATGTTTATGCAGTGACTGATCACAAGTTCCTGGGTGCTAGGTGCTATGAAGCTTATTGTAACCTAGACTAACTCTGATTGGACACCCACCTTCATTGTCACTAAAGAAAAAAGTGTACTTTAAAAAGAAATACCTCTTTTATGAATACTTTTGGCTCTATAATTTGCTTACTTTATTTACAGATCACTTCCACCTACTTGAAAATAGATAAATTATGTGCAATAATATTAGCTAATCTTTATGGGTCATGTACTGTATGCTAGGCACTGTGCTAACTTTTCATATATTATTTCACTGCAACTTCCCAGCCTGTTAGAGGTAGGAACTCTTACCTTTTTCTGAAAATGGCAGGGGCGGCGAATGCCATGCTCCCTGCTTCAAGCCCTCAGCTTGTTTCCAAAGCTCATCTGTTCAGTAATCATTACAATGTGCTGCCTTCCCGCTTGTAAACCCTCTGGAAGCCTCTCTCCAGTTAGACAAACTCACACTCCAAATTACTGGATGGCTCAGCCCTGACTAATGCAAGAGTAGAGCTATTTGGAGATTATATTAGGAGCATACCCTGGAGGACACAGGAAAATTGGGGTTTAAGAATGCTGCTGGTTACAACTGGTGGCCTTCTTTGCCTTCCCTTCCTTCCTTCTTTTCTTTTCTTCTCTTTTCTTTCTTTCTTTCTTTCTTTCTTTCTTTGTCTCTCTCTCTCTGTCTCTCTGTCTCTCTCAACGTTTTATATAGAAGTCATCATGTGCTTATTGAAATAACTGGCTGCTGAAATAGCAAGTCTGCTTTCTAGAAGTAGTTATTCTTGGGTTAGGGGCCTCTCCAACATTGTACGTGTGTATTCTACTCATCATATCCCTCAAGTGCACACAAGTTTTCAAGGCTACAATTATTTAGAAACGTTTAGCTCTTCTAACTTAGATTCCTTTTCTTTTTCTGTAGGCTTTTACCCATAAAGCAGGGGTGTCAAACTCATTTTCACTGGGGGTCACATCAGCCTCATGGTTGCCTTCAGAGGACCAATTAGAATTTTAGGACTGTGTAAATGTAATCACTCCTTAACAGTTAAGCAAGCCAGAGAGAAACAAGGTGGAGGGCTGGATTTGCCGATTCTCTAAAGTCACCATTCTTATTTGTTGAAAACAACTATCTTTAGCCCACTTACGTAAATTGTTAAATTATGTTTTTGTCATCAGCGTAATAAATTTTAATACATTTTGTTGTTCTATTACAGTTTTCCCATTTTTCCTCTTTTGCTCTCCACCCAGCCTACCCCCTCTCCCACAGTCAGTCCCCACCCTGTTGTCCATGTCCCTGAGTCATTTATACCAGTTCCTCAACTGGACCCTTTCCTTTCTTTCTCCCTTATCTCCTTCCCTCTCACTCTGGTCACTGCAAATCTGTTCCTTGTTTCCATACCTCTGGTTCTATTTTGCTGATTTGTTTTGTTCATTAGGTTCCTTTTACACTCATAGATCATATGGTATTGGTTTTTCACCACTAGGTTAATAAGTTTTAACCAACCATCATTAGCATAGTTATGACTGGTCACATAGTCTCCTGACATGTCTCCTGGCACATCATTCAGATGATTGTGTTCTTGTCCACTAATGTCTTTGTTTTTAGTCTCCTTGATTTATTTCCAGCTCTAGAAACATGAGGACTCTTCTGAAAGTATTGAGCCAATGTCAATATAATTGAAATAGTTGAAATAATTGAAATCGAAATAGACTTTCTGGATAGAAAGTCTTGTACACATCCATTTACTTTCATGATACACAAACAACATGGTAAGGGGGATAAATCTTACAGAATAAAGTTATATAACATGTGCTCCACCAAAATTTTCATGGCTTTCCCTTCTATAAATGCGTTATTTTGTCAACTGTCTTCATAGACGCTATTGAAATTTTTTAGGGTTTGTGAACTGGAAATTGTTTTTTTTTTTTTAAAGTTTTATGTCCATAGATATATAAATATCCTGTACAAAAAGTTAGCTTGTCCTAAAACCTCTAGGGTGATAAATGAAATATATGAGTCTATTTTTATTCCATCTTTGAGTTGTGGATATGTTCATGTACATTTGTGAATCTTTGTATATAAATATTTTTTTTTTATGTCTATGCTGTCTGTTTCATATTGTTACAACCAAAATTTAAGACCTCTAATTCCCAAACAGATACTGTTGTCTTAGAAATTCATGTTGTAACCATTTTTATCAGGTAATAAAAAAGACCAGTAAGTGACAGTGGTTGGAAATTGACCTAAAGGAGGTGACAGGTTTTTATCATAGACCCCATAAAAGCAATCAGTCAAAACATGGAAAAGAAGTTTCTAAGGTAGAACTAGAAGGAAAATCTAATTCTGCCATTATTCCTGATTCAACATGCATTTACTGATCACCTACTGTGTTCTTACTGATAACTTCTATGATAAGAATGAAGCATGATTTTATGTAAGTAAATGCATCAAGAGAAAAATGACATCAACAATTTTTGATGTTTAATCAATATTTTAACAGTGAAGTGCCATATTGTTTTAGGAATATTTTTGGTGTTTTCTGCAATGATTGTTAAATTTATTACTTTTATAAATAGTGGAAGTTTCAGAACATAGAAATGTATTAGTGAGGCTTTTATTTAAACTTTGTATTCTACTCAGAATGATATTTAAATAGTTTCCATCACTACATTTCTTTCTCAGCTAATGGAGTGCCAAGGGTCCTCCTTCTAATTATTTTAAAACTTCAAGTAACAATTGAGGGTCCACCTGACGCCCACTGTAAGTGGAGGTGACCCTCAGATTTAATCAGAATTAACTTGTGACTCTGCACCAAAATCTGGGTTTGGGTGGCAGGCTTTAGCCCTTCTTGCTTCATTATGAAGAGGTCTGATAGTTTTGGAGGAGGGACCAGAGTAATGAGGAGAGATGAGGTTGGGGGCTGCAGCTATTTACCAACTGGTGTGAAAGAAATTTAATGATTAGACTTCCAGTAAGGTCAGCCTACAGCCGCCCTGTTTCCCTTCTTTGTTAAGAAGAGTTCACCTTACTCACCAATGTGCTCCATCAATTGCCTGCCACTGGAACTAACCCTGCTGCTTCCCCTGGGAGGTGACCTAGCACAGCTGGCAATGATGATAGCTAACCAGCATGTTTCTCTTTAGGGTCAAGCTTTCTTTTTTACTCTGGCAGAACTATTACAAAATTACAAAATAGGAAAACTTGCTACATTTTTCTTGGTGTGTAGCAAGGCATGAAGATTTGAAAAAATCCTATGAACTAATTTGCTTCCCTTAAGTATACTTGTATTGCCTCATAAATACTGGAATGACCCAAACTTTAGGTACCTCTTAGTTAGTCCAAGTGTATCAAGTCCTTTTATTTACAAATGAAGAAGGCAGTATTTCATTCATTATGTCATTCATTCAACAAATATGTGTTGAGAAATTTCTATGAGCCAGACATTGTGTTAGAGAAACAGCAGTGAGCAACATAAAAGGAAATAAAATTCCTGTCTGTACAGCCAACCCTGGTAGAGGTAGACAATAAAAAGGTAAATAAGCCAGGTATGTGGTATGTTAGATTAGACAACTATTAACTTCGATCATAAAGATCAGGCTGGGAAGAGGTAGTGTTGGGGGTCAAGGAGGAACTCATCGAAGAGGTGGTATTTGAGTTATGGCCTAAAGAAAATAAGGATGTAAGACATTAAATTATTAGGAAAGCATTCTAGGCACAGAACATAGCAAATGCAACCATACTGAGGCAGGAACATTCCTGGCACATCGAGAAGCTGTGTGTAAACTAATGTGGCTGGGCTAGAGAGAGGCATTCCATACTCAGTGATGGTGGTCAGAGAGCCATGGGGCCAGGCTGTCAATTGCCTTAGAAATCATTACAAGGACTTTGTTCTCTGCCAATTGGGAAACTGTTAGCAGGTTTTGAACAAAGTGGCCTGATCTGACTTATGTTTATCTTTTGCTGCTTTGTTGAGAAAGAAATGTAAGGAAGCAGTGTGGAAGCACAGTCCAATTCACAGGTTCCTGATGATAAATGGGACTATGTGGTAGCTGTTGATAAAGACATGGCAATAGGATGTTCTTAATGTGAAGTGTGAGAAGTGATGAGGGTGACTCCTTAATGTGGAGTGTGAGAAGTGATGAGGGTGACTGCAAAGTAATTGGCCTGAACAAATGGAAGAATGCTCTTTATTGAAATAGAGAAAACTGTGAGAACAGGATTAGTCTGGAAAGAAGATGAGGAAGTGGGGTTACCAGGATCTGTTTTAGACCTGCAAGTTTGAAATGGTCTTAGACATTAAGTGGAGACCAATAGAGGCCCAGGGTGGAGGCCTAAGTTTGGAATTTATCAACATGTATATAGTACATAAAGCCAAGAGAACAGAGTTTTCCAAGAGAGTGAACATAGATACTAAAGAGAATGTGCATGTCCGAGAACTGAGATGAAAAGCAACCAACAAAGAAAAGAGCATGAGATTGAGGAATATGGTAAAAAGTACAAAAAAGAGGATTCTAAGAGAGTAGTCAACTTGGTTTCATGCTACTGATAGATCAAATGAGTTAGTTCCAATAAGTGACCACTGATTTAGTTGTAGTAGAGGTCATTGATGATGTTGATAGAAATAGTTTTAATGGATCAAAGGTTGGGGTAATCTGATTAGAAAGGTTCAAGCGGGAGATGAGAAACTAAAGACAAAAACTGTTAATAACTATTTTAACACATTCTTGACCAGTCACAAAAAACTCATGTTTTCAAGCCCAAATGTTGACCCATAACAAGTTAACTCATGCTTGCACTTGCATTAGCTTTTGCTATAAAACTGCCTGACAACAGTGTGTTAATGAACAGGTGGGTATAGCTGGGTACATGAGTTCACTCATGTTTGCATTTGCATTAACTTTTGTATAAAATTGCCAGTCAACAGCATGTTAAGCAGGCTTGTTGTAAAGAGAAAGAGCAAAGTGACATGGCTACGGGCCAGGTGGCATGGCTGTGACCAGCCTGCTGAAGCAGAATTGTCGTAGGGTCTGCTGACAGTCATATGATATGAGTGTGAGCATTAGCTCTGCATAGTCAGTGATCTCAAGTGACCTTGCCTAGGGTAGACATACTGATTTTTGAAATGTTTGTCAGTGATACATGAGTGCTAAAAAGACAAAGATGAATCAAACCAGCTTTTTAAACATACAAATATCCTTCTCTTTTTTAACTCATGTCTAATATTTTCTCCAGATTTTCTTTGAAAGTTAGTCTTTATTTGTATTGGTTAAGACTCCCTCCACATTATAATTACTTGTTTGCATGTCTCCTACCCTGGCCTAAGTTTCTTGAGAAGGACCAGATTTTATTTCTCTTTACATACCCATCTCAGACCCAGCTCCTGGCACATGGCAGACACACCACAAATATTTTTTTGAATGAGTAACTTTTATGTTCCATATTGCCATATGGTATGTTTGCAGTAAAGTCCATGTCTTCTTTAACACTGCTATTAATTTCTGAATAGAGATTTCATTTGGTTATTTTGTTTCCCACAGAGTTCTTGTGGAGCAGACATGCTTAGGACAGGCTCTCTGAAGCTCAGTAGCACGTCCATTGGGAATTTGTCTTTGAAAAGGACAAAGCGAAAGGCACCTTCTCCGCCCTCCAAAATACCTCTGCATCCAACTGATGAAAATAGTCATGGGACAGGTAATGTTACTTTTCCCATTAATGTTGCATTTGTATTTTAATATTATAGACAGTAGAATCACGTAGGTTATAAATCATGTCTTTTTCTTAACAATAATACTTAAACTTAGGCTTTTAGTCAATTAGTTTTAATGACAGTCCCTATTGTACTTAAATGCCTTTTTAAAATCTGGCTATCTCTTTCTGAATGATATAAACATAAGCTACTAAGGAATTGGTTTTTTTGTTTGTTTCTCTTTCATTTGTTTGCTTTTTGTGAATGTGACTTATTTCTAAGCTGCGTTGCTTCTGTGTTCTAGCCCTGCAGCCGGTACCTGCAGACAGTGTTTCAGAAGCAAGCTCTCCTGAGGGGCTGCCCAGCCCAGGTACATATGACACCTTGACTCCGCATCATATAATTGCAGAAAAAGATTTTTTATGACAGTCAAGGAATGACTCCAGTTATAACACCCTGCATATGAAAGGGATGCAAATGCTTTTACTCCATTTCCCAATTTTATATCATTAATGAACAGATGGATGTAGCTTGCTACATGAGATAACTCATGTTTGCACTTACATTAGTTTTTGTATAAAATTGGTCAACAATGTGTTAAATGGAAATTTCCCACTGGGCTTAGGGTATGAAATGGATACAAATCAAAATTTTAATTCGGGTACCTTGAATACTTTCCCTACTAGATCTCTTACTTTTACCTATGTAATGTCAGGTTATCAGTTATTAGTCTCTGTGACACATTTTGATGTGGTCAGAAGAAAACTTGCATGAAAGTCTAAAGTATCATTCTTCATGCAACTGTCCTAGGTATGAATTTAACATATCAAGTGTTCTAACCCATTGGTAAAAATGTGTTACTATGAAACATTTTCTATTATGTATTGTCATTTTGGGTTATTTCTCAATAAATGAAATTCCAGTAAAAGTAAAATAATTTAATCTAATACTGTTTCCTAATATTTTTAATAGCTACTTATTAGTAATTATTCTAAGACTGAGTATAAAATTTCTTAATCCTTAGACTTAAAGTTAGATGTAAATGAATAAACAGGCTAATGATGTCTAATAAAAATAGAATATTGTTATACCAATACTAAAATTAGCATGGTGATAATTTGATAGATATGAAATTGCTTAATATAACATTGCCTAATTTTTACAATTCATAGTCACAAATACAAGAAAAACTCAGAAACATCCAAAATCTCCTGCATCTTTTATATTTAAGTGATATTTAGGAATATGGAATTTTTGATACATCTTACACAAAAATTCTCCTTTTCTCTTTAATTAAAAATGTTACCATTAGAATAACTAGTCATGATTTTTCTTAACTCCTACCCCAAATGATATGATACCATATGTTTCAAGCAGAAATTTATTAAATTACATCCTGCTATATAAGATACCAAAGTATTAGGGGGGAAAATGGCGTAACTACTATTTAAACTTATTTCTCTTTTTCTTCCTTTTACCTCCTGTCTAATGCATGGAAAACTGTAAGCTAACAAATCTGATTCCTTCCAAAATACTCTTGGTCTCTGCCCTGTTGTCCAAGTGCCATTTCTACAGATTTTGCTTCTTTGGCAGATGCCTCAGTTGGCCCTGGGCTCCCCAGTCATGAACAGAGCACTGTTCCCAAACTGACAGATGAAGCGTCTCTCTCTGAGTGCCCTGGAACCCCCGAGGTGGCCGTGACAATGACATGTAGGTGACCAGGCCTTGCTTCAGATGTAAGATGAATCACGTCAGCAGTTCTGGAGAATTTCAGTTTCTCTTCTATTTAGTTCTCTATGTTTGTTTGTTTGTTTGTTTTGCCAACTGTTTAAACTTTATTATTTCCGATGTGTAACTTTATAAGTAAAAAATGTGTATGTTTTTCTTTCTTGAAGTTCATTTTTGTTACCTAGGCATGGATTATTTTTGATCAGGATTTTTATTTTTAAATTGTTGGAATTATTTTGTTACCAGATGCTAAAACTATGGTTAAGTAATATTTGAACGTTACCATAAATATTTTGTTTAATTTTTCAGTGACTCAGAAGGAATTCTTATCACTTCAAACTAGTTACTTAAAGTTAATATGTTATCACACACTGTTTATAGGAATGCAAAATTGTGTGGCCAATTTAAAAAATAATTTGGCAAGTTCTTTTTTTTTTTAAATAAAATTTAAGCATTTGTTTTCTATATGACCCAGCAATCCCACTCTAGGTATTTTCTTAAGAACAGTGAAAACCTATGTGCACACACAAACTTCCATGTAAAATGTTATAGAATTTTTATTCATAGTTGCTAAAACCCAGTATCCCTAAACTGAGGAATGGATTATAAAACTGATTGGTCCATACATTGGAAAACTATCACCTACACATAAAAAATAATAATAACTAATTCATGCAACAACATGGCTGGATCTCAAAGTATTATATTAAATGAAGGAAGCCAGGCTTCGATGTCTAGATGTCGTATAATTTCTCTGATATACATTCTTGCAAAGTCAGAACTACAGGATAATGTTTACCTGGGGCTGGGGTTAGAGGGAGAGGTTAACCCTAAGGGGAATGAGGGATATTCCAAAATGTGTTCTGAAAATGGGGCATTTTACTGAATATAAAGTGTTCCTTCATTTTAAAAATGAAGAAAACAGCTCTGCCTGACAGCAGCTACAATAATAATGTCTAACATAGTCAAATTTTTGAATGAATGAATTTTTCTAAAGTAATTCAGCAGACTAGACTTAATGTTATATAATTCTATTTTATCAAAAAAGGTATTTGTCAGATAATTTTGACATTTTCATCATTTCCAGGAAAAATATACAAGATACCCTAAAAGTCTCAGTGAAATTTAAAGCTTTAATAACTTCCAAGTAAAATGCTACCAACTTACAAAACATACTCTGAAAGTGTTGTATTCAAGTTTCATTTACATGTATTACATTTTATGAATTTTAAAGAATATTTTCAAAGATTTTATTGATTTATTTTTAGACAGAGGGGATGGGAGGGAGAAAGAGAGGGAGAGAAACATCAACGTGTAGCTGCTTCTCACGTGGCTCACAACCCAGGCATGTGCCCTGACTGGGGAACGAACCGGCAACCTTTTGGTTCATAGGCTGGCACTCAATCTACTGAGTCACACCAACCAGGGCTAAAGAATTTTTAATAATATTATTATTTTTTGTTTCAACTTCGTTATCTTTAGAGGTACTAAAAATTAATATTCAAATTATATAAAGCTAAGTAAAGGGCCCTGGCTGGTAGCACAGTGGTTAAGGCGCCGGCCTGCGAACCCAAAGGTCGCAGGTTCGATTCCCCAGCCAGGGCACATAACCAGGTTGCAAACCAGGTCTCCAGTCAGGTCTGTGGCTGGAGGCAGGTGAAAAGCAACCATACATTGATGTCTCTTTCCCTCTCTGCCTCTCTCCCTTCCCCTCTTTCTAAAAATGATGAAATAAAATCTTAAAAAAAAAAAAAAAAAAAGCTAAGTAAAAAATTTCAATAATTATACTTTTAAATTGTGTTCTTTTGTAATTTTTTAAACGTTTATATTTTGGATGTTGTTAAATCTTAAATTTGAACACTGTTCTTTCAAAGCGAATTTTCTTCCTTTATAACTTTTGAAGTTGAAATGCAATAATTGTCATATGATGTTTGTGAAAATATTCATTGTTCATAGGCCTGACTCCAATATTTTATTATAGTCCTAGAATTTAGTCATTATATAAGTCTGTTAACTCATACAAAACATTGACTTAATGTTTTTCAAAGCTTGGGAAATTTATACTAGTCAAACAACCAACTATGAAAGCTCTTGGATTAGAATTTTTAAAAGAAATCGCAGCTTTTTTATGACATTTAATAACGGGAATGCTTTTCAGGCTATTAAAAAATATATATAAGCAAAGCAATAAATGTACCTTAGAACTACCAAATTATAAAATCCCAGAAAAATAATTTGAGAATACTTCTGAAAAATGTAACTCATTATTCACACCTTAATTTTTTTTAATGCATATAGATTTTAATGAAAAACAAACATAAGTAGAAAGGACGGCACTTAGATGATATGTCTAAATTTCTTGATAGCTTACTGACCTAATATTTTTCAACATTTATTTTTTTTTAATTTTATTGTTGTTGTATTACATTCATCCCCTTTTTGCTCCCCTCTGTCCCCCTCCCCACCCACTTATTCCCCCCAAAGTCAATCCCACCTGTTGTTTATGCACACCTTAATTAATTGAGATGAGTTTTTCAGTTTGGGAATCATACTTAAAAAAGTTGTGTATTTTTGACACACTTGTGATGGGCAAAAAAGAAACAGGGTTAACAATCAGTAATTTGTTAAATGTTGCCTCAGTTAATCTAATAATTTCCAAAAAGAGCTTAATATATTCTGAGGACCTATTTATTTATATTTTAACAAAAGAGTTTATTCGCTATTTTTAGAGAGAAGGGCAGGGAGAGAGAAAGAAAGGGAGAGAGACATCAATGTGTGGTTACCTTTCACCTGCCTCCAGCTACGGACCTGGTTGGAGACCTGGCTTGCAACCTGGTTATGTGCTTTGGCTAGGAATTGAACCAGGAACCTTTGGGTTTGCAGGCTGGTGCCAATCCACTGAGCTACCAGCCAGTGAATTGTATTTTTAAAAATTATATTAAGCACCTCAATCAGTGACTTTTAATCCTAGTTGTATATAGAATTACTTGAGAAGCCCTAAAACTGCTTGGTCCCACCCATCAAAATTCTCATTTAACAAGTGTGGAGTAGAGTATGAGCATAAGTATTTTTTAAAGGGTTCAGATAATTTTCCATTGTAGTTAGTAATTTAAAAAAATGATTTTATTTATTTTTAGAGGAGAAGGGAGGGAGAAAGAGAGGGAGAGAAACATCAATATGTGGTTGCCTCTCAGGTGCCCCCAACTGGGGACCTGGCCTGCAACCCAGGCATGTGCCCTGACTGGGAATTGAACCAATGACCTTGCTTCTCAAATGAGTATAACCACACCAGCCAGAGCAGTAGTTAGTGATTTTTAAGAGGGCTCAGTTAATTCTCAATTGTAGTTAGTGCTGATAACTACTGAGTCATTTAACAAATTTGTTTATAGACTATAAAAATATCATTCTTTTTATTTACATGTAGAGCTATTACATGAATGTAAAAATCATTAAAATTGAAAGATCTATTAAATGAAATATATAATTTTAAAATATATGTTTGGCTTTAAATAATACCTTTTTTTTTTTTTTTAACCATGATTAAAACCTAGAATGAGAGCATATTATTTTTAGATTTGTATGTGTCTGAAATAATCTGGTTGTATGTTAACATAATTCACTATTAGAGAAGTATTTCACTATTAGTTTTTTTTTTTAAGATCTTATTTCATTATTTTTAGAAAGAGGGGAAGGGAGAGAGACATCAATGTATGGTTGTGTTTCACCTGCCTCCAGCCACAGACCTGTCTGGAGACCTAGTTTGCAACCTGGTTATGTGCCCTGGCTGGGGAATCGAACCTGTGACCTTTGGGTTCCCAGGCCGGCACCTTATCCACTATGCTACCAGCCAGGGCTTCACTATTAGTTTTAAACCAGACTTTAAGAGTCCAACTAATTATTATTTTAAAAATTTCTTCTTTGCCAGGATTGTATAACCTGAACGAGGCAAATTAATATGTAGGATTATATCTTCATTTCTTTGTAGCTGGAATAAGCTCTGATTATAGTCTTGAAGAAATAGATGAAAAAGAAGAACCGAGTGAAGTGCCTAAAGATGTGGCTGAAAATATTTCTGGGAAGTCACAAGATACATTTTTTGAATCTACTGATATAATAAATCCACTGAAAAATGATGTTGAGTCAACCCTTGGCAATGATACTGGAGAGTCCTCACAAAACTCCAAAGAAGAAAAACAAGAAACTAGAAACACAGATGGACAGTAAGTAGTCTACTTGCCAGAAGTGGTGGTGGTGGTGGTTTAATTAATACTAGTCTTCCGAAATATAGACCTGACACTTTAGATGCAAATATAGTTGCTTTAGTTTAGACGCTATCTGTTTTACCGTCATTATAAAATTGTTTAATAAAGGCCCTGGCCAGCGTGGCTTAGTTGGTGGGAGCATCATTCTATGCATCAAGGGTTGTGGGTCTGATTCCTAGTCAGGGCACATACCCACATACCTAGGTTGCAGTTTTGAGCTTCAGTTGCATGGGGCATGTATGGAGGCAACCAATCGATGTTCCTCTCTCATAACTGATCCATCTCTTCCTCTCTCTCTCTCCCCTTTTCCTCTCTCTCTAAAAGAGCAATGAAAAAATATCCTTAGGTGAAGATTTAAAAAAATGTTTAATAAAGTATATATTTACATGCAATTGTTTTTAAATGAATTGAAAATCAACAGTTCTGGTATCTCTGTGTCAGATAAACCATAACATGTAGTTAATCTGTATGACTTAAATATAAAAGTTTTGTTTATTTTGTTGTATGTATTTTGCTATATTACCTATTTGACCTAAGTGAAACATTTAATTTTTAGTTTCACCAGATGATTTTCAAGGATTTTTCACTGACGGACATATAAAATGATTTCACATTAATAAGAGTATGATACTTAATTGTTAATATATTCAGTATAGTCAACTTGATGATACAAAGAATGTACTTTCCACTTGATCCTAGGAATTGAAAACTATAGTATAGTACACTTGTTTTGTGTTAGAAAAGCCATACCATGAATAAAGAAAGATGAAATTGACCAGGCAAAATGAACCATCTTCATCAAAGTTTTGCTATAATTTCCATGAGATTGTCTGCGGCAAAATCCAGTGAGGTCAGTCCCTATCCTGACTTGCCAGAAGTTCAGCATGCTATATTATGCAAAGTTAAGTCAGAGAAATACAAATGCCATATGATTTCACTTATATGTGGACTCTGAAGAACTAAAATAAACAAACAAAACAGAAACAGACTTACAGATACTGAGAATAGACTGATGGTTGCATGGAAAAGGTGAAGGGATTGAGAACCGCAGACGGGCAGATACAGAATAGTCGTGGGGATGTAAAATACAGCACAAGGAATATAGTCAATAATATTGCAATCACTATGTGTGGTGCCAGGTGGGGACTGGAAATATTGAGGGGATCACCTTGTAAAGTGTATAATTTCCTAACCAGTATGTTAGGAATAAGACAATATTAAATGTAAAAATGTAACTGAAAATTAAAAAAAAAGTTGATCACGACAGATGCAAGACTAAAATGATTCATTATATCCTTTTTCTTTAAAAGATAAACTATAGTAACAAAAAGAGACTGTTTTTGGAAAAGTGTCCATTTTACCAAACTTTACATCTTTCTTTGTAATAGGACCCCCATATGAAAGGTACTGTTTCCTAGCAGCATTTTCCCTCAGTTGCATTTTTCTTTGTGGGTGAACTTTCAGTATTTGGCAGAAAAAGATGATTATTTTAGTCCATCTGTCTTTGGAAATTATTGCCTGTCTTCTCATCATGTGTATGTGTGTGTATGTGTGAGAGAGAGAATAGTATCAATATATAACATACAATGTCATATTTTGCAGAGGACCCCCCTTGATGGTACATAATGCAAGCAATGAAGAAAGGGTCATTGACAGTATAAGAACCTTGAGGTCAATAGGTCCAAACCAAGAGAATGGTGAGTTCTATCAACACTAATAACCAATATTTTCATAGCACTTAGTAGTGTTAAAGACTATTCTTAACACTTATGTTAACTCATTTAATCTTGTATATAACTCATTTATGGGCATTATTGTCTTTATTTCCATTTATAGATGATTGAGCCACAGAGATATTATGTCATTTAACTAATACATCATTGTAAGTGGTGGACCTCAGATTTGAACCCAGGCAATATTACTGCAAAGTGTGCTTTTAACTACCATATGTACCCATTTGTTGTTGTTAAATGTTAGTCGTTATCTGACCTAAATCTTAAAGTATATTGTCTATGCATGTACTTGTAATCTATTTCTCTTTTTTCCTTCTACTGACTCCTTAGCCCAAGCCTTTTTTACTTTATACTCAAGTTGCTGTACCTCGGGTGAAACTCATCTGGTTTACATCTAATTATGTAATTAATATAATTAGTCTTCCTCACTACCCACCCCCAAATTGAGACAGTATGTTCCCTTTCTCATCACATATTCCTCTCAATTCTATCATTTGGCCCATTCCATGCACATTTTTGTCCTTGCATGGAAAATAATTTTCAACCTTTCTTCACCTATTCAACTGCTATTTAAATCCAGCCACTTCACTCATTTTGTTACTTGATTACTAGAAGCCATGTAGTTCTCTCGTAGTGGCTCCTCAATAAGGTTGGACAGTCTTGGCCCTGGCTGGTGGCTTCTTTGGATTGGTGCTGGCCTGCGAACCCAAAGGTTGCTGTTTAGATTCCCAGTCATGGCACATGACCAGGTTGCAAGCCAGGTCTCCAGCCAGGTCTGTAGCTGGAGGTAGGTGAAAGGCAACCATACATGGATGTTTCTCTCCCTGTCTTCCTTCCTGCCCTTCTCTCTAAAAATAATGAAAAAAAAAAAAAAAAATAGACTGGACATTCTTGGATCAGAGAAATTATATCTGATCCTTTGATTGAATTCTTCATAACACCTAGGATAATACTGAGATTCTGTTAAAATATATACTTTGAACTGAATTTCAGGAAACTGATACTACATAGAAAATGCAAGGAATGCATAGTGGTGGTATTTTAAGGGGACTATGACATTTCATAGTCCAATCAATTATGTTAACATATTGAACTAGGTTAAGTTCTTAACAAGCATAGGGATGGATATATATGGATACACACACATACACATATTTTTGGATATACTTAAATATATATGTGTATGTATAGTATATACGTATGTGTGTTATGCATATATCCAAATATATATATGTGGTGTGTGTGTGTGTGTGTGTATGATATTGGGATAGAGATGTAGGTCATTTTATACTGTGTATGCCATACATGTTGGTTAATTTTATTTATTTATTTATTTATTTTTAGCTAGAGCATGTGACAATTGTAAAGTACTCCTTTTCCAGCTCTATCTTTCCTTGAGTGGGGTGGAGGAGTTGGAGTGCGAAACTGAAAAGGGAGCCTAGGTTGTCCTAAGCAGCATGTTGGGCCAGAGGGAAGCAATGAGTGGGTGTCACTTCCTGGTCACAAGGCTTTG
Organism: Noctilio leporinus; assembly: GCA_004026585.1. Classification (NCBI taxonomy): domain Eukaryota; kingdom Metazoa; phylum Chordata; class Mammalia; order Chiroptera; family Noctilionidae; genus Noctilio; species Noctilio leporinus. The sequence goes on from PVIW01001873.1 coordinate 116,151, forward strand.
CTTTGCCACATGACTTAGCTCCTTCAGCTTGTGGGGAGTTCAGGGAGAAGAAAATTTGAAACTTTCCCAGTGACTTCGCCATCATCACAGGGTCTGGCCTCCATGTGGGTGAGCTCTGCCAGGGGAAGGGCTCCCCAGGCCCTTCAGGTTCTCCTTTTTTCCCTCTCCCTCCTCCTCCCACATCCTCCCACCCCAAGATAGTTCTGGCCCAGGTGCCAGCTCACAGAACCTACATTTGGGAGCACAAGCACACCCTGGGGTTCTTTGACATTCTTGGAGGATTTCGATCATCTCCCCGAACTATATCACAAATTCTGGGGTAGAAATTTCAGGGGAGGATAGCTGGAGACCCTTCAGAACCCACCTGCCTCCCCGGGTGTAGCATAAAGTAAAAAGGGAGCCTGGGTTATGTGGTCCTGTTATCAAACAGGTTCTTTTCACCAATTTAGTAAAGAATTAAAGATCAGTGAGCTTGATCTTAGCATATACACAAAACTTACTAATGAATGGGAGAGCAAACACAAGGGTGGCCAAAGGCCGGGGTGGCCAGCTCGCCCTAGTGTGGCCAGAGGCCAGGGTGTGGGGCTTGAGGCCCTATGGCTAAGAGCAGAGAGAGAGATAAATGTTTCTTTCTTTCTTTCTTTCTTTCTTTTTTTTTTAAAGGTTTTATGTATTATTTTTAGAGAGAGGGGTAGGGAGAGAAGCAGAGAGGGAGAGAGACATCAATGTATGGTTGCCTTTCACCTGCCCCCAGCTATGGACCTGGCCGGAGACCTGGCTTGCAACCTGGTTATGTGCCCTGGCTGGGAATTGAACCAGAGACCTTTGGGTTCGCAGCCTGGCGCCTTATCCACTGGGCCACCAGCCAGAGCCAAGGTTAATTTAAATATATATTTCTCTAATTCATTTTCTTCATGGTCTATACCATCCTGAGAAACAGTACTGAGAGGATCTAAAAGTAAATAATTTCCCACATTCTTTTTCTCTTGATTCAGTTTCTCACAACATATACTGTGACTATGATGGCAATAGCATTTTGGTTGAAAAATCATGATTTTAAAGTTGCTTCCTTCTTTTACAAACAATAAAATTAAATAATTTTTGCTAAAATTTTGGCATCAAGTTAGAGCTGGGGTCACAAGTACACTTCTGTAATAATACTTATGTGCATTTGCACTTGATTTGCAAAGACCTTAATGCTTTTTAAAATAAATAATTTACCTTAGAGTAGTTTTATTCAGTTTCCCTCTTTTATTACGTATCCTGCATATTTAGCTAAATCATCCTTTCATGGTTGTAGACACTGATGTCAGTTTTGAGTAGAGGGAAGGATAGGATAGTGCAAAATATAACTTCTCCCTCTATTCAATTGTGTCATTGAAAAAATGACATAACCATTGACACATAATATCATTGTCAAGTATGTTTGTTGATGGACTAGGTAATAAATTCAGTAGTAATTCTGGGTATCCAGGTCTTACAATCATTTAGAATAATTATGAAATTTTTATGAGAAATGTAGAACTAGACAATGGTAAAGTAGGTATATCTCACCAAAAAATGTGAAAGAAATTTGGGTATTTAAGTAAGACAGTAAGCTAGAGTTTGTTATAGGGAAGTTAATTTAAATAAATAAATAATTTTTAAAAATTAATTTTAGAGAGAGGGGAAGGGAGGGAGGCAGAGAGGGAGAGAAACATCAGCATATGGTTGCCTTTGACCTGCCTCCAGCTACAGACCTGGCTGGAGACCTGGTTATGTTCCCTGACTGGGAATCGAACCAGCGACCTTTGGGTTTGCCGGCTGGTGCCTATCCACTGAGCTACCAGCCAGGGCTAATTAAAAAAATATTTTTACATTAATGTACTTTCTTTTGGAAAATGTTTCTATTGTGTAACTGGGATATAGCTATAGTCAGTGGAAAATGAGAAATAAGAAAGAAGGAAATACATTTAGGCTCATTTCCAATGCCAGGGACCATTTCTCACATACATCTGTGGTCATAGCAGCATTAGAGTAGTGCTTTTCATACAGATATTAAAAATACTTATGAACCAAGTAAATAAGAGCATAGGCAGAAAAATGTGCCTCTTTCATTGTTCCAAATCATGAGTCTTTAATTTTAAAAATCACAAAAGTTAATAATTATTTGCCATTGAGAAAAGTCACTCATAGAGACAGGACATATTCTTATAATCAGTTGCATTTTGTTTGGGAAGAACAAAAATTAAAAGTTATATATTTGCTATAGGAACCTTGCAACATAATATCAGATATAACTACCATGACCCAATAATTGTACAGTTAGGTTTTAAAAACATGAAGGTATTTTTTAAAATTGCTTGTATACAAATTTATCTGGCAAAATTATTATTATTTTTTTGCATATGTATCTTTTTTTTCTTTCATAAAGAGGGACAACTTTAAATATCTAATGACATTTTAGGCAGTGAAGTTGATGTTTATCTTATACATGAAAGTGAATGATGATAAAACTATAGAGAAATACTTGATATCCTCTCATAATTTGACTCCCAAGACCCACCTTTTACTTGTGCTGTGCAAACTACTATATTGAAAGAGCGGGCCTCTGAGGATTTTGAAGGTGAAGACTAGTTGGTCATTAAGGAGAAATGATTCTTACGGGCATTTGAGTGTAGTATATAAATCAATCACTTTCGCTCAGTACGAGACACATGATACACATTCATAAACCCATATTTCCTTTCAGGTGCCTCATTCCAGTTCTGAGCCATCATGGTTTTGGCTGGCGACTATTACTCTGTTAACCCAGACACTGGCAAATGATTTTTGTTTTCAGGAAGTCTGAATTAGAATTCAAAGGAAAAGCAGTACATGGGAGAGGGAGGTTTTCTCTACTTTAACTCTGGCATGAAAATAATATGATATCTTTTCCTAAGGAGAAAAGTCAAAAGCCACATGGTTGTGTTTATGTACTTGAAATCACCAGTACTATGGCTAGAAACACAACCCTGTTTAGTGAGGATACAATTAACAAGATAATCAATTTAGATTGTTTTTACTTCAACTCTTAAAGATAATGCTTATGTTGTCTGCCTTATTCAAAACTGATCATATTTGCTGGGACTGCTTCCCCTTTAATGTTAGCTATAAAATACAAATACACTAAGCACTATAGAAAAGACAGAATCAAAATTGAAAAAATAGAAGAGTAAAAGTATTTTGAAATTGTTAGTTTCTTTTGTCATTCTTAACAGTGACTGAAACATGAAATCTTTACTTATAAGAAGAAACATAGCTGTTTTCTATGGAGTGCTTGCCCTGAGCAATATCCTACCCTAATAAGAATGTTACATAAATAATATGTAAAATATATAGTTGACCCTTGAACAACTTAGGTTTGAACTCCACAGGTTCACTTATGTACAGATTTTTTTTTCAAAAAATACCATAAAATTATATTCCCTTCCTTATGCTTTTAATAAATAAAAGCATTTAATAAAATTTAATAAATTTTATTATAAAATTTATTATAAAAATTTAATAAATTTAATTTTATTGTTGATGTATTATGTCCATCCCCTTTTTCTTAATATTTTTTTCTACTTAGTTTATTGTAAGAATACATTATGTAATACATATGACATACAAAATAAGTGTTAATTGACTGTTTGGGTTACAGTAGACTATGAGTAAAGTTTGAGGGGAGTCAACAGTTATATCTGGTTTTCAATTCTAGAGAGATGTCATTGTCCCTATTCTTTGTGTCCTCCCAGGGCCAACTGTAATACATATTCCCACCATTTTACATCTGAGCAAACTGAGGCTCAAAGGGTAAAGTAGTAAGTTGTGATCACAGAGATTATAATTAGTCATACCCGGTTGCAGATGGATTCCAGACTTTGGTCTCCATGACACCAAAGCCCATGCTGGTTTTTACTAGATTCCATTGCCTGCTTTTGTATAATTAGTGAACTAAAAAATTTCCTATACAATTCCAACCAACCTGTTTCACTTTGGGGAAGGCAAGCATTGAAAACTGAGGTTTTTCTACATCTTTTCATATGCTTGATGTTTTATTTATTTTTTTCTCCTCAGTCAATCAAAATGAAATAAGTGTGATGTCAGTGAACACAGAAGATAATATGAACAATGGAGTGAAGAGAACAGAAATCACTGTAGGTGGTGTTGCCAAAAATAACAATATGGACATGGAAATTGACAGACTGTCAGGCTATCAAGTACATAAAACAGAAACTACTGGAAGTTACAAGGAAAATCATCTGGCTGCTTCATCAGTCCCAGGCCAAAAATGGAATCAACCTGGTGTAGAAAAGACAAAAATGCAAGATGCTGCAATTCAGACAGCTCCTTCTTCTAGGAGTCTTGATGAGAATCACCAACATCACCATTTGTCTGACTTCAAAGTTGATGAAGGTGTGCAAACTGCAGGTAACAACAAATCAACTCAGCATTCATCTTTAAGTCCACAAGATTTTGTAGATACCTCAAGAGAATTCAAGAATCAGGGTCCCCTAACTACACATTCAGAAAATCAACTCACCGTAAAAGATTCAGTTTCTGCACATGGTAATGATGATCTTTTGCCTCCTGTAGATGGGATTAATAAAAACTCAATTGCTTCTTACATGAAGAATTATCCACATTACAGACAAGACTACAATCCCAAGCCAAAACCTTCTAATGAAATTACAAGAGACTATATACCCAAAATTGGGATGACTACTTATAAAATAGTGCCTCAAAAATCCCTGGAAATGTTAAAAGATGGGGAATCAGAAACCTTAGGGTATGAAGAGAATCAGGATGTATGTTCTTTAGGGAAAAAGTACATTCAAGAGAATGTGAAAGAAACTGCAATCCAAACAGACGACCTTATCTCTGAAAGCCCAAGGTTGCCGCAGGTAGACCTTAAACCCACGCTTACCCCTAGGTCCGGGAATCAGGTACCCACTGTGGAGAGTGAGCCTCAGACCACCATGGCAGACCCCCTGAAGCCTACTCTGAGAGCAACAAGAGACCCTGGCACAGCTCCTTTTGTGCCAAATCTGGAAGATATCAACAATATTTTGGAGTCAAAATTTAAATCTCGGGTTTCAAATCCCCAGACCAAACCAAGTTCTTTTTTCTTGCAAATGCAAAAAAGAGTTTCAGGTCACTACGTGACATCAGCAGCTGCCAAGAGCGTCCACACTGCCCCTAATCCTGCTCCAAAGGAACTCACCAAGACAGAGGTGGAACGGGGCCCGACACCTCCTCCAGAGCAAACTCTCTCCCCGTTCAGTAAAACAGCGCACTCTCCGCCACAGCCCCCTGTTAAAAACACCAGGGATGCCATCAGCCGCCAGAAGCCCCCTCAGCCCTCTCCTCCTCCTGTGGCTCCAAAACCTGTTTCTCTTCCCACAAGTCAGGTAGCAGCGTTAAATCTGAAGACTCTGAAAACTTTTGGTGCCCCGCGGCCCTACTCAAGTTCGGCTCCTTCTCCGTTCGCCCTTGCTGTAGTGAAGCGGTCACAGTCTTTCAGCAAAGTGCGCACAGAGTCGTGCAGTGAGGCGACCTCCGCCCCATCTCCAAGTGCCACAGAGGACGGGAACAGTCCTACTGTAAATAAATTTGCTGACATCCCACAGCAAGGTGTCAGTAATAAGGTAAATGTTATCTTTTTTTAAAATAAGGGGTTCTTCTACAACATGATTTAAATGGGGGTTAACAAGCACGTTGATAGGCTTGTGCATTATTTATGTCTGAATTCTTAGTGATATATTGTCAAACTACTGTGGAAAAAAGTATAGTACATAGAATCTGATTGTTTATTTTCAGAATTTTTATAATTCATATAACCTGATTGGGTATCACTGTAATTACTATATGATCATCATATACCATATAATTACAATCAGCAAATATTTTTATTTACATTTTCTTTGATCATACATTTGTATATTGTACTAGTTTTTAATTCTAACTATATTTTCCTATGTTTTGTTTACCTCATTTTATTTATAACTTTTCTGGATGTTCTAGTTTATTTTTTTTCTGCAATTCTACATAATTGCAAAATAGTTTTAATTATATAGAAATAAAAACAGTATCAAAGCCTAGATAAAAATAACCAAGTGTCTCTCAGCTATGCATTTTTATCATATACACTTAACTTCAGCTTATTAAACATTTTTACCTATAAATAATTAAAATTAAAACCAGTTAAATATGAAATTTACTTAATTTCCCATGTCATTAATTCAGTGTTTTTCCATTTATGTGTATGTTGACCAAAATATCATTTAACTACTATATAACCTTAATAATTTACAAAGAAAAAGGGGTAATTGCCAACTTCATGTTTGTTCAACTGTTAAAATTTGCCAGGTTCAAATAGTCAAAGTACAGGATTAAATTCATAGTATGAAAGGTGCCAGCCTGCGAACCCAAAGGTCTTTGGTTCGATTCCCAACCAGGGCACAGAACCAGGTTGCAGGCCAGGTCTCCAGCCAGGCCTGTAGCTGGAGGCAGGTGAAAGGCAACCATATGTTGATGTTTCTCCCCTTCTCTGCTTCCCTCCATTCCCCTCCCTCTAAAAATGATAATTTAAAAAAACCTTTAAATAAATAAATGAATACATTTGTAATATGAATGATGATAATCCCCATGCAATTTTTAAAAATACTTTGTGTATTTTTACTCTGATAGTGTTTAAAGAATATTTCCATATTCATGTGACAGTTCCAGAAGTATTTAACTTTTTCAAACATTCCTACAGTAACAGAACATTAACCATATTGCCAAGGAAAGATTTTTCCATAATTTAAATGCAGTATTTATCCTGAAGAATATTTCTTCATGTATTTCACATTTATATTTATTACTATGATACAATGTCAGGAAGAGATATGAGATTTATTGTTTTCTTAGGGGAAAGGTTGTGTTTTTTTTTTCCTTAGAATGAAATACTATTCCTAAACCACAGAAATTTGATTTAGATAATGCCATTTTGGGGCCATTGCCTGAGCACTGTATAGCTCATTTGTAAAGATATTTATTTGGCAATTTGAAAGTGATATATTTAAAATTTTCTGATTAATAGTTGCCAGTTAAATTAGTTACTAAATATTCATTCCTTAGAAGTTTAAATTTTTAATTCATAAATTTAGCAATTTCTCATATTTATATTTAGCCTCATGGGAAAAATAAAACATTGCTATCATTTAATCCCTCTAACTCCTAGAAACACAAAACAGGCCATTGCATGTAGCATACTTAGTAACATTTCATTACCAAGCAAAATGTTAGGTTTACCCAATATGAATTTGCCAATATTTGTCTATTTTTACCATCCAAAATAATAATTTCACAAATATGTTGGAACTGTGAAAATGGGGTGGATTTTTTTTTGAAAGATTTTATATATTAATTTAGAGAGAGGGGAAGGGAGGAAGGCAGAGAGGGAGAGAGACATCAATGTATGGTTGCCTTTCACCTGCCTCCAGCCACAGACCTGGTTGGAGACCTGGCTTGCAACCTGGTAATATGCCCTGGCTGGGGAATCGAACCAAATGAAAATGGGTTTTCATCTGTGAAATTTTATTTTATTTTATTTATTTGTTATTCATTTGGCTCTTTTAGCCAACTTATTTGAAGAAATCAGCATTGACTCAAGGACAGTAAAATTACTCCTGTGTTCATGAATCAAAAAGAGGTTCCACTTTTCTTCCTTAGCCCTTCCCTATTTAAAGGAAGGAAATTAATACTGTCTTTCCAGCTGAGCCCTGGTGGCTGAAATAATTCAGTGGGTGAGGAAACAGAGCTATGTCTAAAAAACCAACATGGCAAATGGTGATTCTTAAAGAACTACTGAGAAAGAAAAAATATTGGAAAGTGGTCCATTCTTCACTTGGTATCCATATATGTATTTTTCATTTATTAATTAGGAAATTACCTCTGCACGTAATGAACAGAATTCCGAAATACCATCTCCAGATGACTGCCCATCACTCACTTTTAAGAGGCAAAGTTCTTTAACACTCCAAAGCTCTGACCCCGAAGAGATCCGACAGAGTTTGCTGACTGCAATCCGTTCTGGAGAGGCTGCTGCCAAATTGAAAAGGGTAACTTTTCATTATCAGATGGGGGACAGTGGGTTTATTTTCAATATTGTCAAACTAAGAGGGGGAATTGTCTCCCAGTATTTAAACTCAAATAGGAAAGATACCAGAAGCTACTCTTATGTCAGGGGTCATTTTTTTTTTTTTAAGATTTTATTATTTCCAGAGTGAGGGGAAGGGAGAGAGGCAGAGAGGGAGTGAAACATCATTGTATGGTTGCCTTTCACCTGCTTCCAGCTATGGAACTGTCTGGAGACCTGGCTTGCAACCTGGATATGTGCCCTGGCTGGGAATCGAACCAGCAACCTATGGGTTTGCAGGTGGGTGCCTTATCCACTGTGCCACCAGCCAGGGCTTCAGAGGTAATTTTTGAAATGTAATTTGAGCCCAAGGTCTCACACATACAGGCCTGTTTTCCATAACATGGGCCAGGTGCAGAACATGTCTTTTACTCATTATTATGAAACTATATAGAGAAAGTACCTGGACTCTTTTTATTGCTGACACTATTAGAGATATCTCCTTTACCCAACCCCCCAACTCCCTGTGTTCACCCACCCCCTTTTCCCTTAGGCCATCTTCATAGTTCTCTGTGTCTATGAGTTATGCATACATGTTCTCTGGCTAATCCCTTAAGAAATTGTTACCTTGAAAGAAAGATTCTTTTAGAAAGAAAATCCCTCCCTATTCCAGAGAAGCTGCCCTAGTGACAGAACCCTGCAAGTTTTCAGTCGTGGTTACTAAGGTAATCAAGTTACTACCATGTATGGCATTAGATGGGGCTGGGGGGAGAGGGAGACAGTTTTACAGGTTAAACCAAAACATGTAGGAAAGCCTAGGGAATTTAGATGAGACCTAATATAGAAATTCAAGTCCCACTAATGCCTTTCCAGAATTGTTTGGCTTCTCTGTACTGAGGTGTAGGAGAGCGTCAGGAGAAGAGTAGTGCTTTTCAGGGCAGACCCCAGGCAGTTGTACTTACCTGTAGGTAAGTGTCCTCCCTCTGTCACCCTCATCCCCTGAGAGAGGACAGGTGAAGCCTAAAGCCCGCACCATCACTTGCACTCCCCAGGGGCTGTGGCCTCCCTAAATGTCTTTCTGGGTTTGCCCTTAGTCATCCTGCCTGCAAGTTCCTCAAAACCCAAAACCAGAACAGTCCTCACTATCTCACTGACTCTCTAGGCATCTGATTTTGTGAATTCCTTCTGTAATCATTTTAAAAGCTATTTAGAGGAGAGTAAGAGACTTGTTGAGTAAAACACTGAGCTCAACAAGAATGAAGTCTGTGAAGCAACAGGAAGGCTGCAAGGATGGAAAGAAAGGGGGGTCCCTCTGGGCCCATCTCCTGGCTGACAGGCCTGCTTTGGCCCCTTTCCTCAGCATGTGTCGGAGGAGCTTTGGCTAACAGGCTGCCGGTTGCCAGGCTCAGGGGAGCTCCCACCTGGGTGCCCACGGAGACAAGGCTAAACGTTGCAGGCTCTCAGGGATGGAGGAGACGTGAAGGAATAAATAGTTCAGGGAATTAGTGTTCAATTATTTAGAGCATTTGTAGCCTGAATTTAGGTGCCAGGAAGCCAAAAATTTGGTAGAGCTTTGCATATTAAAATAGGTACTTCCTAGGTCATGACATTTCTATTTTTGAGGGGAAATATGCTCCCATTATATTGCATATTCTAATCAATGGAAATATTTTTATCTTGTAAATTAAGGATGTATTTCAGATACATCACTTCAACCTAAAGCTTTCCCAATTCAATAAAATTGACAAGCATTTTTTAAGCACGTAAGTGTCATACGTTGCAGTAGGTACTGGGGAGACAAAATTGAATAAAATGAAGCTTCAGCCTTCTTCCTGGGTGTTCACTGCCTGCAGCTGAGAAACATGGACACATCAGGCCCATAGAAGAAGCAAGTAACCAACTGCACAGGAAATAATTGCAGTGTCTCTACTAAGCCAGTGGATATATTAATCAGTTTCACTGAACTAACTGTAGAAAACAGCGCATTAAGTTGGAAATGCCTTTTAGGCCAACAGCCTTGTACAAGCAAGCAGCTGTATGCTTGGTGTGTTACGGGCTCTCGTTTGGCAGTCTCTTCACATATAAATCTCTCATTGCTTCCAGAATGAGCTGGATGTGAATCAAATAGAGAACAGGCCCAAAATGATGATCCTATAATTGGGTGCTATTTATGACTCATTACTTCAGGTTCTATTGAGACTAAATTTTATCTCTCTGTAGGAAATTATTGATATCTGAGTTTATATAGTGCCAGCTCCTAAATTTTGTTTAATGAAAATTCCTTACATAATCAATTTCATTCTACTAAAAGTGGACACAGAATCTAATATAGTAAAGTTCACAGTATCCACACTTAATGATCAGCTTTCGTTTCACGATCACTTCTACTTACATATGCTAAGAATTTGTGTACCAAGACTCACGTGTAAGAATATTCATGGAATGTTGTTTATAAAATTATCCAAGAAATATGACCTTGATATCCAAAAGTAGTAGAATAAAGAATGTATTCAAAGAATGCATCATCATATAGAAATAAGTTGGACAGAATACAGCTAAATGCAAAAATATAGATACATATAAAATGTCTACATGTAAAGTTTGACTGCATGCTAAACTAAATTATATCCATTAGTGATGTGTGGTAGATGGCAATTATTTTTAAAAGAAAGGCAGTGATTATAAAACCCTGATAGTGGAACTTTCAGAGGGGAAGGCAAGGCCTTGCTAGGGTCTTATTGGAGCGAGTTAGGCACACAATTTTAAGAGGGAACCAAAAAGCTAAATAGTTAAATATGATCTCAAAGCAATGTTTTTTAAATGTCCAAATTGGTGCAAAGTCCATGATGAGTAAACTGTCAAATTGTTAAATAAAGAAAAGGTCAGCAGGGGCCTGGGTTGTGGGTTATATATACGTATTTGTTTATTTTCATTAGGCTGTTTAACTTTAGCACACTTTTCTTTAAATGTATTATATTTCAAAAGTTGCCAAAGTTGGTAAAAATGGGCACAAAAAGGCTCTAATTTCTTATAATATTTGCTTAAGTCCCAGATTTCTGTCCTGTGCCAAATGGTTCACCTGGTTTGCTTTCAATTCTACCATTTTTTAATAGTACAACAGTTATAGTGCCAAGTAAAATCTCTAGCGATTTTGACAATAGGTTTAGATTGTTCATCAGAAAGTTGGCTCAGGCTTTGCCTTTATTTTGGCTCCCAGTGTTCAGTTTAAGTCCAGGTACCAACCTGCCTCATGGCCTTGGCTCATACGGAGCAGTTAGCCCTCCTGATAGTGGTTGGTTTTCATTTGAAAAGTTACCTAGTTGATTGCTCTCATATAAATGTAGTGCTATGTGTTTCATGTTTCTTAAGTTTTATTCCATACCTTAACCCCAACTCAATCCCCATACTAACACAGAGATTTGTCTTCAGATGAAGCATTAATAATTCTAGCTCTCTATTTTTTTAGATGTGTTTTGATATTGAGGTTTATATATGAATCAGCAAATTGTTTTCAGAGGATAAAAGAGATTAAGTAATTCATTATTGTTGACCTGCATTGACACAAGAACTTCTTTGGCAGCCATCATTTCTTGATGGTGCTTGAATTATTACTACAGGTTTTTAGACTATTACCAGTAGAATGTAGGTTTATAAAAATAAGTCCAAAAATGAACTGATAGATGATATTTGGTACTTGATATTAAGTATTTCCTTAGAATATAAAATTTACCTTTGGTTAGATAGAGACATGGATGGGGACAAAGAACTGGGTAAGTCACCCAAAATCGTGCTGGGTTATTTTGTTGCTTTAATTGGTTTGCTTTTTATTCATATTTCTTAGTTGGAATTTGAACTATGAATGATAGTTTCATAGTTGACTCTCTTTATGGGGATAAGAAAGCTATGCGAATAGTTCTGAAAATTGTTCATACTTCAAAGTTAGACGGTCAACTAGTACTTAGTCACTCATATCAGTAAACTCTTAAATGTTAAATGTTAATTAAAATTTTTTTTATTTATTTGTTTTTAGAGAGAGGGGAAGGGAGGGAGGAAGATTGGGAGAGAAACATCAATGTGTGAGAGATATATTGGTTGCCTGCCCCATAGTGGGGACCTGGCCTGCAACCTAAGCATGTGCCCTGACTGGGACTCATACCAGTGACCTTTCACTTTGCAGGCTGGCACTCAGTCGACTGAGCCACATCAGCCACAGCAAATGTTACTTCTTTTAAATATCTTCATTATAAGTGTGATATATTCATTGCTCAAAAATTAAGCCAACATTTTTTACTTTATAAATGTTTGTAAAAAGTTAACCATATTCCATTCAAGAAATACTCATTGTTTTACTCTGTGACAGGCACTAAAACAAACATGAGTATAAAGTAACATTAAACTAGAAGAGGTCTCTGACCTCACAGAATTTGTAGAACAGTAATCTAATAGTGCCTTCTCATGTTTGACAGTTCAGTAAACAATTTTTTAAATAACAAAATATAGTACCCCTCTCCCCCTGCCAAAGTAACTGCTCCAGATAGATTACGGTATAATCTCCTAGACCACTTGCGTAGTATGTAAACATACTTTTTTATAAAAATATAATCTTCTGTAAAATATTCATCAACCTAACTCTTTGAAGTCTCCATCTTATTTTACACACACACACACGCACACACATATATATGTGTGTGCTTTTCCTTTAAGGCTACATAGTATTTTTGAATGCACATAAGCTGACTTGCTCCAAATTGGTGGATGTTTAACTGGATCCTAGTTTTTTATTATAAACCATGCAACAATGGAGATCTTTTACTTGTAGAGTAAAAGATGGAGCCACCGGTATCTTTTTTAAGTGCTCAAACCAAATTTTCTTTCTCACTTTACAAAGAATTATGAGAACTGCAATTCTGGCAATAACCACAGGAGTAACTTTTACACAGAGACTTTCTGGACCAAGTCTACATAATGAAAAGTCATTACCTACACGGTGTTTTTTGGCTATGATGGGAAAGAAATCTCACATGAATACTAAGCAAAGCTTTTCTTCCCCTACTGGCAAGTTTTCTTCTGAGCTGTTTTATTTCAGGTGGATAGTGTCAATCATTCTTGGCCACCCTGGATTCATGAGTCTAGAAAATTGGCTAGTTTTGATGGCTAATCTTTGTTTAGTAAAAGGGAACAAATGAAGCACAAGGGAACCAAAATCCAGGCTAAATCTACCAATTTTATTTTCCTTTTCACTAACTTACTCTGTTGTTCTGCTAGGCAGAATATGTGGCCTTTTGTACTTTAGTTCTCTTCTTGTGAAATGACAGTATTTGGTGATATATCTAAACTACTCAAATTATAATCTAGAGATAAACTATGCTTCTTAAATACTGTCATATTTCATGTATTTAAAATATACCTACTTGCTATTTAAAATCCAGATGACCTTTCTTTTTCCTAAATAATGTTGAAATTTCAAGCTATTTAGGAAATTCTTGTTAGTGTTTTTCATTCACTTACACTTTATAAATAGAAGACTGCCATAATTTTGGAACTTACAAGTTTATTTACTGGGAAAAAAAACCCCAAAAAACATGTTTTGGCATAACAGTCATAAACTTGATGTTTTTAGCCCTTTATATGAAAGCACTTTAAACACCAAAGCTTTTTTTTTCCCCTTTATAAATAAGGGGTACCTGTGAGGGGAACTTCAAGTTAATATTTGAGGCCTGTCCTGAAAGTATCGTGCCAATGTCAATATAATTAGAACAGTGTGCACGGCTGATACTTTTGGGATAGACCTTTGGGATAGGCCATCAATACAAAGATTGTAAAAATTCATTGCTTTGTGGAATTTACTTTATTTTTCCACATTCTCCAGGGCACTTTTGAGGAGCCAGAATTAATCTAGCTGAAAATGCTCTTTAACAGCTTGGCCTGCAGTCTGTTTGTACTCTTGTCCTTTGAGTTGATTTGGCAATTTCGTAAAGACTTAAGATGTGTTAATGGATAATTTAACGTTTGTTGTGAAAATAACAACTCTTATTTTCAATTTTATGATAAAGTGAACATTTATTTTCAGTTATTTGTAATTTTTCGCATGATAAATGCTAAATGTTAGCATTTACAATTAAGCAGAAGTTAAATACAATACTTGTTGAAAAGTGAAAATTGGACAGCTGTCCCAGTTTTAACTTGACAGGTGAAAAGTGTGTTTCTTTCTCTTAGGTCACTGTTCCATCAAATACAATATCTATGAATGGAAGGTCAAGACTCAGTCATTCCATGTCCCTTGATGCCCAGGATGGCCATTAAATGTCACTCTGCTGCACTGCACTTCACTTCCTCACTTCACTGAACAACTTCCTGCAATGGAGGATGTTGGCAAATGTATATTCTGATGTACACTAATCTGTTATCTATTCAAGTGTAAGAATGTGTGCCTGTGGCTTTTAATGCCAGAAGAAGAATTACCAGAATTTATAATTTATAATAATATTTTTGACTTTATGCCTTAAGAGCTGAATATGCTACTTGAGAATTTTAAAACAAGGTGTTATGACTCAGTTTTTTCAAATGAGAAATACTCATTTTTAAAAATTCCCCTTACTGCTTGACACATTCTTTGCAATGTGACTTAGACAAAAGGATAAATGAAGAGTCACAGACATATTTGTACGATACATGAATAACTAGACAAACTTAGATGTGACACTGGCTGCCTCAATGTCACAGTTTCATTGCAAAAGTTTATGTTATTTTAAAGCCTATTTTGTGCTGAAAGTATGGCCTAGAAAACCAATGATATTAAATAAGTATCTTTAGTTAAACAGTTAATTTCAGTGATGAATCATTTATTGTGCAGGTCTTATCTTGTGTGTTATTTGTGTAATTAGAAAATCAGTGTCAAATTTATGGGAAGCCCATTATATTTTAATATTTTATTAATGTGGAACACTTTTTTCTTAATCTTTAGAACTTAAATTGCACAAGGTAAATTTTAAGTATTTTCTGTATATAATTAAGATATTACTGTCACAGAGATATTACCCATATTATGTGCCAGAAGCCTTAAAAATCTTCCTGTGAAAATGTTGACATATTGTGACAATCATTTCACATTTAATATGTAGAGAGGAATAAGGGTTAGCTTTTGTCCATATTGGAAAACTTTAAAGACTACTTGGAGGTTCCAGAAATCTTGGTTTTAATTAAAGTCAAATGATAAAGTCATGATGTAGTTCAGATGCCAATATTCTAAATAATAATATATTTTACATTAAAGCTCAAACTGTTAAGCAAAAACAGTGCCTAATTTGTTGGTTGATAAGTGTTCTGGAGTCTAGAACTTGTTAATGTTCTATTGTTACTTTAAGCTTTTAATTGTTCACTTGTTCTAAAAGCTTTGTCAAACAAGCTGATGTTAAGTTGGTCTTCACTAAAGCTACTGAAATATCTGCCTCTTTGGAAAATGTGTTGATTTTTTTTTTCCTGTTTAATAAAAGCAAGTTATATATTTGGGATTCTTTTCTTGATGCAGTTTGTGTCAATCAGCCTTTTCATACTTCAGTAGATGAGCACATCTCTGTTAGTCCATAAACAAGCAAGTAAAGTAATACCTGCCATTTATTAGTTCCTTGATCTCATGTAAGTCCAGGTGTTGTAACTAAACTGAAATGCATAATATCAAAGCATGTAAAATGCCCAGTATCATTCCTAACACCTGGCAATTAAGTGTTAAATGCTGCTATTTCTTTAAATGAGACGGAGAGACCTTCATATGTGAAAAATTATGTCATCATAAACCAATATGGAAAGGAGTGACTTTTTGAAAAATTGTGTTTATGTATTTGATTTTCCACTTGGAAAAATATAAATTTGGATTCCTCTCTCAAACCATAAACATATATATGAGTTGGATTAAAAAAAACTTTTACAAGTAATATTAAACTTAGAAGAATATATTAAACATTTTCAGGCCTCAGCATGGGAAAAATTATTTAAGTAAAATAAAGAGGTACAGTCATAAAAGATGTGATTAATTTAACTATATGAACATTTGAAACTTATATTTACATTAAGTGCTATAAAAGTGAAAAATAAGGCATAATATGTTTTTAATACGTATTGATAACTTATAAAAATGTAGAAATTCCTAAAACTTATTAAAAAACTATTTGGTTGAAATATGAACATACTGAAAAAAGCAAAAGTATTTTTTTACAAGAGAAAATCTGAAAGACCAAACCCATAACAAATACTCTTCACTAATGATCAAGGAAATACAAGTTTAAAACACAAGGGTACCACATCCCACCCATCAAATAAGCAAAAATGTAAGTTTCAAAATATCAGGTGTTGTTAAGGACAACAAAGTAGTGGGAACATTTCCTGTTGGTGGGAAAACACTGGCATAGCCATCAAATTTGCAATATCTAGTAAAAGATCTACCATGTTACCTTCAAGAAGTACACATGCATGTGAGGCATGTACAAACGTGTTCATGGCAGCTTTGTGTATAAGAGCAGAAAGCAGTTCTCATCAGCGCTCAACATTTGTAGTATACTCACATGACAGATATCTATACAAAAGTTAAAATGAACAATTGTTATTATGCCTGTCAACATGGATACATCTCAAAAGTAATAAAGTAAGTGATGGAACAATGAATATTTTACTATGAAAGTTTATGTGAACTATAAAATATGTAAAATGGTACTATATATTATGACTACACATATATAAAAAAATAAAATACATAGGTTTGCTGGTGCAAACCAAGCAACGAATATTGCATCAGGGAGATGTACAGGAAACAACAGTTGTGTTTGTAAGTATTTTATAAACTTAGAAAACAAATACTTGTTTTATGTTAATTTTAGCATATTTGAAATAGTTCATATTAAAGTATTTTTAGGAGATTACATAGGACCTAGATGAATAGATACATGACCACTAATACACAATCTGAAAAGGTTTCCTTATCTACACTATTTCAGGAGAAAAATGTGCTGCTGTCTCTATTCAGTTGGGAAAGAAATTTGAGACAAGTAGTCTTCACCAGTCATATCCTCAAGCAAGAGCAAAATTAAGATATAAGAATGATCAAGAACCAACTCAATTTTCATATTAAAATTTTGGTACCTAGAAATTTTGCATTTTCCTTTTATAATGAGGTTACTTTTAATAATATTTTTAAATGATCCAGATTCTATAGAAATTATAGGGCATGAAATGAAATACCTTTTCTGTCTTCAGTATCCCATACTCCCTTCTCCAGAGATAATCACTGTTAGTATTTTCATATATATCTATGTATTTTGAAATATATGCAATCTGTATCTATAGGTTTGTTTTGGGTATCTTTTTTGTTTTGTAGTTAACATTACTGTTGTTTTTGACATTAAAAAGTCACACTTTAATACCATTTAACAAGTTGTTTCTCACACAAGCAATGTTCTAGAAAAGCCTTTCTTTTTGTGCATACAGATCTACTTGATAATGTTTCAGTTTGCTTTCTATTATTTGTTGTTAGTTGTGATCCACAGTTCTAGCTAAGTCAAGATAGTTGGGTTCAAATGACAGGTCTGCCACTTACAGATTACAGGTCATGGGATTGTGGGCAAATTACTTACTTTGCCTGTGCCTGTGAAAAATTGAATTAATAACATACTTACCTCATAGGTCGTGGTTGCAAAAATTAAATAAACTTAAAAAAAGCTTGGCAAACTACTCATTTTTAAAAGCTATCTATTTTTAATACTACTAATATAACTCCCCATGCTTCTGGAGTGACTTCTGCTCCCATTTTAAGGCCACATTTGGCCTTGGCCACCAGAGATAACAACAAAATTACATTTTGCCACCAGATCCAAGTCTTTGAATGAAACCAGTCTTCTCGCTGAGACCTAGAGTTGCTTGTATAGTCAACTCTTGAACCCTGCACGGTCAGGGGTGCTGCCCCCTCCCCCTGCACGCTCACAGTCAAAAGAATTTTTATTAATTTTATTGATTATGCTATTACAGTTGTCTCAGTTTCCCCCCTTTCTTACCCCTCCATCCAGCATCTCCACTCCCTGTCTTAGTAGCATGTCCTAATGTAGTAGGTGTCCTATAGGGTCCAGTAGCACAGCCTCCCCTACCACCCAAGGTGAGTACTTGAGCTGCACCCTTTGTGTGGGCTGAGTACACCCTCCTCTTATAGTTGAGCCTTGCGTTGCTATCAGCAGGTCAATGGGAGGGACTTACCCAGGCCAATCAGTTGCAAGGACTGGCCGTGACCAGTGACCACCACCTTTTGCCCTCTGTGGAAGACCAGCAGTTCAGGGGCTGGGTGGTGATGCTCTGATGTGGCCTGTAGCTGTCCACCAGGTGTGCAGGCTCTGGGGTTTCCCATGTGGTGCAAGCCAAGGTCACCCTCACCTGTGTTTTGTCTGGGGCACCCTGCCATCTGAGGTGGCTGCTACCTGTGCTGGGCTTGGAGGATCCCAGGCAAAGCCAGGCTGTGAGTCCAGGCTGGTTGCTGCTGGTGCCAGGTCTAGGGCCACTTAGCAAGAGGTGAGGGGGCTAGAGGCTCACTAAGGCCAGCAGTTGGTTGTTTGAAGGGATTTAAGTAGTTGTGAAGCTTAAGCCAAGATCAGCCATTCACATGGAAAAGCTCCTGTTAACAGCTATAAATCGGGTTGGACAGGGCCTGAGGGGATCTCCAGGGTAGGGCAGGGCAGACAGCCTTAGTCAGGTTGATGGAGTCTCAGATGTGGCACCCACTTGCTGGGTCATGGCTCTGCTCACCTTTCTGTCTGGGAGAAAGCTGTCCTCCAGCTCTTGACTTGATGCCAGCCACTTCAGTTCCTCCCTGTATCCCCCTGGTGCCTTTCAAGCTGCCACCCTTGTGCTGGAGTTCTGAGGAAGTGTGTCCGTGTGTAGATGCTTTGAGAGAACTGCTTGGGACTCCAGAAGTTTCTTCCACTGACTAAATCCCTTCTAGTTTTTGCAGCCAGAAGTTACGAAGTTTTATCTTTCTGTCACTGGAACCTGGGCTGGTGGGTTTGGTGTGGGGCTCAAACTTCTCATTCCCAAGGTATCCTGCCCCAATTTAAAAAAAAAATATTTTATTTATTATTTTTTAGAGAGAAGGGCAGGGAGTATAGAAAGAAAGGGTGAGAAACATCAATGTATGGTTGCCTTTTCACCTGCTTCCAGCTACGGACTGGCTGGAGACCTGGTGATGTGCCCTGACTAGGGAATCGAACCAGCAACCTTTGGGTTCACAGGCTGGCGCCATCTGCCCAAATTTTTATCCACCACACATAGATGTGGGACCAACTCATTCCACATCTCTACCCTTCCTATTAATCTGGATGGATGTGTTTTCTTCAATTTCATAGTTGTCTGACTTCCACTCAACTTGATTTCTGCCAGTTCTGAGTGATAGTTGTTGTATAATGTATTTGTAATTTTGATGTGGTTGTGAGAGGAATTGAGCTGTGTTTACCTATGCTGCTGTCTTGACTGGAAGTGACCTACTTTTGACCTATTTTTTTTTTTTTTTTTACTCCCCCCAAAACTTAACTACTAGTAACCTAATGTCTACCAAAAGCCTTACTGATAACATAAACAGTTAACACATAGTTTGCATATTATATGTATTATATGCTATATACTTACAAAAAAGACATTAAAGAAAATTACTATAAAAACCATAGGAAAATACATTTAGAGTTCTGTATGTATTTATTGAAAAAATTCTGGGTATAAGTGGACTCATACAGTTCAAACTGATGTATTAAGGGTCGACTGTTCTTTAAATTGAAAGAGTCTCTATTGATATAATTATTTCTCTAGTGCCAGTTCATTTTCTACCTACTACCAATAAAGACAAATAACAAAAAGAGCTAAGAATCAAACTTATCATTTTTACACTCTATTGACTTTGATAAATGACTTGAAATAAAAGGTGACTTGCAATTAGAAATCACAATGAAGATTTTCATGGACAAAGTTTTTTTCCTGAGATCATTTTTAATGTACACATAGCTCATATTTATTTGGTGCTTTAGAGTTTACACAGAATTTTAAATTTGATCCACATATAGAACCAAAAAGTAAACAGAGTAAAGTAACTTACAAAGGTCACACAAACAGATAAATGGCAGAAGCCCAACATGATTTCCAGTTTTTTCTCTCCAAAGCTGAATTTTACAAATGATGAAGAAGATGGTGTTAGATTTCAAGGGACACCAAAATAGTAACCTACTTACTCTGGACTTTTAGTCTGTTTTCTTTTTCTTTTAAATGTTACTGCCTTCCTTCAAGTTTTCATCCTTTAACACCTCAGACTCTTCATATGGGTAGATATATGTTGTTTTCAGCAAGAAAAAATGTCACCATGTGCTTCCTCAAAAGAAATTTTCTGACAGGTATTTCGAGAAGAATTGTGAAACATTCCAGTAATTTGTGTAGAACTGTTGGCATTTCTGCTTCACAAACTGAAGAAATTCATTTGGAAGTCTTGCAAATAAGTCATATTGGGGAAGATTTCTACAATTTCAAATAAATTTAGGGTTTTCAAAACAAGCTACTTTCACAATTTATTCTTTTATACCTATGTACTCCTTGTGATAGATTATAATGATGGCCCAAATTCTTTACCTTATCTGCATTCACATCTTTTGCTTTACCATTCTTCAGTGAAGATACAGAACCCATTTCCTCACCCATAGAAGATTTTGTGCCTAATAGAATGACGTGAAAGTGACACGAGGCCAGTTCTTAGACTAGGACTCAAAGTCTACATGTGTTTGCTTGCTCTCCCTGTGCCTACATGTTGTGAGAAAGACATCTCTAGACTCCCTGAGTGAATGGCTCTTAGAAGAAGATGAGAGATGCGTGGAGCAGAGCTCCCAAATGGGGCTAACCTAAAGCATTCAACAGTCAGACCCATAGGCATGAGTAAGTTCTGCCAAGACCAGCAGGCCCACAAACCCACCCTCTGATGTGTGAGCAATAAATTCTTACACCCTAGATATGCCACTGAGGTTTCGTGGCTGGTTGTTATATAGTCTTTAGTGTGGCAATAGTTAGATGCGCTACTCTCTCAAACTGGTATACAAGTGACTCTAGCCTAATCACAAATCCACATAAGCCATTTTCCCTAGAGGCCCCCAGACTATACATTTGTTAAATCCAACACAAATGCACTTCAGACACGGTTTACCTCCCAACAAACTCAAAAAAATTCTAACTTAATTCCTTTATTATTTGTGATGCAGAAATACTTTGCCTTTCTTTATTCACCTCTCATCAGTTATTTATTGGGATGATGCTTGAGACTACATACCAGTTTAAACCTAGAAAGGAGAAAAACCGGGATTACTGGGAAAAATGGCCATGGGCCATCGAGTTAAGCCGCAGGGGCGGTGCTGCAGGGGTGGAAGAAAATAGCCCTGGAGGCTCCTCCCTACCCTACTCCACCCAAACCATCAGCCAAGACAAATAGACCTAATGTGATAAAACATAAAAAATGTATCAAGTCTTAAAAAAACAATAACTATATTGTTGGTAGGGGGAAAGATTAATTAGCTAGGATACGAATGTAGTGATCATAAAGCAAGGAATATTGTAAAATAAACCAAACTATATTAAATAAATAAAAACCTAAAGTCATTAAATGACATACTGAAATGATTGAAAATGCAAGCTAGTCAATGGAAGCGATTACTTGCAACACATTTAAACAAATCTATATAAAGAAGTTATTGTTAGTCAATAAGACATTTGGCAGAAAACCCAATAAAAATATAAATATAAATATATATATAAAATATATATATATATATATATATACACACACACACACACACACACACACACACACACACACAAAGTTTGGTACTTTATTAAAAGGGAAATACACTACCCTAGACATATAAAAAGATGCTCAGGCCCTGGCTGGTGGCTCAGTGAATAGGCACCAGCCTGAGAACCCAAAGGCCACTGGTTCAGTTCCCAGCCAGGGCAAATAACCAGGTGCAAGCCAGGTCTCCAGCCAGGTCTGCAGCTGGAGGCAGGTGAAAGGCAACCATACATTGATGTCTCTCCCCCTCTCTGCTTTTCTCCCTTCCCCTCTCTCTAAAATTAATAAATAAAATCTCTAAAAAAAAAAAAAGGTGTTCAAATTCCTTGGTAACCAGAGAAATATAAATTAAAACCAGAGTAAGTATCACAACTGACCTACATATTATCTAAAACATATTACTGAAACGCTACACGTTAAGGATGAAGTAGAGCCCTTGGGAGCATGGGGGTATGCGGGCTCAGATATAAAAGAGCTCCACAGCCCCCTCAGAAACATTTTGGACTTGCCTATTTCATAGAGTTGCCAGATAAAACATAGGATGCCCAATTAAAATTTAATTTCAGGTAAATAATGGATTACTTTTTGGTATAAGCATGTCCTGTGCAACATTTGGACATATTCATACTAAATTATTAATTATTTATCTGAAATTCAAGTTTAGCTGGACCTTCTATAATTCTTTTTTCTTTGCTAAGGCTAGCCCACAACTTTACTGAAAATTGGGAAGAAGTAAACTGAAGGAAAAAGAAGCACCTACGTGTGCCAGAAAAAAGTGGGTCCAGGCTCAGCTAAGAGACCAAGTGGCATTGTGGGAAAGTAATTCAACCTTTGATTTCTTTTCATGGTTCATCATCAGAAAAACCTTCATGTATTGAATAGGTTACTATTTTGGCGTCCCTTGAAATCTAACACTATCTTCTTCATCATTTGTAAAATTCAGCTTTGGAGAGAAAAAACTGGAAATCATGTTGGGCTTCTGCCATTTATCTGTTTGTGTGACCTTTGTAAGTTACTTTACTCTGTTTACTTTTTGGTTCTATATGTGGATCAAATTTAAAATTCTGTGTAAACTCCAAAGCACCAAATAAATATGAGCTATGTGTACATTAAAAATGATCTCAGGAAAAAAACTTTGTCCATGAAAATCTTCATTGTGATTTCTAATTGCAAGTCACCTTTTATTTCAAGTCATTTATCAAAGTCAATAGAGTGTAAAAATGATAAGTTTGATTCTTAGCTCTCTTTGTTATTTGTCTTTATTGGTAGTAGGTAGAAAATGAACTGGCACTAAAGAAATAATTGTATCAATAGAGACTCTTTCAATTTAAAGAACAGTCGACCCTTAATACATCAGTTTGAACTGCATGAGTCCACTTATACCCAGAATTTTTTCAATAAATACATACAGAACTCTAAATGTATTTTCCTATGGTTTTTATAGTAATTTTCTTTAATGTCTTTTTTGTAAGTATATAGCATATAATACATATTATAATACATATAATATGCAAACTATGTGTTAACTGTTTATGTTATGCTTCAGAGTGAAGAAATTCTTTGGATGAACTATTCTGCTGGTGGATTTTAGATACTACAAACCATTGGGAAATAATATACTTAAAAAAGTCTACTAAAGGCCTTATTAAGCTTCACATTATTATTATTATTATTATTGCAGCAATTGTTAAATTTAGGTGAGATGTATAAGTATACATGGTTTTTGGCCTTTTTATAATTAAAATGATTCATAATAAAGCAGAGAATAAATTATTGAGATACTCCTATTGTAGCAACCAGCTGCACTATACACATGTGGAGAAAAAGAAATTTAATTTGTGTCCATCTGTTTCCTTTCCACAAATTAAGAATTGTATGCAAGTCATAGGCAGTGATGTGATACAAGTATTAATTTGCAAAAGTAGCTTGATGTTAGCAAAGTTTATTGAAAAGTTTTATGATTCAGCCCTAACTAAAAATAATACATACCAAAATCTGATTGAACACAGCATTATTGGTAAGAAAGAGGTGGACAGAGGAAAATAAAATTTAAATATGACCCACGCACCATTTACTTTTCCAGGAGACATTTGAGGCAAGTTCTATCATCCCATTTTACAAAATTAGGATCAGAGCAGCTAAGGAACTCACCCTTAGTGGTGATGAACTTAAAGACAGATATTTAATTCCCTGGCCTTCACTTTTTTCCACTGTGCTCTGATTCCACTTTCCAGTCTTAAATTTGTACTGTAACAATGACTTTAAAAAAGATGGGGTTTTGCCCTGGCTGGTGGCACAGTGGATAGGGCACTGGCCTGTGAACCCAAGAATTACTGGCTCCATTCCCCAGCCAGGGCACATAACCAGGTTGCAGGCCAGGTCTCCAGCCAGGTCTGTGGCTGGAGGTGGGTGAAAGACAACCATACATTGATGTTTCTCTCCCTCTCTGCCTCTCCCTTTCCCCCTCTCTAAAATTAATAAATAAAATCTTAAAAAACAATGTGGGGCTTTATGTTTTCTTGTTTGTTTTGCGATGAGTATTTCTAATAGAGCACATCCCTAGCTTTTGTCAACCTGATCTCAATTGTGCAAACTTGGAAAAAAATCAAAATGAATGGTTGATATTTCTCTGACACCACTTACTCTGCCCTTTTGAAACACAAAGGAAGGATGTTAATTTCTACTAGGTGTTGGGCTATCCCCAGTAAATATTAATTGGGCATCTCAAAGAACTGTGCCAGATACTTGAGAAGAGGATGGCCCGTGCCCACAAGAATGTACAATATAAACCATGCCTTTCCCCAGTCACCTGACACATCACAGTGTCACCCTCATTGTTGAAGTTGCCTAACTGAATAACTGGTGGATCTTTTCATCTGTTTCATCAGTTAAGATGTATATTCCCACACCAATATCACACTGTCTTCATTACTGTAAATTTATAATAAGCCTTTATATATTGAAGTCATTCCTTTTCCCTCTTCTTTCAAAATGTTTTAGCTATTCCAGCTCTACACTCCTCTATATTAATTTTAGAATAACTTTGTTAAGTTCCACAACACATGTGTGAGAATTTAACAGATGAGTTAATGTTTCTGGCTAATAAATGTGAAGAATAGCTCAGCTTCATCAGTAATCATAGGAATGTGAATCAAGACCACAAGGAGATACCATCTGAACCTACTGACAAAAATTCAGGAGTTTAATAGTGCAAAGTTTTGGAAAAACTGTGGACCAACAGAATCTCATACATGCTGGTAGGGGTATAAGTTGGTACAAACACATTGGAAAACAGGACAGAATCATATAATATTTAACATTTGTTCATATTCTTTTATGTTTCTAGAGCCAGTCTCCAACCTTCACCCTGCTCTATGTTCTTGAAAGTTTACCTTTAAAGATTTCATCAGCGGTTTCCCTTACATTTTGGCTTCTGGTTGGATTAAGCCAAAGCCAAAGACCCTGGCAAAACATTGGAGAGAATGGTTGAGACTGAACTCACGGTTTTTAGTAAGATCAGCCCCCTCTCTCCAAGGCTGTTAACTCAGTTTTACGGAAAGCTGGAGCTCTGTTGGATAGGTCATTTTCTCCTACAGCTGCAGCTGCCCTCTTCAGGTTCTAGTAATTGCTCCCTTTTCTTTAGGGGTAGAGATGGTGAAGGCTCCTTACCCTTGCTAGTCTTAGTGTGCTGCATTATCCTGCAATTGTTCTTTTATTAAGCTTCCCTCAGTTACACAATTTGACCTTGTTCCTGCCAGGACCCTTATTGGTACAACCTAAACCTCAACAATTTCACTCCTAGGCACATACCCAAGAGAAACCAAAGCAGGAATGCTTTCCAGGACATATGCTCAAGAACGTTTGCAACATTCTTTGCATACTTTGGTAATAGCAAAGGAAGGGAGGAAGGAAGGGATGGAGGACCCAAAAGCCAATTGTGATATATTTGTTCAACATAATATTGTACAAACGTGAAAGTTATAATCATATGCAACAATACAGATAAATCTTAGCAACCAAATATTAAGGAAAATATTTTGATGCAAGACATAGAAGGCAAAATATAGCACAATAACTTTTTCATTAAATTAAAGATCTACTATTTATATATAGATATATATGCTCAATTTTTGAAAAATGAAGATTGATAAACACCACATTTAGGACGGTGGTTACCTGTGAGATGGAGAAGCATAGGATTAGGGCAGGCAAAGAGCACATGGATATCATAGATAAATTCTTGATAATATTTTACTATTCTATGCTATAAATTATATGATGAATTTTGAGGTTTAAATTAATCAATAAATTGGTTAAATAAAAACAAATGTATAATTTCTTATTGTTAAGAATAAAAGGCAGGTTTGGAAGGTCTGGAATTCCAGGCTAAGAATTTGAACTTTAAGTTATCTGAATTTTTTGTTTTCTTCCCAAAGTGAACAAAAGCTGAAAATCTTTTGCCAAATCCAAGTGTGAAGTGATGGATTTCTGGCCTTAGAATCGTGACATCAGAAAAGAATTGGAAGGAAATAGAGCAGGGTTAAGAACTGATATAGCCTTGGTGGAAATCCAAAAGGCAAAAACAAAGAGAACTGAAACTTGAGGCCAAAAATTGATAATCTGGATAGATTTTCTATAACAGAACTTTTGAAACTATCATTTTAAACACAATCTTTTAAGGATATATGAAGAATTTTGAGCCATTTGACGTTATCTCTATCGTGACTAAAATTACACTAAATACTGAACGTCTTCATTTCTTGGCTCTTTCCAGTCCTTACTACATACTGGGAATTGAATACAAAAGCAAAGCTGTGATGCACCAAATCATAGTTGGGTTTTAGCTACATCTGCTAGATCAGCTATATCTTTAGCTGATAGAAATTGTTCAAATCTGAATGCGTGTGTGTGTATGTATGTGTGTGTGTATGTGTGTGTGTTTTGGAGTTTTGTTTGTTTTTATAGTGGGAGGTGTTCCATAAAGTGACATCCAGCTAAAAGGGTTAAAGAAGTCCTATTCCAAATTCAGTGTAAATCATCATTGCTTAAATGCAAATCACTCTTAAATTTAGAATACACTTTAATAACCAACATTTTTCTGAAATAATTAAACAGTACCCTATTTCCTGCATTTAATAAAAATAACAAATTGTATTAGTGATTTAATCCTGTGGGCCATTAGTCCTAGTACTCTATTTGTACAATTATTTTTCAAGTTTATTGCCTATTTTTATCTTGTCCTTCCACTGCAATCTAGTTCGGGGTTGCCTATTTTTAGCACAACCAAGTACCATACATCGGAAATGCCGTTACACTTCAGTGTGTGGCCAGGGCCATCCAGGGCTGCACCTTCTGCCCTTGCAGCAAGCAGCTTGTGTTCATGCTATCTGTGCCTTTCACTTTCAGAGGTGAGATTAAAGTTTCCTATTTCCTATCATAAAGAACTGTCATGTTACTGCAAGAAGCAAACAATAACATAAAATATTTTGATTGCTTTTGTATTTACAGAGACTTAAAAACCTTATCTAGCCCTGGCTGGTGTGGCTCTGGATTGAGTGCTGGCCTGCAAACCAAAGGGTCACAAGTTCAATTCCCAGTCAGGGTACATGCCAGGTCTGCAGTTGGGGGCGTGTGAGAGACAACTGATCAATGTACTCACATTGATGTTTCTCTCCCTCTCTTTCTTCCTCCATTCTCCTCTCTCTAAAAGTACATAAATAAAATCTTAAAAAAAAAAAAAAAAAAAAAAAAGCTTATCTAAAACTGGGATAAGGCATTTAATACAAATGCCAAAGATAAATAAATCATTTTAGTAACCCTGAGACTTTTGGCTGACTCTTTGTCCAGTTTTGATTTGGGGAGTCCTAATGTGAACTTATTTTTTAAACCATTTTTAGGAAAAATTAAACCCAGATAAGTAAATTTGATTTCTTGAAGATTATTTGACAGCTTTCTTTTCTTTTTAAAATCCTTGTTTAGATGAGCTGTTTGTAGAACAAGCTGACATCCACTTAAATATGCATTTAAAATATGACTCAAGTCTCTGATATTTGAGTTGGGGCCAAAACTGAAGTGTGTTCATGGATATCTCCTTAATACTTTTGTGGATTATCCAAATCCACAAAAGAAGAAGAAAAAACTGACCATGTAATTAGGATGTGATGTGGAGTACGATGACAGTGGCTGGGTCAGTGGGGATGTGGGTCTCCTCCATAGCCCCAGCCTGTCAATGCCATCTGCTGCATCATGAGAGGAACAACTGAGCTTCTTTTTAACAAACACTGGCCTGTGGTCTTTTCGTTTCTTCCCCAAAACTTGTTTTATCAGGACAGAGTTCTCTGGAGTATCACAGAGATTTTTGCCTTAAGGCATGTAGCACAATGAAATTGGGATTGCAGCCCTGGCTGGTGGCTCAGTGAATAGGCGCCGGCCTGAGAACCCAAAGGCCGCTGGTTCAATTCCCAGCCAGGGCATATAACCAGGTTGCAAGCCAGGTCTCCAGCCAGGTCCTTAACTGGAGGCAGGTGAAAGGCAACCATACATTGATGACTCTCTTCCCTTTCTTCCTCCCTCCCTGTCCTTCTCTCTAAAAATAATGAATAAAATCTTAAAAAGAAAAATGAAGAAAGAAAAATGGGTCTCTGCCCAATACAATGTTCCTGAGGTGAAATTCCACTTGCAATGTACTTGAAAGGGTATGATTTACCCTAGACACACTGAAGGTTTTGAGACTTAGTCAGTGAGATGTGGAACAGCAAAGTGAAGTATGGTTTTACTCAGCTGCAATAGCTGAAGAAAATGACAGATGGGCATTTAGGGAGATGTTACATCCGTGTTGTATTATTCATAATATTCCTCCCTTACCACTTAACATAATTGCAGTTTAAAAGTTATTTATACAGTTACTTATTTAATGACTATTATCCCCTGCTAACCCTTACTCTTCCTGAGGATAGAATCATATCTTGTTTATCCTCCATGCACGATCACAATACATAATAGTAACAGTGTCTAACATCTGTTTTTACCCTAACCATATGTTTTTCTAAATGCTTTATTGATGTTCATCTTTTAATCTATAATAATAGGTACTATTTTTTACCCCATCTTACAAATGAGGAAACTAAGGAGCAAATTACCAAGGATTTCATGTCTAGTAAATAGAAAACCAGAACAGAAACCCAGGTACTCTGACTTCAGTCCTCATTCTTCCATACTGCCTGTCAGATTAGGTGTGCAATATAAATATTTGTTGAAAGAATAAATGAGCAATCAAGTAAATTATATATTTTTTAGCTCAGCTAAGTGATAAATAGGCCACTTGAATTTTTCTTCTACTCTCATCAGAAATATTGATCCACACCCCTGTGAATGTAAGAACATAGTCGTGGTCAACAGTATCGATAGTATATTATTATGGCAATGTTCAAGCTTCAATCTTGATACAACTATTGCAGAATTTCCTCACTTGCTAAAGAGACATCAAAAGAATTTACATAGAATTTGCTCAAAGTTGTCCTGCCTTTTAAACAAATTCTGCCACAAATACACATAAGTACCTTAGGAAGCACAGAACTAGTACTTGTAAAAGTTACAAATTTAGAAATTTTTATAAATGGATTTATCAGTAACATTTAACTAAAGAGAGAATTTTTTTCACTTTCGCTAGAATCAGTTTAATTCAGGAGTGCACAAGTTCATGAGTAAGGCAAGTTCTAATGCTGGTAATGCCACCAATTTACCAAGAGGCTTTGGCTGAGTCACAATATCTCAGAGCCTCAATTTCTTCTAATAACACTAAGCTTCTGTTAAATGAGCTACATCTCTTCAGACAACATATAGCATTTTAATGAATCATTATACCAATACTATGAATTTAATAGTAACATGTTTTAAAGGTGCCATTTTAAGAGGGGGAAAAACACTGCTGTCCTTTCTGGAACTCCAGATGCCATCGAAGTGATGCTGTTTCTTTCTGAAGAAATAGAATGAGCCCTGGTGAGGTGACTTTGTGTAAATGATCTCATCAGGGAGGCACTGAGGGGACCAAGGCCTGTCATTGCCAAGTAAGTCACATTTAAATTCCCTCAAACCTTGAGAAATAATATGAGGGAAAGTGCAAAAATAGCACAGTTATTCCTTTGGACCAAGTCAAGTTCTCAGCCACCAGAGTGCCACAGCTGTGTATTCATCTATATGCAAAGAGAAATAATAAGAATCATCTCTATTTGGCACTTTTCTATATACTAGTATGCTCATCTATCGATGGATTTTATACTGAGTCTTTCAGTGAGGAAGGATCTGCCATGCACAGCTGCAGACAGGTATAGAAGATGCTTCCCCCATGTAATACGGAAAATTGGGCTCGTGCTCAGCCTCTCGAAACTAATGAAAAGGGAACCAGAGCTAGCTGTACCTGATTGAAACTGTGGAGAGAAATGAGATTGACAGAGTTGCAGGGCTGGGAGGTTCATGAGTCCGTAGTCCTGCCTCCAGGCAGAACTGTCCTGAACCATTCCAGGAAATGACAGCTCAGCCTCTTGAGGGGACAAATCTTTCTAACGCGCTTCAGTAACATATTCCATTGTCTAAATGTCCTCATCCTCATTAAGTTCTGAACGCAAAGTAAGTCCACACTCCGCTCTGTTTAATCTCCATGTTGACAGATATATAAGATAATAAATTGACAGACATGTCAAAGATGATGAGAGCCTTAGAGATGGGCCACAGAATTATCACAACCTTTTCAGAGACCGCGGAGGATAGAAGAGGTAGCAAGTTTGTGGATTGTGGTTTTAGTTATGGTAATGTGATGGGTCCAACTATTTGCTTTTATAAATAAGATCTGTTTATCATGAGTCACTAAATGAAATTTTGCTTTGTACTTCATAGCAAGGACTGTGGGGTTTAGCAAACATGATCTTGACCTGAAATGCATAATCAAAGAGTAGTTCTGTACATAAAAAAAAGTGAGGGAAGTACAGAACTGGTGTGCCAAGAGGCCCATACTGCTTTATCTCTTCTTTTTGTTAAAGTATCTGAATTTATGAATATCTTCTTACATATAATACTTCTAATAATAAATTACTGCCTCTTTTTCACTTTGACTGAAAACTGGAATTCGTCATTTCACTTGTAGAAATAATGAATGTGTTGGCAGTGTTGTATAGAGAAAGGAGTAGCAGATTTCAGAGACCAGGTTCCAACTTCTTATCTACTAATCATTTGCATGGTCTCTAGTAAGATGCTTGAACTTTGTCTTCGCTTGTAAGGTGGCACTAATAACACCTATTTCATGCTGGTCTTGGATGATAAAATAGGATAATACTGGTAAAACTTTATTCTAGCAGACACTAGAATAAAGGTAGTTGTCCATGAATCTGGTCTGTCAACCTACTGCCTTTCTTTCTTGCTTTTTTTCCTCTCCATTCCTTGTACATTATGAGTGATGAACCAACAGGTCCCTTTGAGTGTGTCACAAGGCTGAGTTTCTGCTTCTGTTAGGCCTCTTTTCTCTGTTGCTGACCCCCATGCAAACTCATGAGGGATATCCCTTAGCAACATAAAGGGTAAGGACAAGGAGACTTTCTAACGCCAAGGTAAACCTGATGCTGGATTGTAACTTGAGGTTTTTGTTTTTTGTTTTTAAACCTGTGATGTTACATTTGTACTAAGAACAAGTCGATGGAAATTACATTCTAAAACACTAAATTCATTTTTAGAAAACTAATAGAACTGCATTGTGAGGAGGATAAAAAGACTGATTCAAAGATAGACTATATTTAAGTTCACAGGCATGAGCAATAAAGTAACTATTATTTATTGTGAAGTGGAAATGCTAATATCTACATGGTTAGAAATAGATATAGATAACTTAGTATCAAATATTTATGTTCATATTACAAAAAAAATGAATGTACAAAGTTTTAAAAAACATCATTCCTTTTTTTATGGTCCAGAAACATCCACTGGCAACCAATGATAATATCTGGGTACATTTTCTATCTTTTTCTGCACATATTCTGACATGCAAGAATGCTTCCAAGCTCAAGTTCTGTCACTTGCTAGTTGGTCTTGGGTAAGTTATTTAGTTTCTCTAAAAGCATCTGTTACTACAGCTGAAAACCAGTATCAACTTCAGAGAGTTATTTTGATGATTAGTGCAATAATGACTGTAAAGCACTCAATCTTGCATATTGTACATAATAAGCATTCAATTCTGTCAGCTGTTGTTATCTTTGTTATATATTTTAAAGCTTTTATTTATTTTTAGAGAGATGGGAAGGGAGGGAGAAAGAGAGGGAGAGAGACATCAATGTGTGGTTGCATCCTGCATGCCCCAACTGGGGACCTGGCCAGGCATGTGCCCTGACTGGGAATTGAATCAGTGACCTCTTGGTTTGCAGGCTGGCACTCAATCCACTGAGTCATACCTGCCAGGGTTTTTTGTTATATTTTTCAATGAAAAAATATAGAAGAATGTCTCTAGCAAGCTATCATGACTTGGGCTTTTGGAGTCTGTGCAGTACAGAAAGATTTCTCACATAACAACGATATAATGGACAATTTATCGAATGCATTACTATGTGGTTCCAGCCATTATGATACCATGACTCATTCAGTCTTCACAACAGTCCTGAGACAGGTGGTATTATTATTACCCCCATTTTATACATGAGTAAACCAAGTCAAAGTCGGGTTAAGTAACAAAGTCTCATAGCTAAGTGACAAAGCTGGTATTTAAATGCAATCAATCTAGTTCCAGAGTCCATTTTTGTAAACAGATATAGAAGAGTTTAATATTGAGCAGGCAGTTTTGTAAATATTACAGTTTAAGTCAAACATTCTACAAAGTTCATGCTTTGCAATTAATTAGAAAAGAACCAGATAAATACCAGGAAAAGAATGAAATGTGTGGCCATTTCTTTCAGATGGAATGTTTTGCAATGTTCTCAACTGACCCATTATGCCCACCTGGCAAAGTTACAGGGCCTCACATTCTACCCATTTTTTCTGAACTTTGTAGGCAGCTAGAAATGGTTAGACAGCAAGTAGTGTTCCTGGAAAAATAGATTTGTATTACCCTTGGAAACAGATTGTGTTGCAAGAAATTCTTTGGCATAAAATAAAGCTGAGTATACACAGTTGTCTCTCAGATGGTATGGGTTTGGAAACATAAGTGGACAAGCCAATCCCTCTAAGTCTTCCTTCCCCTTTGAATTGAATTCCAGAATGTTTGTTTTTTAAGATTTTTTATTCATTATTTTTTAGAGAGAAGGTCAGGGAAGGAGGAGGAAAGGGACAGAAGCATCAATGTATGATTGCCTTTCACCTGCCTCCAGCTAAGGACCTGGCTTGCTGCCTGGTTATATGCCCTGGCTGGGAATCGAACCAGTGACGTTTGGGTTAGCAGGTTGACACCACTGAGCCACACCATCTAGGGCACAGAATGTGTTTTTTTTATGTCACTAGGTAGCATTTGTGTTTACCTTTAGTTATTCCTGCATAATATTTTATTGAGTTGATGTAACAATGGATATTGAGTGAAAACACGATTCCTCAGTCTTCCAAAATAAGTTGAAAGTTTTATGTTCTCCCAGTGTATCTACTCATCTCTTTTGGATACTGAGGAAAAAAGAAAGAAAAGAAAAATCATCCTGAAGCATAGGTACTTGTAATGATAAAGCAAAACTGCTCTTACTTTTGGGTAAAACTGTACGTTCAGATATGGCTGATAAAAGTATAAATTGGTGCTTTTGGAAAACAATTTGGTAACACTTATGAAGTGTACTATAAATTGTCAAGTTATTTGGCACAGTTTCTCCTATTCTTGAGAATTTATCCTAAGGCAATAATTAAAAAGGAAAAAAAGAACCATAAATGTATAGAGAATTCAAATGTAGTGGTAGTTAATAAATAAAACCTAAGGAGCAAACTGATTGTTTTAAGAACAGAAAAATAAATAAGCATCCAGGGAATATTTTGTTCCCCCAAGTAACTGCAAACATGAGCTATATGATGACATAGAAAAACAAAAAGTTTAAAAGAAGAGCACTAAATGATTTGTATACTTATTTATACTGTATGATATGAATAAACTGGAAGGTAGCATTGAGTAATAGAAGCATTGGTGTTAAAATAGGAACAAGGTCTATGTAATTTTTCTTTAAAAATTATTTTTATTCATTGTTTTCAGAGAGAAGGGCAGGAAGGAAGGAAGAAAGGGAGAGAAGCATCAATGTATGGTTGCCTTTCACCTGCCTCCAGCTAAGGACCTGGCTGGAGAACTGGCCTGCAACCTGGTTATGTGCCCTGACTGGAAATCGAACCAGCAACCTTTGGGTTCACAGACTTGTGCCTATCCACTGAGCCACACCAGCCAGGACTAATTTTTCTTTTAAAATTTCTTTAAATGTTGCTTCAGATATGCAAAGGAATTAATGAATGAAATAAATAAATGAGTGAAGAAGTTTTTTGTCATTAGAAAAGCAAGTAAATCTTCCCCTTTTCACCCCAAAGGGACTGAAATCAACCAACCAAACACATCCAACACTGAATTCCTTGCCATGTGCCTTTAGGTAGAGCTGGTGTGGGCAGGGCCTGCATGTGAAATAGCCACTCTAGTGAGAAAGAGATTGAGTGAACTTTTGAAGGAGGGTCTTGAATTTGCAGTAAGACTTCACTTCAAAAATTAGATTATAGCCATTCTCTCTCTCCCTCCCTCTGTCTCTCCTCCCTCCCTCCCTCTCTGTTTTCAAAACTACTGCAAAGATATTGCTCCTTTCCTCTTAACAAATTGCTTTCCCTGATCACCAACATAGCTTTAAGGATTCCTATTCCCTTTCCCCCTTTACCTTCCCTCTTAATATTTTACCTTTTATTTCTATTTGTTATTCATAGTCAGTTCTCTGATGTACTTTATTCTCACCCTGTTTTGTGTTTCTTTAAAAGATACCCTGGGTGACTAGCTAAATTTTCCTTTTTAGTAATGGACATAAAGGAAGGTGAACTCAACTCCAGCTCTTTATTTGGTTAAATAATTTCTCAGAATTAAGTGACAATGGCTTTGTTTCACTAAGAACCCCTAATTATTCGTGTATTTGATTAAAATTCTGCATTGCAAACAGAGGGAATGCTCTAAGTTTCTTTACATTTGTTTAGGATAAATAATGCCTAGTGGGGAAATTAACTTTCATCTGTTATTAATTTTTGTTTTTGTTTGTCTTAAAGTTGGTAAGTAATTCTATTTTATCACTCTTTTTAGAGTAAACCAGGTTGGTATCTGCTGATTTAGTCTGTTGGAGGTGAGTATACCCTCATTTTGTGTTGATAGTGATATATTTTCTGAGTTAATTCAGATTGAAACATTTTCTTTCCCAAGTGGATCTCTGTCCTAAAACACTTTTAAACCTAATATAAATTGGGCCTTTAATTTTTCATTAAGTCTTGCTCATAGGCAACGAAACTAATTTGACTCTATTCTATGAATTAGGTCTTCTAGTATTTGAAAGTACCAGACATGAGTGAAGGCAATAATGCTTCTCTCAAGGGGAATGTACACCATAGGCTGATTTCTCTGTTTTTGTCAGTGACATATAAGTGCACTTCTGAGGCTGAATTTACCCATCATAGGTGAACACTTGAGCAGTATCAACATGGGATAATATGCAAATACGGTACTAAGGATCTACTATGTGTTAGGCTAAATGTGGGGCCCTAGTGTACAACAGGAAGCAAAACGTTACCAGCTCTACTCTTCATCTGACAAATGGGAAACTAATAGTTTATCGTTAAGGTCCCTTTAAAATAGAAATTCTCTAATAATTCTGATTGTTTTTATTTGGAGTATAAGAGATTACATATTTTAGTAAAAGAAGAACTTATTTTTAAAGATTAAGCAGTGAATAGCTCAATATTTAGAGTTTACCATGGTAAATATTAACTGGTGAATGTTTCAATTATCTTTAAACATGGCTATAGTATGTGTGTTGCATAAAGAAATTTAAATATGTTGGTTGCAAAGGCAATGAAACACGATAAACACAACACAACATGAATTAGAGATTTTTACATATAGAATGAAACCATTCCCTGAAAAATTCATGGCGGACGCTGATTATTTCTAGTCCATGATACTGAAATTAAAGGATGGTCCCATGTTACATACACTGACTCTTCAGAAAACCCAATATAAATCCAATTCTAAATGCATAATATAAGTTGGTGTATTAGTTTCATGTTACATTCCCTTTTAAATTGTCTTTAAAAGGAACCATTTATGATCTCTCCGCTATAACCCCTTATAACTTGAGTCCATGTGCAAAATGTTCATTTCTGTGCAATTTCTCAGTAACACATCTACTGTGTAAAGCATGATCTACTTGCAATGTTGTTACACTGTCCTAAGCAAGGCTGAGGAGCCTCAAGGTCATTCGGACTGGTTTTGGCTTCTGTGTGAAGATAGTCCCGAGCTATTTCAGGACTGGCTGCTAGAGAGCTTGGAGCCAAACTTATGGAAGCGTATGTTTCTTAGATGTTAACCTCATGCCTGGCTCCACTGAATTTTTCCACTCTTATTATTTTTTTTTTCCTTTACCTTGTTTTAAAAGTCATTAATTAAAAATTAAAAAAAAAAAAATTTCAATGTGATAACAAAACTCTCAGTTATCTTCCCTAAGTTGTTCTTGGTGCATATCTGGATATAAATAAGGGCTAAATAATTTGTGTGATTATTAGGAAACCAAAAGGTTCAGAATTCTGAAATAGCCATTGCCTTTATTAGGTTTATGCTAAAATAGGAAATGAATAACCATAAAAAGCATCTCTTTTTGACAAAAAATAACTCAATGTTGTTAAACAAAAAGAGCTAGCATGGGAAACATACTTATTAAAATATATGGCTTTCCTTGAAGTAATCCTATAGCACTTACTAATAAATAAAATTCTAAAGAGTATGAGAGTCTACAAGGACTAAGACACTTGAAAACTCTACCTCAATCTGTTAAATGGTAGGTGAAAGTTGATTTACAGATGATGTGATATAAATATCTATGATACCTACATTAATACACAGTGAAAAGATAGTAATCAGTGACACTTCTGTGATTTCCACAAGCATCAACAGTGGTTCATTGCTTAGTGTAATTGCTTAGTGTAACACTCAATCTCAATTACATCATGTTTAATTTATGTGGAAATATTTGGATATGCTTTAAATGTCTGTAGCAAATCATTTGGGAACCTTAATTGAACACTTTTCTATGATGAATGTCTTTGTAAACACTGAAATAATATTCTTACATAACTACAAATTTATTTTGAAAAACTCCAATGACCCCAGGTTATTGTATTATTTTCTTTATATAATCTAAAGTTTGTATCCTTCTGGAATTTATTTTCCTTTCCTGTTGCAAATAATTCTAACTTTTATAATATACTTATTTACATTCCCAAGGAGGTTAGCATTTTTTTAAAACTCAAAACATGTATGTTGTTTTAATATATTACACATCAGAGTGAACTTTAGTTTCTCTGATAATGAAAAATGCTTAGAATTAAAATTTGACAGTTTTGCCCTGGCTGGTGTGGCTCAGTTGATTGGAGTGTCATCCAGTAGACTGAAGGGTCACAGGTTCAATTCCCAGTTCAGGCACATATCCAGTTTGTGGATTTGACCCCCCAGTCAGAGAAAACACAATTTATTGATGTTTCTCCTCTCTCTCTCTCTCTCCTGCTCCCTCTCCCGCTCCCACTCCCTCTCTCTCAGAAATGTCCTGAAGTGAGGGGAAAAAGTTTATAGTTTTTTAAATAAATATTTTGAATCATAAAAGTAGTCTCTAAAAATCAGCAACTTTCTACATAATCTTTACAATTATAAAATACAGGAATGAGAACCTCCCTAAAGCTTAAATCAATGCCTGATGAAATGTTTAAATCAAATAAACTCTACATTGAAAATACATCCATTTATTTGAAATCTAATACTTCTTTCTAGAGCTATAATTTCTTTAAGGAATATAATTAAAGTAGATGAAAATTTATATTATTCCAATAGTTATAAACTTAAATTGGACTATTATATTTTCTAGAAAAATGAGTCAACAACAAATTAGGTAGGAAACTTTCAGAGTTCTTGCTTGCAAAGAAACAAACAGCAACAACAACAAAGCAACACCATAGAGCAAAAAGGAAAGGGGGGAGCTACTGGGCCTGCCCCTCTGCTGAGGCCCTACCTGGATTTTGTGACCCCCTCCTCAGTTCCGCTTTCCTCTGCCTTCAGCTGGAACCTTGGTGGGTTATGATGCTTTATCCATTATGGTGAGGGTTCTGAGCCCCTGGTGGCCTGGCTTAAACCAGGTCGCAAAATATAGTGACATTTTCTTCCTACTGCAGTGTGGCAGTAATCCTACCTTTCCTTAAGTGGAACGAGCAAACGTAGTAACACAAAAACAATAGTAACAATCTTTTCTTTTTGTTTTTGCCTTTTTGTACAGGTCACAAAGAACCCAAGTTGATTAGGTGCAGTCTTAGATGAAAGTTTTAATATTATGGTCTGTTCAACCAGAATCCAAAGTTAAAACAAAATAAACCAACCAAACAAAAATAACAGATAAGTATAATCCTGAGAACCCTATCCCAGTTTTGAACCCTAAGATTCTAGACTTGTATATTCTGGTTAAATGGAAACACAATTCCATTAGTTCTGAGCATAAACCATTTTCTGAAGGACAGCACCTCAAATGCCAGGTTAAGTTCATCGGAATCTTCAATGACTAGTTCATTTTGAGTAGCAGGATATGCAATAATACTAGTAAATCCCTTGAACATTTCCCCATTGCCTTGTTTTTTTAAGAAAATGAGTTCCTTTAACTGAATCTGTTTTGCATGGGACACCATGGCCTTGTATAAGGCAACCAATTAATCTATGGGTAGTGCAATGACAAAGGAAAAATGACCAGAGATAGCAAAAACAAATCCAGGATAAATATCTACTACAATTAAAAATGTGCTGCTGTCTACTCCCTATCCCCCAAAAGACGACAGGTGTCATGCATAGACAAATTAACACCAAATAGCTCTTTGGTTCCTCTGGGTATAACAATTTTCTGGAGTTCATGATCCATCACTGATAACAGAAACTGTAACATTCATCAAAGCTGTAGCCAGGTGGCCACTTGATGAGAACTCCATGATTTTGAACCATAGATGATCTTCATTCCCTCCATGATGAATATTGGTTTCATGAATCCCTGGCCTTGCTGAGAAAGGAGGTTGACTATATCTACTGAATGGGGCACCTTATCCTTAGTAGAGGATTTATGGTTAGCATAAAACTTCCTGAGAAATAGACTCACATTTTGAGCTAATTTGGGGAGGTCATATCCCCAATATAAGTTTTCCCAAACACCCTCCACAGTCTTCCAATTATGCTTTTTCCAGCTGCCTGGCTATCAACTGAATTGGTGTAAGTTCCTGTTCTGGTTATCTTCGCTGCTTAAAAAAAAAAATCAATCCACAACTTAGCAGCTTAAAACAATTATTTTATTATGATCATGGACTCTGCAGGTAGAATATCCAAGTGGAACACAGTGACGATAGCTCAGCTAAGAAGTCTTAAACCTGGCGGATGACTTGATGGCTACAGGCTGGCACCACCTGAAGGGTCATTCACTTACATGTCTTATACCTCAACTAGGTTGCCTCACTGATGAGGACTGTTAACTGGAGCATGACCACATAGCATGGTGACCACAAGAGAACAGGATTTTATTCCAGGTGACCACAATAGATAATTTAATTAGCTGTTTCACTTTTGTCTATTAGACTCAGATCTAAATTCTATCACTAAAATGACTAAGTAGGATTTTAAATTCTTTATCACCAAGTAGGCCAGATGAAAGTCCTGAACTTTACCAATTTCAATGAGATTCTGTGCTGTACCTCTCAACTGGCATTAATTTCTGTTTATATCAGGGTCTTTGTTGTACAACAGAAATGTACTCTGGCTCTACTAAACAGAAAAGAACAACATTGGAAGAACAGGGGTTGGCTCAAAAGGGCTAAAGAACCAAACTTAGGAAATGGCTTGAATTAAGACACTGGGAAGCAGAGAAATTAGCTAAGCTCCCATCTCACAATTAGTCTGGGTAGGACATTGTGACCAGCGTGCCACTACTGGATTATAGCTGTCATTGCAGCTAGCATAAAGACCTACCACCCCTGTGACTTGACCTAACTACTCTGTCATCTTCAGAACAACCCTAACCTACTCTGTGTTGCTTCCTACAGATGCAACATTTCTGCATAGAGCAAGCTCTGCATAGAGCTTCCTGCTGGCTAAACATAAGTAACATGTCAACATTTTAGTCCTCTGGGTGAGAAGAGAGGACAAATGGCCCTCTGGTTCCCAAGAAGGGGTGGGGCTTTGCCTCACCACATATACACAACAAAATTCCTACCAAATAGAAAGGAGGCTAGATTATGCAAAGACAAAAATAAAGCAAAGACCCATTGAGCATGCTTAATCTGGTTATTTAATAATTAAAGTGAATGAATAGCTAAAGTGACAGTATATTTTAATTAGTTCAATCAATTGCTTTCACAAACAGAGCACCCGAAAATTTAGCCTTAGTGTTGTAATGGGACTGGGTAAATCATTTAACCTCTCTCGGTCTCTTTTCTCATGTATAAAATGACGGTTTGAACTCTGATCCCTTAAGTTTTGTTCTCTCTTCTTTCAAAATATTATCAGTGTTGGCAGAGAGGCTCACCCACATGGTAGGGCTATGTGCCTAGGGGCCGTGCCCACTGGACTAGTTTTCAGACATTAAACTCTTAGTAAACCAAGCAATTTTTTTGTAAGTTACAGCAAATTGCTTCTATGTTTGTATATAAACACATAACAAAAAAATCTTGAATAAAGTTGATTACATTTATGATTATGTATCTAATTTTCCATTGTATATGCAGAAATTTGAGATTTTGCAGGCACATAACTTCCTTTTATTTTCTAAACTGCAGCACAGCTTGATTGTCTGAAGATAGCCTATGTCTGGAGAACAGGAAACTTAGGAATCAAGATAGTGTAAGTTCTTGGTACAGAAACCTTCATGAGAGACTTTGTTCCCAAGTTCTCCCTGAGAAAATCTGGGGGCTTTCCATTTACTTGATATCACCTGAGTCATTCTTTCAGTGGCCTTAATGTCACCTCTGCAGATGACCCAACATTTCAAGATAACATGAAATTTCTTCTCTCCCTTTTGGGAAAGATTATACATACCCTTTGGAAGAAAAACATGATGACACTCCAGAGTCACCCGGCTTCCCCTTTCATGGTGTGTCCATTGGGCAGTTTCTTAAGCTGACAGGGGTTTTTCCCCGGATCCGTCTTCTGGCAGCCAATACCAAACCAAGCCTAAATCTTCAGAAATGCCATTTGTCATGGTTCCCGCAGTCTTCCTATGTGAATGGCATGGAAGTTACAAAATGGAGCAATGTCATATGAATTCAGAGAAGCATGTTTGTATTTTGGATAAAAACATAATTTGCCAGAATTTTGTAGTTTGCTGTGCAGTTCAGTATAGAATGAATTCAAATTTCCAAGCAGGGTTGTGACCTCGAAACCAATTGGAAAAGGCATGCAGAAGTGGCTGCTCATCAGAAATTCCTGTACTTGAGGTTACGGGTTTTGTTTCCCCCACCTGGGTTAGCCTGTGTTCAAGGGAAATTCCCAGTGGTCCCGGATGTGACCTCTGGGTGTGCTAGTCTCAAGCCAACATAAGATCAAAACAGGACCTCATTCAGTGAAGCTTGCAGTCAGACTGGCTCCCACAGCCTGGCTGTGGGACTGATTCCATGGCTACAGGGATTTTCCCACAGTGGGAATACACATTCACAAGTTGCTTTTTAACTGGCTGCAATAAAACCCTCTCTGTTATGGCAGCCGATGGTTGTGTTTATCACACCGACTAAACTAAAGGTTACTGGTTACTTGAAGATTTAGTGCAGACAGATGGTGGGTAGTTTTCATAAGTGGCAGAGTGTTGTTTGAAACATTTTAGTTGTCTCATGGTGACTAAGGTTACAAAAAAAAGAAAGAAAGAAAGAGAAAAACCACAATTGAAGAGACCAGTACTAATGGTCTGCTTAATGAGCTGATAGAGGGAAAAGTTAAGAAGATAGTAATTATTCACACTGTGTTAAAATGCCGGCTTACAATGATCATAACAATTTAATATTTATGTTAGTTAACTTCATGACATGGGCCTATTATTCATCTGTGCTTTGAAATGAGAAACTGAGGTGCAGAAGAAATTTTAAAAAATTAAAAAAAAAGAAAGAGTTAGTAATATTGCCTATGGACACCCTGCCAGTTAGTGATGGAACTGAGATTTCAACTCAGGCCTTTTCCAACCACAGCCCATGTGCTTAGCGACACCACTGCCTGTGACAGATGCAGGGTGAATAAATAATACATTTTTAACAAAATAAATACATTAAACACCTAGATAATAGAACACGTAGCTCCTTCTTGGAACATTTGTTTTTAAACCTCTTGATTCTTATATAATCTTATTAATTTATTTTATTAGTGTCCTAAATTCAGCTTAGCAAAAGATGTTCTTCTTAAACTTTAATAAAATTTGCTGGTTAATATAGATGTGGCCTGTCTTGTGTTAATGTTTTATACATATTTTTACCTATGATGTATGCACTGTGCAATTATCTTAATTTCAAAGTTTTATGAATATGTAAACAAAAGCTGTTGCAGTTTTAAAAGGTGAAAGGAAGTTACAGAGTATATTAATGATCTATGTACACACAATAGTTTTACTGACAGATCTGTTTCAGTGGTCTTATATATTGGAACCAAGTTCAATGTAATATGGTAAACTTGTTCCAAAAATATATGCCATTATTAAGGGTCCATTTATTAGTGAAAGGACATTCTTATGTGCTATAAAAGTGACAGTCACTTTATGTAAGTCTTCTTATTCACTTGTTTGACAACATTTCTTTGTTTTGTTAGGATTTTTGCAGATTTTTACTTTCCATTGTTCGAACCAACCTCATGATGTTCCTTAAAAAGAATTATCCAGAGAAGTATATAGAAGTCTAATAAGCAAGCAGTAAAATATTCTAGATAAGTTTTCTATACTGTTCAACTATCACTCAAGCCACAAAAATCACTGTTTCTATATAGACTGGTAATGAAGCATACAAAATGAGTTGGTTCAAAGGTCTTTGTCAAATAGATGAAACTTATTTTAGTCCCAAAGTCGGAGTTTGGCCAACAATTCCCGTAAAGGGGCAGAGAGTAAGCATCTCAGGCTTCCCTGGCCATATGCTCCCTTGCAACTCCTCGGCCCTGCTGTTGTAGCAAGAAAGCAGCTGTAGGCAACAAAGGGTGTGGCTATGTGCCAAGGGAACTGTACCGACCCTGAACTTTGAGCTTCATTTGATTCTGTTTTTTTTTTTAAAGATTTTTGTTTCATTATTTTTAGAAAGGAAAGGAGGGAGGCAGAGAGGGAGAGAGACATCAATGTATGGCAGCTTTTCACCTGCCTCCAGCCACAGACCTGACTGGAGACCTGGCCTGCAACCTGGTTATGTGCCCTGGCTGGGGAATCCAACCTGCAACCTTTGGGTTCGCAGGCCGGCACCTTATCCACTGTGCTACCAGCCAGGGCTCATTTGATTTTTATGTGTCATGAAATATTATTCTTCTTTTGATTTTTTTCCGACTATTTAAAACTGTGAAAAGCATGCTTCCTTGGCTCATGGGGCTGTGGCTCTAATTTGATGATTCCTGCCGTCCATTGTGAGATCAAAC
Source organism: Noctilio leporinus (assembly GCA_004026585.1). NCBI lineage: Eukaryota > Metazoa > Chordata > Mammalia > Chiroptera > Noctilionidae > Noctilio > Noctilio leporinus. The sequence continues at coordinate 159,951 of PVIW01001873.1, forward strand.
GTAACTTAAAAATAACAAGACTCCACAAGGAAATAATGTTTAAAATTATAAAGGTATAAAGATGGTGGCATTTTCATCAATCCAATTTACCTTCGCTTTTTATCTCTGCTGGGAATTTCATCTTCAAGTCACCATTAAAAATAAATAAATGAATAAATTTATTTTTGTCAAGCCTTCTGAATTTATAATGTTTTTCAAACCCACAGTCTTTTTTCACTGTCAACCATTTTACCATCAATTCTGAGTTTTTCAAAATTTGCTTTGGTTTGCTATATTCTTATTATTTATATCAAGGGCATAAGTGGTAACAAAGAATATGTTAGGTTCTTCTTTATCATTGCCCCAATGAAAGAAATTTTACGTTCTAAGTTTTTATCAATTCAGTATGTGTTCCTCTGTCCTTTTGTTAATATAAAATTTTCTTTGCTACTCCTTTTACTTTACTGATAGATTATCTTTAAAATGTGGCTATATACTATCATAATTGTGGCTAGTCTAATAATAATTTAATCTAAAATGTAAATTAATGGCTGTTTATAACTTTAGCCTTGGTGGAACTGGTCAGAATAGGAAGATCAGAACCAAAAATATGAGCAATACTGTATGTTGGGTGAAGATATGAAATATAAACACACATGGATAATTGTTTGAAAAATGAAGAGGTGTCGATTCCCACTAGGGCAACATAACCAGGTTGCAAGCCAGGTCTCCAGCCAGATCCATAGCTGGAGGCAGGTGAAAAGCAACCATACATGGATGTTTCTCTCCCTCTCTGCCTCTCTCTGAAAAGTAATAAATAAAATCTTAAAAAAAAAAAAATGAAGAGGTGAAGGTATGATATTAAAAGACAATTTAACACCTGGCCATATGTCCAAGGAAAAAAGGACAGGCACATTACAAGAATAAGTGACAAAAATTCTAAAAGTTCAAAGGTGTCTTTTTAGAGATAGAGAGTGCTAATTAGTTGATATTTTAATAGAAATTTTAAGTAAGATTCATAATATAGTGTTTGAAAGATGTGAGTTCTCTAGTAACATCATCAATGTTACAAAAAAGAAATCAGAGCAGAAGAGACCACTAAATAAGAACCAGTTAATGAGATGATAGGTTGATTTGGCAGCTGGTGATAAGAAGCTAGAAAGGCCAAGGTGCAAAGATGTATGAATGGCAGGCAGCGTAGGGTAGAAATTGACACACAAAGTAGGATAATCAGAGGCAAGGTAGAGAGAGGGATGAGATCTAGAAGAGAGACTCAACCTGGAATCTGAGTTACCAAGAATGAACTGAAACTTGCAGGGAAATCACCTGAATTCTGGCTTGCTGACAGCATTTGAAAACAATCACAGATGAGGTTTTTCCTCTAGGGAATTCAAAATGGCAGGAAATAAAAGAAAGAGAAAGCTCTGTATCATAAGGAACATAAAATAAGGATAAAGTGACACCATAATCAGATGATATATTACTTTTTAATAAAATGAAATCTAGGTCTTTCAACTTATTTATTTAAGTCACTATATTAATTTATGAGTCATCAATATGAGATGAATTGATATCAATTTTAGTCATTTTAATTAAGATATGTCATGGCAAAGACATGTTTGATTGTATGTCTTAAACACAGCATTTGTGCCATTTGAAGAATCCTATCTATCTGGTCGCACCCTCAGCCTCACTCCTTATCAACTGAATCCCATCTTGACACCTGCACATCTCTCTTCCCATTTACTTTTTTTCTCCCCGATATCCCATTCAGTTCAGGTGTTCAGCTTATTTCACTTGGATTACTGAAGTGTCTTCTCAAACACTTTCTTCACACTTGAGCCAGAAAGATCTTTACAAAACAGAAATTACATCATGCCCTTTTTATTGCCTTTAGGAGCCTAGCTCCACTACTGCTCAGCTGTACAACTTCGGTAAAGTAATTTCAATCTGTGTGCCTCAGTTTCATTACCGGTAAACCCAGGAGTAATAACTGTACTTAAATTTACACCAGTAGTGAAAACTAAATGAGATAATTTCAGAAAAATGTAGAGACCATCGTAAGCACTAGAAATGGACTTCATATTACTCTTATTATTTAGAATGACCCCTGAATCCTTCTGAGGGGCATTTAGCACCCTTCATGATCTGATCTTGCCCTTGCTTTCCTGTCTGCCATTAACCCTCATCACTGTACATGGTCTTCCCTCCCTGGCACCAGCAATGCTGTGCTCTAGCCATACTGAACCACTTGCAGCTGTTCTGAACCCTCTATCCTTTCTCTTGCCTTTGAGCCTCTGCACACCCAGCTGTTCTTCTATCTGAAAAGTCCCATTTCACATAACTTACCTGATTAAATTCTGTTCCTCTGCAGGACTTAGCCTCATGGTCACCTTTGTAAAGGCTTTCCTGGTTTCCCAACTTAAACCAAGCACTCGTCCTGCCTAGATGCACTGTAGCACCTTTGTTTACATCTGCTTCCATGAAACTTCACTGCAATTGTTTGCTTCTTTGGCTGTCTCTCCCATTCGCCCATAGCATCCTTGGAGGCAGACTTTCCTTGGAGGCACAGCTGATGACAGTGCCTAGCACATGGTGTGCATGTAATAAATATTGATATTTGTTGCCTTCCTAACTGAATAGGTTGCTTAGGGCATAGCATTGTTATTTCAAAAGTGAAACAAAGCAAAGCAAAACATATTGGTGACAATTATATAAATATCCTATTTGTTTTCATCCCTAAATATTCAAGAACACTGGAAACACATCAATAAATGTAGCATTTAGAGTATAAGGTCTTACTCAAAATGGAAGTTTATAACCATTATATATCATGTTTTAAAATGTACTATGAAAATATACTTAATGTTAAAAGCTACAAATTATTGAGCCAATAAATAACATCCAATTGGCAAATTGGCAATTATATTTCCATTGATAATTATTTCTTACTGTTTTTTCAAATAGGGCCTCTTCTTTAACTTTGAAATAAACATGGTCAGTGAGTTCGGCTTGTTAGACAGTCCAGGACAGACTGATCAAAGCACACTGGGGAAACATGAATATATTTTTTCATCATGACAGATGCTCTTTGAAACTTGACTTGTGAGAACAGAAGTTCAATTAATGTGTTTCATGTGTTTCTCATTTGTTCCTCTGACAGATAGAGGCCAAATGACACAGTGGAAAGAACTTCAACTAAGTGTCAAGAGAAAAACTTGTGTTCTAGCATAGTCCTTGACACTTAAAATAGACTTGTGAGTGCACATGCGTCATCCAACATCTCGGAGGTTTAGAAACAGAAAATAAAGATACTGTGTAAGTGGTACAGCATAGGCAGTAGAAAGACTCTGGCACATAGGTGCCCAGGAGTCCTGGTTTTGCCACGACTAAGTGGGTGACCACTGAACCAGCTGTTCCCATGTTCTCACTCACACATTTACATGCATAGGTGCTCCGCATACACTGACACCGTGTTAAGGGGTTCGAAGTGAAATATGTGACTCTCATCTACAGGAGCTGAGAGTTTGCTGTAAAAGGGAAATCTAAACCTCTGAAAATATCATCTCTAGCCACATATCTGAATCTTGTAGTGTGCAGGCATCACTTCGAGATCTCCTAAAAATGCAGATCATGATTCAGTAAATCTGGGTTATCACCTGAGATTCTGATGTCTCACAAGCTCCTTGGTTGTGGAGACTGAGGACCAATGGACCACAGTTGAAGGAGCAAGTCCATTGAGATGTGAATAGAAGGAGCAAGGAAGCACAGAACGAAGGAAACTAACCAGGAAGGCTCCACAGAGTGAGCGAGATGGCATTGAGGGGTGAGTAATGGAAGGTGAAAAGCAAGGTGTCAAATGCACTTGAGTAGAGAGAATATCTTATGTAGGACACAGAGGTGTGAATGATCATGGTGTGGGTGTGCGAAAAAGATGGCAACTTCAGGAAAGTATGTGACAAGGAGACCAGTTTCTGGGAAGTTTAATACAATGGTCCATGTGGGGGATGATGAAGACCTAAACTACCTTAATAAATTCATCTGACTATTCAGAGCTTAGTTTTATAAAGATGGGTGGTGAAGTAAGTAGGTCTGCAGTTGTAAGTACACAAAACAGAGTTTGTTTTTATTTATTAATTGTATTATTTTTCATAAAAACAACTGTAGACCTACTTTTCTCCTGTGTCATATTTATGGAGTGAAAAATGGCAGAATCAAATCCCTGAGTGTGGTTGAGGGTAGAGGAGAAGGCAGGCAGGGGTGTTTGTAGCTCAGGTGACAGGAAAATAGGTTTTTTTTTTTTAAGTTGGGAAGCAGGCTTGAATTTGTGGGGGAAGTGAAAAGTGAAGATGAAATGTTTTCAATATGTAAAATTTAATAATTGGTGGACAGACATTTGTGTCCATCCATCCAGGTCTAAAGATCTATTGTTTTCCCAGTTGTAAAATTCATTGTCCTTGTATGCTATATCAAGTCACCCCTTTCTATTTAGTAATAAATAAGACAGAACCTTGAGAACAAACTCACATTTTACCCTCATTTCATGAGTCCCTTTAGGGGTTTTCTTTTCTCACTTATAAATTCACTTTGTGTACTCCTTAAAAGTTGACTCTTATGCCTTTTAATAGCATTATTTTTTCCCTGAATACAGCATCTTTTTATCCTGCCCATGGGAGGGTCATATAATACATTTCATTTTCTGTGTCACTTCTTAATTATTTCCAGCATCACTCAGCTACTTTTGTTGAAAAGTGATTATTTCCTCCTTTGGCAACCCTTTTCATTTTTTGTGACTGTATCTGATCATATTCTAGACCTTAAATAAGTCATTCTGAAATAGCTTGTCATGAATAAATTCTTTCAGTTAGTATATAACATTGTTAATCTTAAAGAAAGACTATACAATAAATTGAATTCAGTAAACTTTTATCAGTAAAGCTAGATTTTGAATAACAGGAGTTAGAAAATTATATATCATCTGGGCCAAAGAGGTTATATAGTGAATGAAGTGGGCTGAGTTTAAGAATTCTGGCATTTGATGCTGTCATAATCATAATTAATGTTCAATACTGGAGATGAAACTTGGCTTTGAGAGGGGAGAAAAAAAGGGATGGATGTAATACAACAACAATAAAATTAAAAGAAAAAAAAAAAAAAAAAGAAACTTGGCTTTGGTTTCAGCTGAAGTTGAAACTTGGCCAGGGAGACATTAGTCATTAGTGGGGAGTGTGGCAAAGTGGAGAGCACAGGCCTCATAAAGGGGAAGACAGCCATTGGTTCCAGGGGACTGATGTCATGTGGGAAAGCTGATCTGTTACCATCAGTATTTAGCTAGAAAAGGGGAATCAGGGAACTAGAGATTGAAACTTAATAAAATGGGGAACATAAACCCATTTACTTCAATAGGAAGCTATAGCTTTTCATACTCCAAAGGACCACAGCATTGTGCTCCACCAAGGGGATTAACATTCCTCCCTTCCCCCTCTCTGACACTGGATTGTTGGGGGACAGAGTGTAAGGAGAGGTGCTACACGCTAGAGATCTGTCAATCTAATTAGTGGGTATAAATCTATCCAAAGCCCATGGAAGATTGAGAAAAAGATGGATTCTTTTTAAAAAGCATCTGGTTCATTCCAAACCCAAGCTCTCCTTATAACCCCAAGGTAACGAAGCTCTCCCTCTGGCTGGTGATCTGTACGTGCAACAGCACACACACACCTGTTCTCTCCCCATAGCAGGCCATGTGGCTGCGGCCTCTAAGAGGGAGCCTGGATACCGAAGCACAGCCATGGGCTATAGTGGGAAGCACATGCTAAACTAGCCAGATGGAGCACACACTCTGGGCAGTGGCCATCATCCTGGCCCTACATAAAATAAGATTGGACTTTTTTTTTTTTTTTAAGATTCTATTCATCATTCCTAGAGAGAGGGGAAGGGAGAGAGGCAGAGAGGCAGAGAGGAAGAGAACCATCAATGTATAGTTGCCTTTCACCTGCCTCCAGCTACAGACCTAGCTGGAGACCTGGCTTGCAACCTGATTATGTGCCCTGGCTGAGAATCTAACTAGTGGCCTTTAGGTTCATAGGCTGGCACCTTATCCACTGGGCCACCAGCCAGGGCTTAGATTGGACTTTTTCCATGGTGAGATGGACAAGATGCGACATTGGGAAGTCAGGAGGGGAACCTCCTTAATTAAACCCCATCAATAAACCATACCACAGAGCTACATTCTCCCATGTGAGTCTCAGGAAATTCTTTTCCTTTATATAACACAAAAACCCCACTTCTACCAATAGCATTCTCTTTTAAGACCTTATGATTTTCAAGAGAACTAGTAATCTAGGTTTTTATTTGAAGTTTACTGACCATACCACTATTGGCTCAAATATTTTAAAATATTATTCATAGTTGTTATGGTTAAACTATGTCCCTTAAAAATACATGTTGAAAAAAAATGCGCATTGAAATCCTAACCTCCAGTACTTATGGATGTGACCTTATTTCAAAATCGGGTCTTTGCAGATGTAACCAAGTTAAGATGAAGTCACTAGGACAGGGCCTAATACAAGAGCCTGGTGTCATTATAAGAAGAGAGGATAATGAGCAAAACTAACAACAAGCAAAACAGAACCAAGTGTATGAATACAAGGAATAGGTCTGCAGTGGTCAGGGGGAAAGGGGTTGGGGGGAGGGGGGAGGCAGAGGCAAAGAAGGGGAGCAGCTTAGACAAGAACCTAGTATAAAGGAACCATGGACATGGACAACAGGTGGGATTGACTTTGGGGGGAATGGGTGGGTGGGGAGGGGGACACAGGGGAGCAAAAAGGGGATGGATGTAATACAACAACAATAAAGTTAAAAAAAAAAAGAAGAGAGGAGAGAAACACACAGGGAAAAGGCCATATGACAGAGGCAGGAATTGTAATAATGCATTTACAAACCAAGGAATAGAAAGGATTGCTAGTCATCACCAGAGGCTAGAATGAGGGGCATAGCTTAGGTTTTCCCTCATAGGCCTCAGAAGAAATCAATCTTGTTGATTTCTAGCCCCCATAACTGTGAGACAATACATTCCTGATGTTTTAAGCCACAAAGTTTGTAGTAGTTTATGCAGCCCAACGAAAACTAGTATTTTTGTATGTAGTTTGCCACTATAAAACATTAAGTAATTTAGTTACAGAATTTAAAAACCCAAGGAATATGTAAAAATACATATTTCTGGTTATGCTTTTCTGGAAAGTTACTTTGTATCATCTGATAATTTAATTCAATGGATGACCAGAAAGTTAAGTATTTGAATATATTACTTCAATAAATATTAAGAACTGACAAGGTGCCAGATAGTGGACTAGGCACAGAATTGAAACTATGAATGAGAACAGCTTTTTTTCCTCAAGAACTTTACTATTACAACAGTAATTATAATGTAATTATAATGTAATAACGTGATGACAGGAGGATAGTAGGGAAAACAAAGTAGGGGCATCTAATACCAACCAAAAGGCCAGGAAAACCATCTAATAGTGATGTGCATTAGTTAATGCCAGCTAATTTGCCTTGCAACTAAATATATAAATGAACTGAGATTCCCAACACAGGACCCCTGACCAAAATTTCATTCTACCTTACCAAGCTAATTAAAAAAAAAAAAAAAAAAAGAGGTTAAATACAATGTGAATGTTAAATAAAACATGAAGCATATGGGCCCAATGCCTGACCCCAGCAGATTTTACTAGTGCCTACTAGAACCTGGTTCTTCTACCTTCCTGGATCCTTAAAAGACTATTTCTCAGATTTCTTGCATTAGGTATAGCCATGTGATTAGTTCTGGCCAAGGTATCACAAAGCACATAAGAGCTGGTATGCGATTTTCCATGCTCTCTCTCCCTGATGCAAGGACCAAGGGTACTATGTGTTCTAGATGGTGGAGTTGCAGATAATAAAGCTTCTGTCAGCTGCAATCTCTGAGCAACTATTAGAACAGGACCCATGCCAATCTGTGATGGAAATAAATCTTTGTTTTGTTAAACTACTGGAATGTGAGGGTAATTTTTTACACCATTTATCTCAGTCTACCCTAACAAATGCACTGGTCCATAATACATGCTTCACAAATTTCCTTCTTTCCTTTGGCAATAATTTGGGTCACAGGGTGATAGAAATAAACTAAGTTACCAATTAAAATATAGGGCAAGTATTACACAGCTACATGGAATATACTTCACTGCAGATCCTGAGGCAAACCAAGACAAGCTTATGACAATTAAGAAAGTAACTGTGTCCTAAGACCAGCTGAAATGAAAAATCCATTAGCTGTCAGAAAAGAGCCACTTCTCATTAAAGATCATTTTTCTCATTCCTCCAAACCAAATTATTTAAGTTTAAAAATAGCAAAAAGACCTTATGAAAGAACATATAAATGCTAAAAAAAATCCCAGCTTGAGGTTTCAGCCACTATTCTTAACATACCTTGAGAAATTTTTGATTGCTATTACTACAAATAGAAGGACTTATTCAACAAAAAGTCTTTTATTTTACAAATTCAGGACATGAAAGATGAGAGTAAATATAATTCCAAGTTTCCCGTCAAACAAATCTAAATGCGTCTGCCTAGCAGTCAACATCTTGATATGTTCTCATTTGCTAACCAACCACATTTCCCACTTTTTTTCCAAGTTAGACTCCATTTTAATCTTAAAGTCCACAAACAAGCCATATTCATCCTTTCTTTATGTCTTTACCCATTTGCCTGAAATGCCCTCTTTTTCACTTGGAGAAAGAGTTTTAAGTTTGCTTCTTGTGGTTGTATTTTGTCCTCTAAGATTCAAAGTGTTTTTTTTTTTTTTTTTTAATTTGATTTTACTTTATTATACCCTTGTTTTTCTAAAAATCTGAGATATAACTGACATATAACATGAGTTTGAGGCATACAACATGATAATATACATACATGCTGAGAAATGATTACCATCATAAGTCTAGTTAACATCCGTCAATGCTGTTTTATGCCTAGAAATTTTGTCTCTTATCTGGACTATAAATTCTGTAAGAACAGGAATGATTTCTTTACACTTCAACCCCATACTGCGAAAGCTCTGGTGTGGTTTATGCACACCCTCAGCAGTAAATAAATCCTTGTGGTTGACCGGTCTGTATGTGTTGGGGAGGGCACTATGGTTTGATCAGGGGGCTCCAAAAATTGAAGATGTTCCAAGAGAAGAAATCATGACTGGAGTAAAAAATCAGTGTATGGGAGAGGGGACTTGAAATCATCTTATGCAACATTTAAAAAAAGCTGAGTATTACAAATTAGTATCCATTTTACTGCCCCATAGAGAATGGAAATAGGCAACAGTGCACTTCAAACACTTTGCTGCTTGGGGTGGCTCCAGGTGGCTGGGGAAAGAGGTCCTAATCATGATACCATTTACTTTTTAAAATGAGTATTGCCTCCATTTTCGAAAGGCAGATACATGATCACTGGGTGTATTGTATGTATTATGTCATTTCACTCAAACTGTCACCTAAATTGTGGACGCAACACAAAGATGTTTATAAAACAATTCAGTTTTAGTTACTTAATAATATGATAAATACTCATACGAAGTATATGTATTATCACCAATAAATGCAAATATTTAAGATGCTTGGGTAGGTTTCTCTCAGCTGTTTAGTTGCACTTCCCTATATTATATTCTGTTATGACTGTAGTTTTCAGAGAAATTCTGTTCAAGTAGGTGTTGGGTTCAGTTTGACACCCGTAAAAATTAAGGCCATAAACTGAGCTGCTTGAGTGGAAGTATAGATGGAAGGGACTTAAATAGTTGTTAAATTTAGCTCTTTTATTCATTATTTCTTGAATGCCATGCACTGTTCTAGGCACTGAGGAGGTATAGGTGAACAAGACAGACATTCCCTCTCTAACCATGGAGCTAATATTCCATTTGGGGTCATAGACAATAAATAAATGAATAAATCACCAAGACAGAGTCAGGGAGTGTTAACTGCCATGAAGGAAATAAAATAGAGTATTGTAACGGAGGAGGAAGGGGTGGGGTGGCTAAGAAGGACTGGGGAAGTGACCCTAGGCAGGGGTCCATATGACGCAAGGGAGCAAGTGGCCTAACTCTATTGCGGGAAGCATCTCTGCAGAGCCCTCCGGGCCGGAGGGCGCTCATCCTTCTGTGACGAGCCAGCGTGACAGGAGCAGGCAAAGGGGCGACCTGGTAGGAAAGACATGGGAGAGCTGGGCATACCTGGGACCTGGGTGCCATGTGTAGGATTTGGGTTTTAATTTAAGATTGTACTTCTCCTTATCTTTTCTTTTTTAGTTTGAGAAGTATCTGCACCTACTCTGTTCACCTGTTGTCCACCTGTTGCTAGCTTCAGGTCCATGTTATTTCCTTTCTTTTGTCTTGGCTGCTGCTTTAAGGAACTCACTAAGTTACAAACAAGAAGACGGTATGTTTGAAGAACTGTTTGGAGAAAACACACACGTCATAGTGCACTAGCCCTACCTCATAAAGGCTATCTGATCCTCTTGTGTGGTTTATTTTGCAATAAGTGGTATTCAGTTACGAAACGCAAATCTAAGTATGAGAAGGTTTCTTTTGTTTGTTTGTTTTTTGGTGCCCTGACTGGCAATCCAATCCTTTGATTCACAGGCCAGCGGTCAATCCACTGAGCCACATGAGCCAGGGCTCAATATGAGAAGTTTTATTTCATGTCTTTTGGTGTTTGTGACAGAGACAACTTGTAAATGTGGCATCATACCTAGGGCCCCACCATACATTTAGGGGCTCATAAAAATGCTTTATTTTTAAATCAGAAGAAAAGAACTTTTAGGTTAGAGAAAACAAGTAATAATATATTCATTAGAGCCCATTCAAGTCAATGCAGTCCTCCTGGGTGCTTATATAACAGATACTATGGTACTGTTTATTCTTCAATATAATTATTATCAATATATGACATATTTATATCTCCTGTTAAATTTCAGCAAACTCACACAACAAAGGAAATACCCCAAAGACTCATTTTCAAAATTCTTTATATTAATGAGTTCCTCACAAAAACAGTTAATTACTCATTTTTAAAACATCAATTTTATCCTGACAGGATGGACTAGAAATATCCATAATGTATCATTCTATTGAGACCCACCTCAAATTTTCAGCAAATTTGGAGCACTAACTTAATTTGTTAAAGAAATATGTATAACTCACCCTTGATTTCAACAGCTACTCCAAGTACTTCAATGAGATAACAAGTGAACTTCTTCGTAGAAAACAATTTGGTGGCCATTGTCTTCCTCATTAGAAAGTATTTAAAGGTTATAATACTTAATATCTTCAAATTCATTTACTGGACCAAAGACATTTTAATACATGGCAAATGTTGAAAGGAAACCCAGGAGTGATGGAGTAATTCCCAAAGAGCTTTGGATGTCACAATATGTTCTCAGTATATCTTGTACATTTTGTATGATCCATGCCCTCCTCATACATAGGGAGTGGGTGGACTGGTGTACATACCTATATTATAGAGTGGTACAGCTTAATTTTTTTTCTGGGTAGGCATGAAATAGTTACATATAAGAGGCTTGATATATCTATCTTGCCCTTATAATGGATTATTGGACTTTGGAGACCGTTCTGTTAAATTGCCAATGGGTGTTTCTCACTTTTTTCTTTTTACTTTTTTATTCTAGTTGTTTCCTCCTAAGCATATTTACTATAACAGGGATTCCTTTTCATTTTTTGCCAATCAACATGCTGTTTAAAAAATAATAATAAATATAGGGATTACAGGCACTTTCTAAATAGTCTATTCAAACTCTTTACAGGATTCCTCATGTCAGTTGAAATTAATAATAGAAATTATTACTGAGTTTTTTTTTTCAAAGCCTCTGTTTAGTACTCAAAAGAACAAGCCTAGCCCTGGCTGGTAGCACAGTGGATAAGGCGCCGGCCTGCCAAACCCAACGGTCGCAGGTTCGATTCCCCAGCCAGGGCACATAACCAGGTTGCAAACCAGGTCTCCAGTCAGGTCTGTGTCTGGAGGCAGGTGAAACGCAACCATACATGCATGTCTCTCTCCTTCTCTGCTTCTCTCCCTTCCCCTCTTTCTAAAAATAATGAAATAAAAAAACTTAAAAAAAAAAAAAAGAACAAGCCTAGCTTAGCAAAAATAATTTAAAAAGTTGTGAAATTCTTTCTTATTAAATTCTTATTCTTATTAAGATTGAGCAAATAAGTTTTGATACTGAGCAATTGTTTTTTTTTTACTTTTTTTTGCTTTCTATAAAAGTATTGCACAGCAAAATCATAGAAATATGTTGTGTGTTTGTCAATCAAATATATCTGAACATAGAATAGTATTTTTGTCACTTAAGCAATACGAAAAGATGAAGAAGCAAATCTCATGTATGATGAATTGGGACTTTTAAAAAGTAAAATGACATATCTAATTTAATAAATATTGGAGACCAGAGGGCAAAGTGGGATTAGTATTTCAGAGACAAATATTGGAAAAATATCACTACATTAACAGCTGAGGTAGTCAGTCATTCAACTTATATTACTATTTTCAATTCAAAGCCTATTATAACATCAATTGCTAGTAATTCAATTCCAGCATTCCAGTCTAAAGCATGGCTTAGAAGAATAGTCTGAATAGTTAAGATTTTAATAAGCCTCTACTATCTATTATTATTGTCAATTATTTTTTTCAAAATGGGGGTGGGAGAAGCCTGGGAAAATAAACCAGTGTTGAAGTAGCATTGTAAAGTAAGCTTTTTAAAGTAAATGGCCACAAAACTTCTCTTCAGCTCATCAAATTTGCCTTGGCCTAATCCATATTTACCAACTTACTTCCTCCTAGCTATTTTCATCATCTCCTATCATTAAATGAAGACAGGAGTTCTCAGTCTTGAAACTAGTAGAAATAACCCCCCAAGGGAAGTAATAACTACCTACTTCTTTGACCACACCTTCTCTGTTTATTTTGAGGCTTCTTCTTCTTCTTTCTGCCCCCTAAATGTTCCTGCCTGAGGTTTTTTCAAGTCTTTACTCTTTACTTTTCATAGTCTTGCCTCTGATAATCTTATTTAATCTATGATTTCAATTATTGCCTCTCTGCAGAATGACCCCAAACATGTGACTCTAGATGAGCCTTTTCAAGGTACAGGATTACATTCCAACTTCCTGCTGGTCATCTACATGTGGAAATACTACAAGTAATACAAAGTTAATGTTTGCATAACCAAAAACACACTCTTTTTCCATAATCATTTTAACTCCTCTGATTTTGTTAATGCTTTACTCCCCTACCTAAGTTGCCTTAAGAGGCTCTTTGAAATCTCTCCTCTCATGGGTCTATCCTTAATATCAGCACATGCTGATTATCAATAACATCTTAACTAGCTTTTTCTCTGGCTAACAAACATGTCAATTTGAAGCATCATTCTAAAGCATGGATAGTTTTAATCATGTTTCTTATCTTTAAAAATCTTTGCATCTGGTTACTTATGGAAGGAAGAATGTTCAAATTCTTCACTCAGCTGTTCAAGAATTTAACAAACACACTTGTCTAGATTCATTGCCCATGATCCTATAACTTACAGCTTATACACAAAGTTAAACTTTTATTACTATTTTCTCAATAGAACACGCAACATCTTATCGCTTCGCTTTTGTTGATGTTGTGTATCCTGTCTCTAGCTTGAAGTACTGCACAATCTTCAGAACCTAATTAGGCACCTTGGCCACCAACATGCCATCCAGACTGAGGAAGACCCGGAAACTTTGGGGCCAAGTGAGCCATGGCCACAGCCACATGCACAAGCACAGGAAGCACTGGGAGGCTGAGGTGATGCTGGTGGCTTGCATCATCACAGGGTCAATTTCGACAAATATCACCTAGGCTAATTTGGGAAAGTTGGTATGAGGCATTACAACTTAAAGAGGAACAGAGCTTCTGCCCCACTGTCAACCTTGACAAACTGGACCCAGGTCAGTGAGCAGATAAAGGTAAATGCTGCCAAAAACAAGACTGGAACTGCTCCCATCATTGGTGTGGAGCAATTGGGCTCCTACAAAGTTCTGGGGAAGGGAAAGCTCCCAAAGCAGCCTGTCGTGAAGCTGAATCCTTCAGCAGAAGTGCTGAGAAGATTAAGGGTGTTGGGGAGCCCTCTGTGCTGGTAGTCTGAAGTGTTTTAGTCTTCTGGTCTGAGTGTAGGTTCTTTGGCACATCTACCTGTGTCAGAAACCTGCCTAACAGGTCCAAGGAGTTAGAGTATGAGGACCAGGGCTCCTTTGCCAAGCCCCCTGAGAAAAAGTGTGCAAGAGATAGCACCAACACTTAGATGCCCTGATCTTTTACCTGACTTGAATTTTTCATTTATAAAGTGAAAATGATAAAAACAAACAAAAAAACCCCAAAACATTTGCTAAGAAGCTTTGTCTGATTGCTCAAGCTTAGTTGTTCTAACTTTATTTATTCCTGTGGGGACCATGATGTAATGGAAAAGGTATTGGGCTTTGCAATTCTCTACATCTAGATTCCAAAATCATTACGTTAGCTTTGTGACATCATAAAAGTTATTTAACTACTTTAAGTCTTGGTATTCATACATATAAAATGGGGATAATGCAGCTTACCAAGAAGTTAAAAAGAAATGTTGTGTGGTGCGATTGATGTCATCAGGAGGGAGGCCAGTTGAATGGCTACTGAGAAGCTAAGAAGTGAGAAGAGCCAAGCACCTGAGGGTGATTAACAATATAAACACAGCCCCTGCCCTCGTGGAGCTAACAGTATTAGAGTCTAAATTCCCCTCAGCCCAGAACCTAGAGCTTCACTTGGCAGAATCAGAAACAACCTGGAATTGATTGGCTCAATGGCTATGACTCTTGCTAACACCATCCTTAACCCTGATGCCAGAAAAACAATATTTTAATTTATACTGAAAATGTAACTGTCAAACAAACTGACCTCCTCAACATTGTCTAACCAGATAGCTGTATGGAATCAGAAATAAAATGCAAAAGATTAGAATATTTGGTGGATTTTGGGCTCTGATAGCCAAATGGCTCAATCTCTAAAACAGAAAAAGAGACTTTCTTTTTAATATATATGTATAATGTGATGGCTGGCACCTGGAATAGCATGTTCAAGAGAGGCCCCAGAATGAAACCTCTCCTATTTTCCTCAATTTCCAAAGAATTTGCAGAACAGGTTCCCAGATATCCCACAGATCTCTGTAATAGGTGTTACCTCATGGTGAGTCTGGGGGTGATGATAAAAGAATAGAACTCCGAACTAAATTTTGAGCAGGACTGATGAATCATATGTTAAAGAGAAATCACTGGTTATGAAAGAATAAACTCAACTGAGTATTGGCCATTAGGCCTAACAGGCTCAGGGTCAAAGGCCAAATTTTAGTATCAAGTGAAAAAAATGTCCTTACTTTTGCACCTATTTTTAAGTTGTGGATTGTACTCCTATAAAATTATGTGTTTGTTAATACATGATCTAAATTTCTTAAAGGCTGGGACAAGGCCTGGTTTGGCTTTCTGTTAGAATAACATGCTCAATAGGCAATACACTTTACATCAATGCTTAAGAAAGGAATGAATGATTATCTTATCCTTAACAGGACAAATTATCTAGGCATTATCTGCACATTTGGTGAACCCCATTATAAGACAGACATTTGGTGATTGGAAGCAGACATGTGAAGCAGGCCTTAGATGGCCTGAGACTTAAGTAGTACTAAGCACCAGAAGGGAGGTTGAAATCTTATCTCTAGCTTCTTCCTATCCGTTTGATATTTGAGCATTAAATAAAAGAAAGATCACCAAGATATACTGACTGGGCAGGTAGAAGGGAAAATACGGTCAGACCAGCCTTAACAAAACACTGTTTATCTGGCTTTGTTCATACCCACTCTGCTGGCCATGTAGTAGCTCGCAAAACTGTAGAGTACATAGCATCTTTATAAGCTTTTAACTATTACAGTCATGCACCACATACTGTTTCTGTCAAAGACCGACCTCATCTACAATGGTGGTCCCGTAAGATTATAATGGATCTTAAGAATCCCTATTGCCTTGTGATGTAACCATATTTGAAAGGTCCTATTGCACGTATTACTGTTTTGTCCGACTCCCTCTAGCCTCAGTATGAGCCCGGTCACCTGGAACTTGTGAGCTTCCACAGCTGCCTCCCCTTTCCAAACCTGTTTGAGGAGCGGAACAGGATTGTGGTTCTTACTACTATTGCAAGACACCCTTCAGTGATAACTGTTCGGAAGCTTTGAAGAAAAAGTGAGTTTCTTACTTACAGGTCCTGGAGCGTAGAGGCAGACCAGGGGGCACCCCGCGGGCTAAGTCAAATATTGGGTGCAGGAGTGCATGCGCAAGAACCCATGAGGGCGCTGGCACGTGCGCGCACTAGTCAGCCGGAGCCTGGTGATCTGCTTTGATTGGGGCCAGGTTGGGGGCCTAACGTTTCTCAGGCTCTCTCTTAACTGGTGAATTTTAAAAATATGAGTGGCAATTTAAGGCCGGGGAAGAGAAAAAACAAGTAGCTCAAATGGTTATGAAATCAACCAAGATCTAAAACAAAGCGGCCACAGTGGAGGAGGTGGCCTGGCTCTTTACTTGTGACTGTCAAGGTGTTATTAAAGATAGCCTTTTTTTTGAAGTAGATGCCTCTTTGAAGTGGAGGCTTGGGCAATTAAGACTTTAGCTAAGGCACTTGTTTTAGAAAACAAATAGGCTGTGTCAGGGCTCACACGGCAACATGGCAATTACTCAGGGTTTGTGGCTATGCTGGTGTAAATAAACCTACCTTCACAATGTCAGTCTTATAAAAGTATAGCATATTCAATTACAGAAGCAGCCCTTACCATCTAGGTTTGTGTAAGGTCACTCTATGACGTTTGCACAGCAAAGAAATTGCCTAATGATACAATTCTCAGAATGCATCCCCATGGTTAACCAGTACATGACTGTTGTTCTATGTCCATCACTAGTTCACTTCAAACATATATGAGGGGGCTTGCAAATATACTGCAAAATAACAAGAAAAGTAACACCAACCCAAGTATAGGGAAGGAAGTCAAAGTCAATGCTGAGAATGGGAGTAATCATGCAGGAATACAAGCTCTGGGATTTGTATACATGGTATAAGTTGCCTCCAATAGTGAAACTGAACTTTCTTGCACAAGCATTTGAAGTTTGCAGATACATTCTGATTCCTTAGTAGGTCCAAATTCCTTAGAATGTGAGCAAAAAGAGAATTTTTAGAGGAAAAATAGGATGCATTTCTGTAGGTTTACTGTCAAAGTTCCTTAGGCCTAAACTCACTGTGCCTTGCTGGTTTTAAAATTGTTACCTAAAGAATATTCCTTAAGAGAATTTTCATTTCTATATCTTGCAACTGTGCCAATCTTTTGGCTTTTGCTTTTTAAAAATCCTGATGATCACTTAAGATATTCATTCAAAGGCTAGTCATTGCTTTTTAAATAACATATACCCAATTTGTTTAATATTTCAAAAAAAAAAAAGAAGAAGAAAGGAACTACATCCAGTCACTGAAAGTAATCAAAGTTGAAATATGAAATAGCTGAATTTTACACTTTCATATACAAAGTTGGTGGCAGAATATCCATGACCCATTTGGAGCTGAGGAACCTAAGACAGAGCACATTTTTTATCTAATATAGGCAGGCATGCACAGATATGCTGATAGGCACTTACTATAAGCCAGGCTTCCCTGGGCTGGAAATAAAGACCTGCTCTGGGAGTACTGCTGTGGTTTCCATTTCTACTTAAATGAAATGATATTGTACTGAATATAGCTCATAAAAGTGTCAGGCTGATAATTTTGGAGCTGCAAATTTCTTCCCGAAAGTCAGCAGCCATACAGGTAGGAATAGTAAAAAATTTTCTTACATGTTTAATAATGGGACTTAATTGGGATAATGTAGGAATTTATAAGCATACTGAAACTTTTACATGAATCAGGCTGAGCCGCTCATGGCTGTGGTAGGAGACACACCCATCAATCAATTTATAAGAAATGCAGGTAAATTTGCATGTCAATTCAATTCTTGCTCCTAAAACGGAAAGAAGTTTCCGTTTTAATTGAGCACAAAGATTATGTAAAATGGCCATTCATGGCAGAGGACCGTTTAATAGAAAATAATGGGATCCGCAATAGATTGTGTTTCTATAGAATAGGTCTTGCACTGATCACAGCACCCACCTCCTAAGAACTTAAATTGTTATATACTACTGTGTTTTATATTACTCAGGTGTAGATTTCTTCTAAAATCCACTAGAAAAAAATTACTCCTTAATCAGATATGGAAGATATTTGAGCCTTTCCCACAATCACAAATTGCTTTTCTAGCAAAGCTAGCTGTCAGCAAGAGGTTATAGAAGTTCTGGAATAAAATATAAAGTAGATTAAGACTTGATGAAGAGATATTATCAAGCAAAGCATTTTCTTTCTACTATCTAAAGGATATTTAAAATATATGACAATTATATTGAGTTGATTTGTCAATATAAAGAGTTAAGCTAGACCAATGAAAATATATATTCAAAGTGTTGAAAGTATTGCCAACCAAAGCCAACAAATATCTTTTAAATATGAAAGTGAGCAGAAAAGAACATTTAACAAAATGTTATCATTCTTTTTAATAAAAACACTGGAAAACTAGGAAGAAAAGTTAACTTCTTCAATTTGATAAATTCGAAGCCATACTGTTGTCCATGTCCATGAGTCCTTTTTCCTTTTTGCTCAATCCCTCCACCCCCTAACCTGACCTCTCCCCTACCCTACTAGATGTCCTTTGCTCCCCATCTATGGGTCTGTCACCATTTTCCCTGTTAGTTCAGTTTGTTCATTAGATTCCACATGTGAATGAAATTATATTGTATTTGTCTTTCTCTGATTGGCCTATTTCACTTAGCATCATGTTCTCCAGGTCCATCCATGCTGTTGTAAAGGGTAAAAATTTTTTCTCTTTTACAGCCAAGTAGTATTCTATTGTGTAAATGTGTCATAGTTGTTTTATCCACTCACCTATTGATGGACATTTGGGCTGCTTCCATATCTTGGTGATTGTAAATAATACTGCCATGAACATAGGGGTGATTTTTAATTAGTACTTTGGGTTCCTTCAGATATATTCCCAGAAGTGGGATACCTGTGTTGAAAGGCAGATCCATGATCTTGTAAATAGAACATCTTAAGGAATCCATTAAATATGTAACCCTAAAACTGTTAGGACTAATAAATAAGTTTGGCAAGGTTGCAGAAGCCAAGATCAAAATACAAAAATCTATTTTATTTTTATAAAGTAGGAATGAAAAATTCAAAAACTAAATTAAGAAAACAATTCCATTAGCATCAAAAAATAGGGTTCTTAGTAATTTAAGGAAAATACTATTATAGTTATAATCTGAAAACTACTAAACATTGTAGAAAAAAACTAAAAGATCCCTAAATGAATGAATAGATATCCCATGTTCATGGATTAGAAGACCATATTTTTAAGAAAACAATACTCTCAAAATTGAACCACAGATTCAATATTATTTCTATTAATTAAAATCTCAGCTGGCTTCTTTGCCAGTCAGTGAAGGACAAATATCATATGATCTCACCCATTACGGGACAATAATGAGCAAAACTAACAACAAGCAAAACAGAACCAAGTATATGAATACAATGAATAGGCCTTCAGTGGTCAGGGGGAACGGAGTTGGGGGGAGGGGAGAGGTAGAGGCAAAGAAGGGGAGCAGCTTAGACAAGAACCTAGTATAAAGGAACCATGGACATGGACAACAGGTGGGATTGATTTTGGGGGGAACGGGTGGGTGGAAGGGAGACAGAGGGGAACAAAAAGGGGATGGATGTAATACAACAACAATAAAATTAAAAAAAAAAGAAAAAGAAAAAAATAATCTCAGCTGGCTTCTTTGAAATCTAAATGGAATCTAATTGAAAGTCAAGAAATTAACCCTCATATTTATGGCCAATTGAGTTTTGACAAGGATGACAAAACAATTCAATGAAAAAAAATTCTTTTCAATAAATAATGCTGGGATAACTGCTGGGATATATGCATGTGAAATAATAAAATTGGACTCCAGTTTCACATTATATATAAAAATGTATCAAACTTAAATATAAGGACCAAATGTCTAATATTCTTAAAAGAATATATAGGAGTGTTACATCTTTGTGACCTTGGCCTTTTTGGCTGTGACACCAAAGCATGTGTTAAAAGAAAAAAATAAAATGTTTTCAAAATTAAAAGCTTTGACTTAAAGACATCATTAAAAAAGTGAAAAGACAACCCACATTCTAAGTCACAAATCTTACAATGGATTGTATCTAGAGTATGTAAAGAATTTCTATCAGTCAATAATAAAAGGGCAAATGAGCCAACTAAAAAATGCAAAAAGGATCTGAACAGACATCTCTCCAAAGAAGATGGAAAGATGTGTAACATCATTAGCCATCTGGAAAATGCAAATCAAAACCATGAGATTTCACAAGGAACCCTCTGGAATGGCTATAATAAAAAGTTGGATAATAAATATTAGTCGAAATGTGCAGAGATTGGAACCCTTGTACATTGCTGGTAGGAGAGTACAGTGGTAAAGACACTGGGGAAAATGTTCTGGTAGTTCCTCAAATGATTAAATATAAAGTTATCATATGGCTCTGCAGTTTCAAAGAGGAATGAAGACATGTCCACATAAAAGCTTGTACACAATTGTTCATTGTGGCACTATTCAGAATAGCCAAAAAGTGGAAAAAAACACAAATGTCCATCAACTGATAAATGAATAAGTGTATAATTATACAATAGAACATTGTTCCTCAGTAAGAGGTATTAAGTACTAAGATATGCTACAAGATGTATAAACATTAAAATCTTAAGTGAATGTATACAGTCATAAAGAACAACATATTATATAATTACTTTTACACAAAATGTTGAGAATACCTATATCTATAAAGACAGAAAGTAGATTTGTGAAGGGTTTTCAGCTGGGGGTTGGGGGAAGGGGAGAATGAGAAAAAATGTACAGGGATTAAGAATTACAAACTGGTAGGTTCAAAATAGGTAGGAGGATGTTAAGAGCAGTATAGGAAATGGAGAAGCCAAAGACTACTCCATTGGTGGAGGGAATGGAGGGTACCTGATGGAGAGGGGCAATGGGGGAACATTGGGACAAGTGTAATAGCATAATCAATATACTATATTTAAAAAGCATATATTTCGTGACCTGATATAATCAGTAAAAGAATAGTAAAATGTGTTACTCATATGTTAATTAAGCAGGAAATAGATTGTACACTCAGGCTAGGTAATATGAAGAGAATTTAATAAAGAAGATCTTTAACAATATGTAAGAAGGTTTAATGAAAACTAAATAAAATACAACAACAGGAAATAACACAGAACTCCAGTGTCTCAAGAATTGTGACATTTCTGATATTTTACTCAATTTACAAGCTGACAAATGATTCTGTTGTAGTTTTAAGGATGTTGGCATAAGAAACAAGCTTCCTGGGTCAAAGATATCAATAGTAGTAGCCAGAGTAGCAGCATTAGGTTCCCTGAGCCTAAAATTTCCAAAGAGTGATAAGAAGGGGGTCAAGTGACACCAATACATATGCAGTGGGTTACACTGCAGGGGAAAAACCATGCAACCTGGAAGTGATGGGAAAAAGAAAAGTAAATACCTTACCTTCACATTCTTCCCACTGTTTGGTCTCTTCTGCTGGTGTCTTCCATTGAACAAAATTAAGTCAGACAGCATGGCAGCACACTTTGATATCATTCATAAAGTTGACCTTCCTTGGGCCAGGGACAGAGTGGAGAAGGATGGAAAGTGGGCCTGATGGAACAAATGGGTAAGCAGAAAGGGTAAGATGGTGTAATACAAAAGATTAAAAAGAGGGAAGGGAGGAACACAGAAATGGTTCAACAAAGAGCACTTAATGGGACAGAGATTTAACTCAAAATGTTTAAGTGCTTCATTGAAAAGCAGTATTTGTATCAGGAGAAAAACCATGAGAAAAGCCCTGTAATTATATGTTATTTACAAAAGGCACTTCTAAAACATGGAGATAAAAATATTGACACTGAAAGTATGGAGAAACAATACAGTTGAGCATCATTCCAAGTTTATTCATGTCAGGCAAAGACTTGAAGGCAGAAGAGCTACTAGAGGTAAAGAAGGACACCTTAAAATGTTAAATGCTTCAATTTATTAAGAAGACCTAATGTTTCTAAATTTGTGCAATAATAGGCTAAAATTAACCTCTAAGAGTATAGTGTTAAAACATATAAAGCAAAATTAAAATATAAAGTAAAAATAAATTTAAAACTTTACAACCATAGTGGTAGGTTATAATATAACATCTCTTAGAAAATAATAAACAAATAAAAAATCAGTGCAAATACAGAGAATTTAAATAACATGGTTGACACATTTGATCCAATTGACATTTTCTATATAACAATTAATTTAACAACTGCAGAAAATGCCTTCTTTTCAATAAACATAATATTAATATTGACCATATGCTGGGCCATAAAGATAGTTTCAACAAATTTTAAAGACTGAAATCACATAAAGTGACAACAAGGTCATTAAAACAGATATTTTAAAAAAATAACAAAAGAAAAAGACAAAGATCTCTATCTCAATGAAAAATATAAAATAGTTTGAATTGAATAATAATGCAGATACAACTTATTAAAGTTTGAGGGATATAGCTAAGGTCAAACCTGGGAGGAAATATATGTTTTTAAATGTAAATATTAGAAAATACAAAGAAGTAAATATTAATGCGCTATCAATATTCATGTCAAAAATTTAGGAAAAGAAAGAAAAATAAGAGCACAAAAAGTAGAAGGAAGAAAACAAAAAACATAAAAAAAACCCCCAAAAACAAGATAAGACATAAGCAGACAATAAAGTTATTCTTGAAAAACTTTAAAATTGATAAATGTTGATAAATATAATCAAGAAAAAAAGAGAGATGGCACAAATATCCAATGTTAGGTATAAGGGCAACACAAATCTTTTAGGTATTATAAAGTTAAGAAAAAATATGAATAATTTTCTGTTGAAACATTTAATAGTTTCAATGGGATGCAGTTCTAGAAAATACTACTTGTCAAAATGGACACTAGGGAAAATAAGAATTCAGATTAGTCCTCTTAAAGTATTTAAGATTAAGTCATTTATTAAAACCTTTTCCACAAAGAAAACCACAGGGTCATATGATTCTACAAGTAAACTGAATTAGCTATAAAGCAACAAGTAACACTAATGTTATGTATGCTCTGTAATTAATAATAAAAAAAAACCTCCCTATAGCTAATGAGACCATCATAACCATACATCAACACATCATAAAAATACTATGAGAAAGGAAAATTCCAGGCCAATCTCATTTATGAATATATGTATAAAATGATAAACAATATATCAGCAAGGATCAAAAATATATAAAAATCAGCAGTGTTTATTCTAATAATATGTTTAATCTATTTTTAAAAATATTTTATTTTATTTTATTATTTTCAGAGAGAGGGGAAGGGAGAGAGACAGAGAGGGAGAGAGACATCAATATATGGTTGCCTTTTTCACCTGCCTCCAGCTACCCTGGCTGGGGACCTGCTTGGACACCTGCCTGGAGACCTGGCTTGCAACCTAGTTATGTGCCCTGGCTGGGGAATTGAACCAGTGACCTTTAAGTTCAGAGGCCAGTGCCTTTTCCACTGTGCCACCAGCCAGGGCTCTAGTTCACTATTTTAAAAATCAATACCCTTCATTACTTTAATAGAATGAAGAAAACCATATGATCAACATGATGCAGAAAGGCTATTTAATTATATTCAATATCCACTTGTAATAAAATTTTTAGTGAACAAGGAATATGAGGAAACCTTCCCTCCTTATCTGATAAAATATCTATAAAAGTATGTCAATATTATATCAATATTCATCCCTTTGAGATTTGGAATAAGACTGGAATCTGTGGTATCAACATTCATATTCAACATTGTACTCAAATTTCTGAGCAGTATAGTGAGGCTAGATAAATACAAAAGAAGTAAGAATTAGACAAAGAAAACTATCTAATTATAGATAATAGGTCATGTGCATAGAAAACATAAATATTTTCAGTCAAAGTTTTAGAGTTGAAGTGCAAAAGTTATAATGTAGATAAAAAGGTCAATATATAGAAATCAGTTGTTTTTCTCATCACACCAAATGATAGAAAATCAAATTTTAAAAAGGTATCCAAAATAGCATAAAAATCAAATATCTAAGAACTTCCATAACAATATATGTGCAAAGTATCTATTCAGAAAACCATAAAACATGATCGCAACAAATTTAAGATAAATTGACCCTGTAAAAACCCATGTATAATTTTTGACTTCTCCACAAGTTAGACACTAATAGCCTACTGTTGACTGGAATCCTAAACAGTGGGTTAACATATAATATGTATTATATAGTGTATTTTTACAACAAAGTAGCTAGAGAAAAGATGATATTAAGAAAATCATCAGGAAAATACATTTACTGTACAAATACTGTACTGTGTTTATCCTTACTGTAAGTTTACAATCATTTTTTATAAGCTCCACACTTCTGGGGGATTTTAGAAATCGTTATTGAAAAATATATGTAGTTCAAACCTATGCTGTTCAAGGGTCAACTTTATATGGAAAGATATAACAATTTCATGGGTTGGGAATATTATTTTAAAAATTTCTATTTCTCCTCAAACAGATGTAATGCCGTCCAATCAAAATCCCAGCTAGTCTTTGTAGAACTTGAGAAGCTAATTCTACAATTAATAAATTGAATAAGAACTAAGTGAAAAGCCTTGTTCTACTGAATACTATGACTTTTATAAATGATAGTAATTAAGGCAATATAATATTGATGTAAATATTGATAAATAAATCAACAGAATAGCAGAGAGAGCCCAGAAAAGACCCACTGATGGACAATTAAATTATGACAAAAGAGTCACTGCAAAGTTGTGAGAGAAGGACAAGTTTTCAATGAAGGAGGATGTGACAATTACTATTCGTATGAAAAAAAATGAAACAATCTCTATATCTTTCCACTGCCTGTCAAACAATAAAAATAAAAAATCAGTCTTGGGTGTATTACAGATTTAAATGGGAAAAGCAAAACAATAAATTTCTGAAATACTTAGGAAAAATTTCTAAGGACATAAAATATAATTGTAAAGAGAAAAAAATTGGTTATATTGTACTTAAAAACTTCTGTTTACCAAAAGGTGGCTTTAAGAGGTCTAAGACACAGAATGGGAGAACATATTTATAAAATATAATTAACAAAGAGCTGGGAACTAGAGTATTTAAAGAACTCCTATAAAAGAATAAGTTAGCCCTGGCTGGTGGCTCAGTGGATAGATGCTGGCCTGCGAACCCAAAGGTTGCTGGTGCAATTCCCAGTCAGGGCACAAAACTAGGTTACAAGTCTGGTTTCCCTCCAGGTCCGTAGCTGAGGCAGGTGAAAGGCAACCATACATTGATGTTTCTTCCCCTTTCTTCCTCCATCCCCGCTGTTCTCTCTAAAAATAATGAATAACTTAAAAAAAAAAAAAAAAGATAGACAACACATAAAAATGGCCAGGAGACTTGA
Source organism: Noctilio leporinus (assembly GCA_004026585.1). Classification (NCBI taxonomy): domain Eukaryota; kingdom Metazoa; phylum Chordata; class Mammalia; order Chiroptera; family Noctilionidae; genus Noctilio; species Noctilio leporinus. Next base: position 185,666 of record PVIW01001873.1, read on the forward strand.
ACTGGTATTTCTTAAATGGTAGAAAAAATCATTTGAAAAAGTGCTCAACCTCATAAGTCATAAAGGAAAGTCAGATTCCACATGAGATTCTTCTATGTACTCACCAGAATGTCTGTTGTGAAAATGCTAATAATATTCTATTGTTAAGGATGTGAAGAACTTGGGAAAATTTAAGCATTGCTGTGGTGGAGAAAGTTTGTACAATTAAGAAACTGACAGTACCTACTAAAGCGGAACATAAGCACATCATGAACTCACAATGCCACTTCTGCATATGTACCATCTGGAAATGCATGCACTTGTGCACCAAGGGAAGTAAGTGTACAAAATGCTCATGGTAGCAGATTAATAATAGTCAAAAGCTGGAAACAGCCCAGATGTTTATCAGGAGTGGAATGGATAAATAAGTTATGTGATTTACACACAATAGACGAATGAAAGAACTACATACAGCTACTTGTAAAAGCATGGAAGAATATAAAAAATATGTGAAGGTTGAGTTGTATTATTGGAATGGGGAGGTTCTGACTCAAAAACCAAATTCATTTTTTACTTTGGGTTTGGCACTGTTTCTAGGACAACTTTCATAAAAGTGAGTTCTGCAATATAACATTTTTGTGATACATTGCACAAAAATAACATTCCAGGGTAAAATAAGTACTAAAGAAAAAATCTGCTTAATTTTGCTACAATATATCTAAAATACTATCATTTAACATGTAATAATTATGTAAGCTATTGGCATATTTTAAATTTTTCGTATTAACTCTTCAAAATCCAGTATGTACTTTACATATATGTAAAAATATGTATGGGTGTAAATGTATTTTTGCATGTTTGGTAATATTAAAATTCATATCACTTAAAAGAGTAATTCTTTAAGCAAATGAATTAATGTAGGCATTTTGGAATAATGAAAGGAAAACTTAATATTAATATGATTTGAGAAGCTGACAGAAGGTAGTAATTAAATGGTGAATTGTCTGGATGTGAAAGGAAAAAAAAATGTACACATTGATTACAGAATAGACAAGAGGATGTTAAGAAGAACAAAGGAAATAGAGAAGCCAAAGAACTTATATGCCTGACTCACAGACATGAACTAAGCAGGGCATTGCTGGAGGAAATGGGGTACTGGGTGGAGGGGGGCAAAGGTTGGAAGATTGGGACAACTGTAATAGCAAAATAAATAAAATATATTTAAAAAGTTATATTCCAAATTCTCCAGTAGCTGTGAGAATTTGGGATATAATGCAGTTGACACTTCTAAATATATATATATATATATATATATATATATATATATATATGATAAGGGAACCAAGTCAACCACAAAAGGGTCATACTGTATGCTTGATTCCATTTAAATATGTAAAGATAAGCACTATACAACTGGCTTTCTTAGATTTAGGGATGGATACTTATGATTCAACTATGAGTTGATTACCATGAAAACCTGTGTTGGTGGGAGGGGCTGCTGGAGGACTGACAATAATGCACTTCATGGCCTGACATCAGTGTTTGCCTTGTGGTTAAGTCATTATGCAACTTTGTTAGTAAACTTCTTTTCGCAATGTGTGTTTTCCTTAGTTATAAAGGGTTAAGAAATTTGATTTGATAAGAAAAAAAAAAAAAAAAGAGTAAAGCAAGAACCCATTTTCCTTGAGAGGTAGAGAGGTTGGAATCCCCAGGGAGACACAGGAAAGAGAGGTGCAAAGGGCAGAAAAGGGGAGGAGCCAGGAGATAATGGTTTCCTTTGCAATTTTAGAGGTTTCAAAGTAAAAGGAACAACAGCCACCCCGGGAGAACCTGCTGCTTGGTACCAGGACATCTGCCTCATTGTTTCAGCAATCTTTTGTCAGTTATGGGAAGAAAAATCTTCTTTTAAAACTTCCTCTTTGATAGAAAAACGTCTCTGCATTCTTTTAGGCTATACTAGGTCTGAAAGTATTCTGCACCTTTTATATTGCGTAGTGCTTTCAGAATCACTTCTTTTTGTAAAACTTCAAAAACTAATTCTTTTCTTGGATTGCATAAAAAATGTGAATGATCTAATTCTAGTAATTCTTGGACCAGATCTTCAAGGTATCTGGGAGTAAATTAAATATTTAATGCTAATCTACAAGACAAAATACTCGTATTTAGGCTCTCACCCCTCGGGGACTTGTTCTGTTCTTTTTAGCCCCTGGTAACTGCAGGTATGACCATTTTTTACCCATGGGGATAAGAGGTGGGGCATAAAGCCTGCGAACGGATATTGCCTGTATTTTTACTAAATGAGAGCATGTCCGGAGAGGAGAGAGACAACCGAGATCCCCTTCCAACCAATGAATACTCTTCCTTGAGGTTAAAATCTTATGCTGGGAAATGGAGCAGGATTGGGAAAAAGTATTTGGAATCAAGTGATTCCAAAGATACACAGCTCTCACCCATTCTTTAACAAAGAAAGGCCAGGCAGCCCTGTGTGTGTGGGTGGGGGTGAGGGGGGTGGGGGTGGGGGTGGAGGTGCTGGTGCAGGTGCGGGGCATTGGGTGTAGGGAGGAAGCAAACGTCAGCTATTGATCTTCTCTCTTGATGGAGTGCTTCAACAGAATCATGTCTAGAGAGAGAAAATGGCTGCCTGCAAGAGTTTTGGGTGAAAATAGGGAGAGCGATGATGAAAGTTTATGTCTTTCGTTCAAGTTTTCTGCAGTACATACCTTTTATTTTGCTGGAATGACCTCAATATATCTGCATGCTTTTACATTAAACTCTTTTAAAACCCACACGTAGAATTCACACCATAATTTAAGGACTTGGCTGTGAAGGAGGACTTCGCCTGGCACACAACATCAATACCTGTTATCTAGCACCATGATTAGTATTATTACTGTTCTCCTTCAGGTGAACAGTTTTGTTCTGCTGTGGCCATTGCATTGTACAAAGCGCTCACAAGACCGGGCAGTACTGTTCATTACTGGGTGCTAATTTTGACATCGGAAAAATAAAGAACTTCTGCTTTCATGTAGTTTCCTAGTTTCTTTAAAGGCTGGGAGTTAGCAACCCCTGGGTGACAGCAAGTTTGGTGCATGGAGTGTGGGTGTGTGTGCGGGGTGGGGCGTTGGGGGGTGGTGCATGAATGTGGAAAAGGGAGGTGTCTTTCCCTGGACAGAGGTTGCAGAGATTAAGAAAACCTGATGAAACAGATGCCAGGAGCAGATGCTACCTAATTTGGTCAAAAAACCCTAGAGTGTGTAAAAAGAAACATTTAGAACTCCACAGCGGTGCCCTGGGATGGGGGCCCTTATTGGAAGAGCAGAAAACAGACTATCACCCCAAACTTCAGAATAGGGTTGCTGCATCAGAGGGTGAGCATAATGACCATTTCGAATAGTCTAGATTTTGATAGGGCTCTTCCGGATTGGAAGCTTGACTGTACCAATAATCTAGCGCTATGTTGCGCCAGGTACTCCATGGCTTTGGGCTCCAATTTCCTTGTCTGTAAAATGGGGTAAACATCTAATTTATGAGGCCGTTGTGAGGGGGAACAGGGCAAGGGCGTTCTTATTACAAGAAAAGTAATCTTTTTATCTAATTCCTAAGACATCTTCAAATTTACCCATTCCCTACCGAGAGTTTTCAAATATCTCGGTAGTTTTCTAGAATGAGTGTACTTACTGCCCCCGTCTCCCCACCCCCGCGCCCGGCCCTGTGGAAAGAGGAGACACGTGGGGTCGGGGCAGGGGCACACCTAGCGCCTTAGCCCCCCGGCCTCCCCGCGCCGTGGGGCCTGTCATGGCGGCCTAGTCACAGTGTAGGTGATCTCCGATCGCAGATTATGAAGAATGGAACGGCGTGGGGATCCACGCTGCCCAGACCCCTGCCCCGCCCGCGGGCTACTAAGCAAGCCCCGCGGGACCGCCGGCTCCGCCGGCTTCCCTCTTCCAGCCGCTCGGGGCCCGCCAGGACCCCGGGCTCAGCCTCGCGTTCCAGCGACCACCTGGGGAGGCGGCGATCCGGGCCTTGGGCGCCGGGAGCCGAAGCCCAGGCGCCGCAGGAGCGGAACAGACACCGGAACCCGGGAGTGTTCCGGGCCAGCGAGGGGCCGGCGGGCACTGGACGCCCTGCCCGCCCCCCTCCCGCCCCTTCTGCGCGTCGCCCCACCGCCCGCCCCCCGAGGCCCCCACCCACCGGCCGCTCCTCCCCTCTCCCCACCCTCCTCTTCCGCCCCCTCCCCTCCCCTCCCCTCCCCCGCAGCCTCGCCGACTGCTCCGCCGCGGTGCTGAGCCGCCGGGGCCCGGAGCGCAGGCAGCGAGGCCACCGCACCTGCAGCGCCCTCGGGCAGCCGAACCGGCACCTCGCCTCCCGCCACCCAACCACTCTCTCCGGGCCGCCGGGTCTCCCATGACGCCCGAGTCCCCCGACCAGCCACAATGACCACTTCCCTTCCAGGTGGGCAGAGCCAGAGCACCGCGGGTAGGGCTGCAGCCGCGGACTCGCCGCGGGCAGCCCAGGTGTGCGGCGCTGCCCAGGGGAGGGGCGACGCCGGCGACCTGGCGCCAGCGCCCTGGCTGCACGCGCGAGCGCTGCTGCGCCCTCCGGACCCGACCCGAGGCGGTGCGGCTGACAGGTAGGCAGCCCTGCCGGGGCGCGGGGGAGTGTCCGGAGCTGGCGGCCGGGGAGGGGGCGAGGAGGCGGGCCTCGGGGGTGAGCCATGTGCCCGTCGCTGGGCCAAGTTTGTGAAAGTCTCTGAAGACAATTCCCTTCGAGCCGGCTTCTACCGGATCAGCAGGATGTCGGGATCTCGCGGAGCCGCGTCGATAGCATCACCGTTTCATTGAGAGCCCCGGGGCTCTCTCTCGCCTCTACGCGTCCGCGTGAACTAGGAGGCCGAGCTTCAGGCTGACCACCCATCGCCCTTCAGTCTTCGTGGCCCTGCATTTAAAAAGACAAACCTTCTTAATATTATACATTTAAAAAATCGTAGCATAAATGAGTTTATCTCCTACCTAGTCTTAATAGCGAGCCTGGAAAAGCAGAGCACGGATTGAAATTTGAGCAGTCCCGCTATTCAGCAGAGAATAGAGGTTTTAAAAGGTTTCCCAATCTCCATAGTATTCGGCGTTAAGTGCCTTTAGAGTTCATAATTTTGCACATACTTAGGGGAAAAAGGCTTCAGCAATACAGAAATCTTTAGTCCTTTACATGCATGTATTTAATTGGTACTTTTCCCCCCAGATTTTTAAAAGTGCTTCAACTTCACTCAAGTTAAAACTACTTTCAGTGGACTAGAGTACATTTATACTAGCAAGTTCTATTCACTTACCTCCTCAAAAACACTGCCTTGGGATTTAGTATCTATAAGTACTTGAAAAATCAACAGACTGCCTGGGCAGCATTGTGAATGAAATTTGAAGTGAGATGAACCGCAGCTATAATTAATGGGCCATAACTTCCAAAAGTGATGAGTAAAATAGCATAGGGATGAATTCACTAAATTTTAATAGACTTTAATGGGTGGATAACAATACCGAACTCATCAGTGTGATTTTTTGCATCAGTAGATACATAGTACATATTTTGGCTTTAGGAAAAATGTCAAAATGCTGGAAATGGGACTTCCATGCCTGGTGACTTTTTAAAAACCACCCCCCTCCACCTCTATCCTAAGGGTAGGTGATTGATTTATGTCAATTAACGTATTTTATTTTAACCCACAGAAAAGTACTTCACAGACTGTTGTCACAGAGTGCTGCATGTTGGCTTTAACTTTTTAATTCTGACAGCAATTATACTTTACCTTCTGTTTTATGTAAATTACATCCTATGTTCTCTCGGGTGTAGGAGAGGAAAGAAAGATCTTGATGTTCTGGAAATGCCATCTATTCCAAACCCTTTTCCTGAGCTATGCTGTTCTTCATTTACATCTGTGTTGTCAGCAGGCCTGTTTCCCAAAGCAAATTCAAGGAAAAAACAGGTATGCTTTTTAAAATATTCTAATTAAAAATAATTAGGCATCCTAAATCCATACAGTCTTTAAAATACTAATTTACAATATTAACAAAGGATTAACATGTCCTATTCTAAATAATTCTATTGACTGACATAGTTCTTTGGCATTATTTTCCCTTAAGGCCTCAGTTTTCACAGTTGTATAATGGGGATGTTAAAACTTACCCTGTCAGGTTTTTGGGATGATTTTAATGAGAAAATAGCTGTAAAGTGCAGCATATGAGAGCTATTGTTATTCACAGAGTAGGTGAAAATATCCATTTTTAGGTTGGGAATTGGAAGAGAGGAGCAGTGGTATTGGGAGGAAAAGGTGACTGGCTGGTTTCTGTAGTATCTATCTTTAGTCTTTCACATTTTCAACCCAAACCAACCTCATTTACTACAGGGAAGTTATGTAGTGAATCTTTGGCAAAGGGAAATGGAGTTCAGGACTTGACATCTTCTTTATTGCAGTTAATTTCTCTTAACTGAAGAGGCTTCTGACTGCAGAAGGAAGATGACTTGTAAGGGATGGTTAGAAGATGGACTTTGTTTTTTTGATTTCCTTCCTTTGGAGGTTTTAGGATGGGACTGGCTAAGCAGATTAGGTTTCAAGGATGAAGCAACTAGGTGGAGATCTATCATAATTATACATTTTGCAAAACAAAGAAAAAAGATCAGTGTGTTCTAGAATAATTTTCCCTTCTTGTTATTCTTCCTCATAGTTTTGAATCAACGAAAGAGAAGCTTCACTAGGCAAAATGTACCTTCTTCTTGCAGGGTAGAAAAATAAATTTATGCAGCAAGGAGAGAGATCATGAACAGAGAGGAGAAAACAGTTGATCATAGCCCTGGCCCGGTAGGTCAGTGGGTTAGAACATCATCCCAATACTCCCAGGATACACCAAGACTGTGGGTTTGATCCCAGGTCAGGGCACATACATTTGTGAATGCATAAGTAAGTGGAAGAACAAAGTGATGTTTTTCTTTTACTCTTTTTCCCTCTACTTTACAGACGCTCTCAAATCAATAAATAAAAATTATTAGAAAAAGACACAAGAAATAACCGTTGATCATTTTTTCCTATCCCTTGTTCTGTTTCTTTCCTTTTGCACTTGTACTGCCTGTAATGAGTTCAACAATGGGTGCTTATAATTTTAGGAATGGAGGAAATACCCTAGGAAATAGATGAATTCCTGATAACGCGTAACAGTAATAGAGTCATTATGGAAGCATCCTATGGAATGTTGTATTTTGATAGAAGTCTGGTGTAAGAAAACATATATACTTTTTGAGGGGGAAGGGGAGGTGAAATTTAATTGCTATATGTTCTTTTTTGGAAAAGGATTGGAGAAAGTGGGAGTAAATATTCCAGGAGCAGAAGTATGTTCTGAGTTAGTCCTAAAGTGGGTGATGACTGGGACTTTGGATGGTGAGATGAACAAGAAACTTTCTTGAGAGCTTTGTTCTCAGGGTGAAGTTCAAAGTCAGAGCCCAAGGAGAAAAATGCCACTTTGAAATGTCTGGGCCCTTTGAGAGCTTGGTTGTTTGGGGTATAAGATGGAAGTATGGATGATAGATTTCACTGGGTGTCATGGTGGTAGAAAAAAATTGATTCTAGATTGTTCTTGTGAGGCAGGAAGGGAAAAGGAAATGTCTGATGGGGTTTGACACATTTCCTGGTTATGGACGGCCTGCTACGTTTCTTGCACTGAGGCTCCGAGGTCCTGAGCTGAGCAATGAGGCCATCCAAAGGGTGTTTACCAAGGTGGGCCTTTGATTTGGGGTTGGGTTAGGGATTAGAAGTTGGAACAGGAGAAGGAGTAGAGCTAGAGGTCTGAGTTTACTCTCACTTTGATTTTGTGAATGGATATTGAGAATGCCTGTGTCTAAGGGATGCATTCATGGCACAGGTTTCTTTTGAATAGAGGCAGAGAGAGATAATAAGTATTGTATGCTATGTTAATGGAATAAAAAGAGGAAGAGAGTGGGTATCAATGTCAGGGTTAAGTCAGGGTGTGCCCTGAGTGTGGATAGCCATCATCCTAGAGTAAGATATCCTGTCTTGGGGAATGCATTTCTTCAGATCAGGTTTAGCAAATTGGCAGAATGGGAAAAGGGTGCTATATTACCATTGACTCTGACCTGTTTTCTTGCTCAGGCCTTGTTCCTTGTTTTCACAGTGACATTCTCAGAGACCACTTCACCCACACAGGCAGCTGTGCAGCTTCATGAGCCGAGAGCTGTGGCCTGAGTCCTGGGGATTTACCCCTGAGGGAGGTCCCCACCAAGAAGGGTATTTCCTCCAGCCTTAGGGTTGGAGTCTCTAAGAAGAAAAGGCTGTCCCAAAATTGAGAAACAGGAGGGTTTCTTTTCATATATTTAAAAAAATGTTCTCTTTTCCCCACCTAGACGTTGCATTTAGAAGTTATCTTTTGTTTTTATTCTTTTGTATATGCTCAATTTTAAAAAAATGAGTAAGGTTTCGGAAACACATGACTCTATATGCCAGTAATTTCCCCAAGGTCAGTATCTTGGTGACACAGATTACCCTTTTACAAGCTGGTGTTTCTGGCCCAACTGTCTCTTACCATTGGTTGAAATAATGAAAATGACAGTATGTGATAGGTGCTAATTAATATTATTTATGGTCAAAACATTCTAGGAGATGATGTCTCTTTTCTTTATATTCTCTCTTTTACTTGGTTTGCTTAATCATTCGAGTCATTTTAGCAATTCCTTTCTCTCTGTAGAAAAAGTGAAGAAGTGCTTATTATGTACAAATAAATGACCAGAAAGTTTGAAAGAATCCAGATTAGAAATTTAAATTTTATGTGGCCTTTCGAAGCCACAGTCAGAAATCATTTTACAGGCCATAAATATTTTTTTACAGTTTGAGTTGCCTACTTCATGCATGAGTGGTAAAGTGCAATGAAGCCACAAATAGGATATGCTTTATCTCTTTTTGCAAATAGAATGTCCCAGAATATTCAATACTGTTGGCTTCTAGTATTTTCACTTAAAAATGAGAGCTAGAATGAGATAGAATCTGGATTCTTTACTTGCCCTCCCTCCTAGTATTTTTATAATCCTGGCCAGATATAGTTCCCTGGCATATTTTTTTGTGTTCACCAATAAAGCATATTCAGAGCGTATCTTCCTCTATATATATGGTCCAGAAAAGTTCCTTGAAATTTAAATTTTATATTAAAAGTAACTTCCTTTGTGAATTGAGATCTTTCTTTCTCTCTCTCTCTTTTTTTTTTTTTCCTACTTTTGATTGAAATTTCCCAGTTACTTGTCCCTGCACATGTAATATTGGGGAAAGGAAAAGAAAGAGGCAAGATCTTGATAAATGCTGAATCTGGAAAACAGAATCTTTAGCCCTTGCTACAGAATCAGTTCTTATCTCAAGTTTGTCAACCCCCAGATAATTTTTGTGCTTGGACTTAGCTTGTATTGTAACTCTGGTTCATGGCTTCCCAGGACTATGTAGTTTCACTAATTCAAAATAAAACCTCTAAAGATTTTAAAGCAAAAAGACCACTATGAAAAATGGTGTCATGAAGAGGTCAAGCTGGTAGAGATCTTTGAGATCATTTAGTCAAATTCCCTTTTACAGGTGAGTAAATTGAGGCTAAGAAATGCCATGTGGGTGAGAATGACTCAGCCAGGCCCTGAAATCTGGATTCCTTGAGGCCTTGACAAATTTTTTTTAAAGGAAGGTACCATTTCCAAAGAAATCAAGAAGGGTAAAGTAGTACAAGTAATAAAGTTATATCACTGTTGTTAGTTATAATTCTGTCCATGACGGAATTAAGTAGGTGGTAACAAATACCATTTGTTATTATTTTATTATCAAAAGACCTGGACTCCTCTTTTTTTTTTCATCTTCCACAAATATAATTCTGTCTTTGTGTTTTTTCCTCTTGCTTTTTTTCTCCATCTTCAACCTAACACTGATAGGAAAAATATATCAAAGAATTGGTTATATCGCCAATAAGATTTATTAGTAGTACTAATAACTAGCTTTCACATGGGGCTTACAGTCCACAGGATATGATCTCACAAGCACACTAGTAAGTGAGTCTCTCATCCACATTTTCAGCATTAAAAAAGAAAGTGCAGAAGCCAGAGTAGTGATTTGCCTGTGCTTCCACAGCTTAACTAAAGGGAGATCAAAAAAGATGATGATGTCTCAGTGTGCTTCACCCCTCAGCGCATAGTCTGGTCTATTCTGTATTGAAGTAAGCTTTTTTATTATTTCAGAAAAATGAAAGATATCCTTCAGATAATTAAGAAATGACTTTTGCATATTGTCTGCTTTTGAATTATTTTCCTCTCATTTGTCAAGGTCTATAAAAAGATAAGTTCATCTCTGTCCCCAGGTTAACAGCTTCTGATGTCAATCGTTTGCGATCTCAGTAATTGCTCTGTTGTCAGTAGTGCCAAAACCGGTGTGTAGTCCTCATATGAATTTTGTGCAGCTGCTCTGTTAACCAGCTTTACCCCCATATTCTTATTTTCCAAATTTAGCAGTTATCAAAAATTTTCACTTCATCTATTTCTTTCAAAAATTTGTATTGTTTTTGTTGAAGTACTTTAAAGTAAATCCTGTACATGCTGTTAATTGTATCCTTACCCAATTTTGTATGAACCTCTGAAAAAGTTTTCATAAATAACTAAAATACCATTGTTCCCTAACAAAAATCTTAACTCCTGGTATCCTTTAAAACCATTCATAATCAAATTTTCTCACTTGGAATGATACATGAAACGCTCAAAAGCTGGCTGTATTTCAAAATTTTGAAAATACAGCATTTTGGAAGTTTGTTTATTTTCATATGAAACAATATCATAAATTTTATTTAGGCACTCCCCCATGCCATTTTACAAAACCCTAGTTAATGCGAAATGAAATGCAAACATCATGTAGATGCAGAAAGAATAATAGAAACAATACTTGCTTTTATTAGGGTTTCAAACAACTATGTCTTTCCAATAGCAATTGCAACTTTTGAATGTTGGCACTTGATGAATAACATTTTTCTTGTAGAGGAATTTGAAAATGCACAGATCTTTGTAGCAACATTGAAGCAGGCTTTAGAACGGGTCGTTAAGGTGTGGTCCCACCACCAACCTTCCTCAATATGAGCAGGGATGCTTGTTAAAAATATAGATACTTGGATCTCTTGCATAATCCACTGAATAATAACTTCCTGGTGAAGGGCATAGGAATATGATTTTACTTTTTATATGTTAATCTTTAACATGTACAAAATCAGAAGTACTCTTACCCTCTTCTGCTTTCAGACTCCGGGGCAATCTCACTTTTTAAAATTGTGGACAATTTTATTTAGTTGATAAAAGGTAAGAATGTTACAATGGGACTTTAGTTGGTATTTTATCCAGATATTGATTGTTTGGAGAAAACAGGACCTCACATGAATAGCCTGAAAAGTTATATCGTAGTTCCTGAAGGCCAAAAGTTCATGATCCCATGAGAGATGGGAACTGGGAATTAGAAAGTCAGTGAAAATCACCACAGCCACTTTCTTCTCTTTCTTTTGTTCTTCCGCAAGCACAGCACAGCTTCTTATAAATCTATTTCATTTTATGACCTTTTTTTTTTTTTTGGCAGTCTTGCTTCTCTTGCTTCTGTTTCAGTACATGTGACCCCAGATGACCTCCTCTGTTGGAATAATAGATGCCTCCTCCTCTTAGTGGGTCAGCACTTGGTAACTGGCTGGAGTTTATATCTGAACAGGGGTTTTAGCCCGGGTATTCTGCTCTTGGTCAGCTGTGGTCAAAGGGACGTAGGGTCCTGGGCCACAGCTTACTCAGCAGAGGTTGTGGAAACAAATTCTGTGAACAGGTAGTGCACATCCAGTAGGTATGGTGTATAGAGGTGGAGAAGAAACAATGGAGGTGTTAATGACCCAGAAAAAAAAAATCTCAGAACACAAGCGGGCAGAGAAACAAATTCTTATCATAACTGGTGATCCACTGATTGGTTTGGATGACTTAGCCTACAGTGTTCATTTCCTTCACCTCAATTCACTTGAAGCATATTTAGTTGATAGTGGTTTCAGTTGATGCCACTCTTCAGTGATGGTAAACTTCCTTGGCCATTGTCCTCATCTTGCATCTTAGTGAGGTCCCTTAGCTTCTAATGACAGGAGCTACCAACTCCAGTTTCTCCCTACCTCATGCTAGTTGCCTTCATTTGTAGCAGAAGGTAGCTGTCTCTTCTTATTTTAAAACTTAAAATTGCCCCAGCCAATCTTCTGTTTGTCAAGGTTTTATTTCCAGTTTGAAGGTTGTCTCTTAAGTTTTGGTTAATTTGCAAGATCTATTGCATTTCAGCCTTTGTCTGCAGTATGGGTTTTATTTTTCATTTCTTTGACAGCTTAGCTTCTGGTTTGTTGTCCCCAAGGGGCATATATTATGTTCTATCAAGAGAAAGAAAATTGGAATCATTCATGGTTAAAAGATGAATGTGGATCTTAATATAAAAAAAAAAAAAAAAACTTTCTGTAGTCTTATGGATGTTGTTTTAAAAAATGGCAGCTTATATGGAATAGTAACAAGCTCTGTTGTGTAAGTATATCCCACTGTGTTTGATCAGGGATAAGCAGATATGAGAATTGTACTTTTGGCACTCTAGATAAAGGGTAGCTCAAGGGAGAACCAGTAAGTGGATACAAGCCTTTGCCTAGGCACAGGATAAGAAGAGAGGCTTTTGGAATCAATTTACAAGAGAAATGGGAGAGCCCATGTGTGGGGAACAGCCTTAAGTTCTTGTCCTTCCCACTTTTTATATATTTTTCAAAGTCACAGAGAAAATAAGTACAAATACTTCTCAACTAGTTTACAAATGCTTCTCTCTATTCCAGAAGATTGTTTATAAGTTGGCTGTTTATTCACACACATTTTTTCATAGATGTAAGGTTACATGTGGTGGTTAGTTTGTTAGGGTAGCCTGTGTACCGTTTTTAATATCGTTTCTATGGAAAGATGTGAGTCTAGGTGATGTGATTAAAAGATATTGGGAATCAGTGAGCCTGGTTTTTAATATGGTCCTGCAGCTGATGAGCGATATGATAAGAGGTACTGCCCGAACTTTCTGGTCCTTCGAGCACTATGATTTCATCTTGTTCCTACATCAGGTGATTCTGATGGCCCTTGAAGTACTAATGACTCCGTGTAGGTACAGGAATCCTGGGAAGTTTCTTTGGTTCCATTGGCCTCAGAAGTTTTCTTCTCAGCCTTTGTTCAGATCTTCCCACATGGTCACCACACCTCCTTTGATAAGGAATCCATTTGAGTATCACGGGCAAGCAGCATAGAAGCCACCTTTGTGGAAATGATCGGGGCAGGACAGGCCAAACTACAAATTGGGCATCAAAGTCAAGGTCCAAATACTAAAGAGTCAGAAAAGGTATATCTGAAAAATGGCAGGTTGGATGGTTGCAGTTATATTGAAAATTATTAGAAGTAGGGATTTGTGAGTAGATGTGAACATTTGAGGCTGATGTTGGTCCAGTATGTACTTGAACCTGCTCTATCTTCCAGTCACCCATTGGTTGCTCAAACCAGAAACCAAGAAGACCTCTTCCTGATCTTTGCCAAGTATGGCTCCATCTGCCATCACAATATACTGGAATCCATAAGCTTCTCTCCATTTCCACTGCTACCGTCCCAGTTTAGGTCACTCTCCTCCTCTGTACAAGAGCCTCATAAATAGCCTCCTTGCTTCTGTTTTAGCCTATTTTGGTCCATTCTCCTTTCACTGGCTGTAGTGACCTTTTAGAAATGTAGATCACATCATGTCACTCCCTGGTTGAAAACCTTTTTTTTTTTTTAAATTTTATTGTTGTTGTATTACATCCATCCCCTTTTTGCTCCCCTCTGCTCCACCCCCCCCCCCCATTCCTCCCAAAGTGAAAACTTTTTGATAGCTTAAAAGCAAACCCAAATTTTTACCTTGACCTATAGTACTGCACATACATGGTTTGGCTTCCATCTACATTTTGAAAGTCATCTGCATTCTACTCTTTGTTCATTATACTCTGGCCACGATGGAAGAGCAGTCCTACCTGTTTGGGAACTTAGCAGCTTTTTTCCTACATTAGAGCCTTTAGCTAGACTGTTTCTCCTGCCTGGAACCTCTTTTCCTGACCCTTTACAGAGCTGATGCTTCTTTAGAGTTCAGGTTTCAGCACAAGATCATCTTATCAAGCAGGTCTCTTTTGACTAGTCTACCTAAAGCATCCCTCTACATCTGTTTTGTTTCCCCCCCTCACTTCACCACATTTCCTATTATATTTCCTTAGTTCTACTTACCACAATCTAAATTATCTTTTTTATCTATTGGGTCTAGTTATTTATTCTTTTTCCCTCTAAATAGAGTATCCTACATTAGTTGTTTAGGGTTTTTTTGGGTAAAAGAATTAATAACTGAGTTATTAAAGATAGTTAAAACCAATTTTAACAAATTGTATTTTGACATATCTATTCTAATCATGGTCAATTATTTTTCTCCTTTGTCAAATTAAAAAATACATATATCTAATCTATTAACAGATTATATTAACAAAGATAAAGTCACGTGCTAGAATCCTAGAGTAATTGGATTTTAGTAGTATATACCTTTTGCTTTCTTTACACACAGTGAATTTTGATCATGTGAAATGAAACTAATGATATTATTGACTTTATACATTATTCTTATAAATGAATTAAAAGTGAAAAGTGCTTGGTGGACTGCTGTACTTTCTTCCAGCTTACTGTGTGTTAACCAAAATTCACATATTTAAAAAAAGTTAAGTCAATGAGTTTTATCACAGCAAGGGGTAGATGTTAGCAAATGTTTTAATTATTAACTGCTACTGTCATAGGTGAATGATTTAGGTCAGTGCTCAGAATGTGGAAATGGGAAGGTAAATACTTTTGAATGTTCAAGAAGGTTTTCCAAGAGGTGTACAGATTCAGATTTAAGAAAATCAGTTACTATATCCTCATCTTTTATATGTACTTTTTTCCTAAAACTTACCTTCCTGATAGCCACCTGTGTTCACATTATGCTGGGGCATGTAAACCTCCAGGGCATCACATACAGGGAAAGCTTCCTTTAATAATTAATCAAAGTACCACAAATCAGAAGCATTTCCTGTCTTTTTATGCCTTACATGTATTTCTGTTAAAGGGAGGTATGGTTAGAAATAAGAATTTTGGCTAGAGTTGAAATGTTCTGAATTTAGATAAATGATGGTGTGGTGGTAGTAATGATACTTTTTATAATTTTCAATGATTGACTTTTGTTCTTTCCTCTCCTATTATCAAAGAATATATAAATGACCCTTAGGAAGAGTTTCTTAAGAACAAAGCAAACAGTGCATCAGTGAGAAATATTGAATGCTAAAAGTAGCCTTTTGTCATATACTTAAATGTATTTGCCACTTTTTTCTTTTTTCTTTATTAAAGATTTTCTTTATTATTTTAGAGAGTGGGGAAGGGAGAGAGGCAGAGAGGGAGAGAAACATCAATGTATGGCTGCCTTTCTCCCGCCTCCAGATACGGACCTGGCTGGAGATCTGGCCTTCATCCTCGTTATGTGCCCTGGCTGGGAATCTAACCAGCGACCTTTGGGTTTGCAGGCCGGCACCTTATCCCTCTGCCACTAGTCAGGGCTGCCTGTAAAATGTGTATTGGCAGGAGGATGCTCTTAGAAACAATGCCTGTGGGAATAGATACAGTACAGCCACAGTAGAGACCTTAGCCAATCCCATAGGAGCTCCGGAGCTGGGATAGCCCTATAGAATTATTCAGTTAGGGCAGAGGAGCTGGGGTGCCCAGGAAGGGCCTGACTGGGCATGGTGGTTCTCTTCAGCCTAGCATGATAGTCTGCAGACAGGTAGGATTTACCCAGGAGTGCTTAGTGGCTGACACTTTTTTTTTTTTTTTAATATTTTATTTTATTTATTATTTCCAGAGAGAGAGGAAGGGAGAGAGGCAGAGAGGGAGAGAAATATCAGTTGTGGTTGCCTTTCATCTGCCTCCAGCCACAGACCTGGAGGGAGACCCGGCCTGCAACCTGGTTATGTGCCTGGGCTGGAAATCCAACCAGTGACCCTTGGGTTCACAGGTCCGTGCCTTATCCAGTGCGCTACTAGCCAGGGTCCAGTGGCTGACACTTAACAGCTGAGAGAGAAAGCACTTCTGTCACAGAGGTTTGGATGGTGTACCATAGCATCTACAACAGACAGTAACCGATTCTTTTAAATGTAACCTAAATCCCTCCTGAGACTACAACCTTTTTTTGATAAACTGAATAAAACTCAAGGAGGTAATGTGTACATGATTTCAGATTTTGTGTATTATTTAATATTGTGGTTAAATCTGTTAATCAAAACATATCATGAAATATTTATTCCAATGCCAGTTCTCACCCTATTTCATCATTTTAATATGTCCTACCTTCTACAAAAATATACTAATTACTAGACTAATTTTAATTTTGTAAAAGTATATACTATTTGCTTTCATTAAAAGCATAAGAAATTTTTCTCATGATGCAGTTGCAATTAATGAAACTATCTCATTTTAGAGTTGATTTTTAAAAAAATTATATCCAAAAGCTGAAAGTAAAGTTGGAAATTACCCTCACACAGAGGATTTCCATGCCCTTTCTAACACTTCATTATACTCCTCAGAACTCAGTTTTGTATTATTTGACTGCTTTCAGTTATTTCTCTTATATGATATAATCAATAATTCTTAGTGTTTTAAAGTTTTTTTTTTTTTTCCTCAAATGCCTATTGAAATCTTTTTTGGAATTAAAAAGTAAAGTTGTCCTTTATATCCAATCAAGTCCCTAATTATTTTACTGGATAACAGATCATTAAAAAGATTCTAGGCTCAGATGGAATTTAAAGATTGACATTGCCTTCTACCACCTCTGCACTCTTTTCTTCATACCCAGATTAGTTTTTCTTTTTCTTTTTTTGAAATATTTTATTTATTAGAGAGAGGGGAAGGGAAAGAGGCATCAATGAATGGTTGCCTTTCACCTGCCTCCAGCCATGGACCTGGCTGGAGACCTAGCTTGCAACCTGGTTATGTGCCCTGGCTGGGGAATTGAACCAGTGACTTTTGTGTTTGCAGGCTGGCACCTTATCCTCTGTGTCACCAGCCAGGGCTAATTTTTCTTCCTAACACATATGTTGACACATCTATGTGTTCATTCTCAGCGTTTTCCCACTAGAACATAATGCCTGTGAGGCCAGGGACTGTGTTTTATACTTGGATTTACCCCTGAATCAGTGGATAGTGCAACGCGTGGCACTTTACAGATCCCAGTACATTTTGCTAAATGAAAGAATAAATGCATGAATAAATGAATGGGGAAAGACCAGGGAGGCAAGTGGTTGTTAAAGAACAGAATGAGGGAATATTTGGGAAGTGACAGTTTAACATAAGTGATAAAGAGTATGCAAAGAAACTTAAAAAAGTGAATTTTAGTTTCATTACTGAGAGGGGTCTGATGCTGTTAGATGTCAAAAGAGATCCTAGTTAGGATAAACATTTGAGTATTTGCCTCTATTAGCACCTTCTAAATTTGGGTTACCCTTGTTCAGAACAAGCTCTGTGCTTTGTCTCTCTCTGGTCCCCTTGTAAGCATTTTCAGTCAAGAAACATGTATACTTTATGGGACTAGTCCAGTAAAAGCTTTTCAGTCAACCCACACTCACAGTGGAAGACTCATTTCATTCTTGGGAAGGGTGATATACATGGGTGAGGCCCGGTATTCAGATGAAAGGGTACTTTGGTATTATCCAACTGTGTATTGGCAAGACTTGGGCCAGTATCTGGTTTCCCTTTAGAGACATTTTGCATTATATTACAGTACTCTTACTGTGCTGTGCCAGGGAAATTAAGACCATCTGGAACACTCTGTAGGTCATTGGCTTGGAATCTTAGGGCACTGGGAACTTGATGTTTTGTTTTAATGACCTCATTTAGGCTGAATTTAGGCTGAACCTACCTTTGTTCCAAAGGCACAAGGGCCCCTTTACAAAACCAAGCCTGTACCTTGGGAGAGGTTTAGAAAGTAGTGACTAAAATATTTGAAGGCATTGGGTCAACTTTCATGCAAAGAGTACTTGATACATCATGGCTTTTGAGACAAAGAGGCATAGGTTAAGTCTCAACATGGGTGTAGTTATTGAATCCCATGGTATCTGAAACATATTTTGAAGATTGAAGGAGGGACATACTTTTAAGACAAGTGAAAGGAAGAAATGTTGACATCACGAAGTAGTCCTTGGGACTGTGCCCAGGCAGATGCTTTCTGGAGTGATTTCCAGAGGACTTCACTCTTGTGGAATGAAGTACCTTCTTTATGTTCTCCAAGGGGAAGTGTATGAGGTGCACATGCATGTGGGGGTTATGTGAGGATTCGGGGTGGGGCCATATGGAAAGTTGCATGATGAGCATGGAACACTTTTCTGCAACAAAACTTTTCATTGAAAATAGGAGGGGTGAACATTTTTATATTAAAATAAACATTCCTGTTTTAATGAGTAGCATAACACAGTTTATGTGTATATTTAAGAACAAATTAAGCCCCTTAAGAGTTCTGGCCTACCCTGAGATGAAAAGGGCTATGTGATTACTTTGCTTTGCACTTTTAGTAATTCTGGTAGAAAAATTTGAGAAGCACTAGTGTTTTCAGTTTTGTGGGAAGAGACTCTTTGTAATCCTTAGGACATTGGGTCATAATTTCTTTTTCCTTTTCTGTTCTTTAGCCAAAGTTCGTTCGCTCTAAAGCTTCTCTTATTTTATTGTACCTATATTATTAATATTGAGGATATTGGGTTGTCAGACATTTGAAGTGTTTTTTTTTTTCTACTGCTCTGCAGCTTGGCAAGACCTCTCTCTCATGGAAGTGTCTGAAGATCACCATGTTTCTGAAGACCCACTGAAGTTCTGTTTGGGTATCTCAGCAGTCTTGGACATGTTTGTCTATTCTTTTCTCTTGAAACACTTCTACTTCTTGTAGGCCTCTACTGTTCATTGGGGTTTTGTCCCAGAACTTTTGTTTTCATTGTACTGCTGGAGTGATGTCATCTCCTCCCATAGCTTCAATTGCAGTATATGTATAATTTTTACCCTGGGCTGACTGTTCGATGTCTTCACTTAATACAGTCCAGAGACATTTCAAATTCAGCATATTCCAAGATTAATTCTTCCCCTTTTAATCTTGCTCCTTCTCCTGTTGCCCTTCATTGAGAATGGCACACACTGTTCCTACACCAGAAAATCAGAACTCTTAGTTCACCTCTTTTCTCACCCAGTTGGTTACAAAGTCTTCTTAGAAAAACAATTCTTGAATTTACCCATTCTTTACAACCTCTCTGCCATTGCAGTAGTTTAGGCCAGTCATCTGTCTCATTGTTATTATTGAGACTATCCTCATGGATGGCTTTATTTTTAGGCCTGCTCTATACCTAGAAGTGTCCTGTGCTCAAAATCATTTTTTATTGAGGAGCTAAAATTCATGTAACATAAAATGAACCAGTTTTTGTTTTAATTACATTTATTAGGGTGACATTGGTTAATAAAATTATGTAGGTTTCAAGTGTACAATTCTATGGTACATCATCTGTGCGCCCACTATCCAAAGTCAAATCTTGTTACAATATATTTAACTCTTTATTACGCCACCCTGCTTCCCCTCTGTTAACCATCATACTGTTGTCTATGTCTGTGAATTTTTGTTTGTTTTTCTTGTTTATTCATTTGTTGCTTTCAATTTTGTATATTATATATGAGTGATATTATATGGTTCTTGGCTTTTAATGTCTGGTTTATTTCACTTAGCATGATATTCTCAAGATCCATCCATTATTCTTTATATAAAGTTTAAAGAGTCCACCAAAAACTAGTAGAAACAATAAACAACAATAAAGTTACAGGATACAAAATCAGTGTACAAAAATCCATTGCATTCCTATACGTTGACATTTCAAAAAAAAAAAAAATAGAAAATCAGTTTAAAGTATGTCATTTGGTGGTATTTAGTATGTTTTCTATGTTATGTAAACATCATCTTTATCTAATTCCACTACTCCAAATGGAAACTCCCTATCCATAAGTGTCACTCCCCATCTTCCTCTGCCCCCAGCTCCTGGTAACCATTAATCTGCTTCCTGTCCCTATGTGTTTACTTGCTCTGATATTTCATATAAATAGAATCATATAATTCGTGTCCTTTGTGTCTGGTTTCTTTCACTTAGCATATTTTAGAAGTTCATTCACTTTGTATTGTAGCATTTAATAATATGCTTTAAATCATGAAATAGTTTCAAACATGTAGAGAAGTTGGTATTTTTTCTTTGGAAGAAACAGAAGGTTGTTTATACATAATAGCTTTTCTCTTGGTTCCTTTGGTCTCATTCCATTTTTTGCCTTTTTCCCCTGCTGTGAGGAAACCACTTTTCTGAAGTTGGTGTGCATCTTTTCCTTTCATTTTTATACTTTTGCAGTATGTAGCACTGTTCTGTGTTTTAACAATTTATGTAAAAAATACTGTATTTGTCTTTCTAGAACTTGCAGTTTCATTCAACATTTTTCTTAATTCATGCTAATATATTAAATTTTATTTCATTGTATTCATACATCACAGTTAATTTATTCTTTCCCCATTGGAGAAAGTTGAGAGCCTTGTCCAGTTTCCATCGTTAAAAACCATACTGTAGTGTATATTCTTGTGCCACTGTGCAATGGGTTCTCTATGTATTTAGAAGTGGAATTGCATGGCTATGGAGCAGGTGTATGTTCAATTTTACTAGATATTGCCAAATTGTTCTCCAGAGTGGTTGTACCTATTGGTACTACGTTGTATCCTTGCCGCACTTTTTCTTCAACAGCTGACATTTTCACACTTTAAAGTTTTTGCTAATGTGGTGAATGTTAATGAAATTTAATTACGATGTTAATTTGCATTAGCTTGACTACTTGCAAGGTTGAGCATCTTTTCATTTGCTTCTGGCCATTCATATTTTTACTTTGCTAATTATCTACCTTTTTATTGTGTTATTTTATTAAAGTTGAAGACTTTTATATAATACGGATACTAATCTTTTTATAATTATAAACATTATAATGATCTTTTCTCAGTAATTGTGACTTGTCTCAATTGTGTTTACAGTATCTCATGATAAGAATATTTTTGTTTTAATTTAGTTAAATATAATTTTGTACTTTTGCATATCTTACATAAGAAATTTTTCCTTTTATGTCTTTAATATATTTTTAGCTAGTCATTTTAACATTTTATTTCTCATACTTGGGTCTTTAACGCAGCATGATTTCTTTTATGTAAAACAGGAATTTAACTTTTTCCAAATGACTACTCATAAAAGTAATATTTATTAAAGTAATCACCCCTTCTTTTCTCAGAGCTTTTTAACATTTATTTGATCATGTATCAAGTTCTCCTTTTTATAATGAGGTGATAGTTTTCAAGGGAAAATCAGATATATGTCATTCTCCTCTTAAACTATTTAGTGTATCCCCCCGTCATCTTTGGATATTGATTTTAATAGGGCTCTTGGAGTATTGCATGGCCGAACCACTTCTCTGATCTTATCTCTTACACACTCTGTGTTGACCACACTAAATTTTTCAGTTTTCTTGCCTGTTTCTTTCTCTTATGTTATCCTGCGAGGATCAAGTCTCTACATATGATGTTCCATATTCCTGCATCTCTTTTCTCCTTGATCTTTATTTATTATTTTTAAAAAGATTTTATTCATTATCTTTAGAGAGAAGGGCAGGGAGGTAGGAAGAAAGGGAAAGAAACATCATTGTATGGTTGCCTTGCACCTGCCTCCAGCTACAGACCTGGCTGGAGACCTGGCTTGCAATCTGGTTATGTGCCCTGGCTGGGGAATTGAACCAGTAACTTTGGGTTCGCAGGCTGATGCCTTATCCACTGTGCCACCAGCCAGGGCCTCTCCTTGATCTTTAAATAGCTAACTTCATATACATTTCTTTAAGACTAGCTGAGAGACTCTTCTCTTCCCTTACATCATCTGCATTAGGTGCCCTGCTTACAAATTATCTACTCCTTCAGTAATGTCGCATTATCTTTGTGTTTAGTCTCAGTGCTCTGCCATCCTGGAAACTCTCTGAGGCAGCAGGAACTAAATTTGCCTTGGACATCAGTGCACTTCCAGGCCCTATCATTGTGCCTGGCATGTTGTATGTAGGTCCTGTGTAAATTCTTGTTGAGTAAACATATGGTTCAGATATCTGAAATGTCTGATAGATAATCATTCATATAATCTTCTTGAGCATTTTGAATGATAGTGAGCTTATTTTGCTTGTGATTAATAAAATTTGCACATAAATGGTTTCTTATGCATTGCATATAAACCAAGGTTATGTGTAACTGTTAAGAGAAAAAATTATTTGCAAAATTTTTTGTATTTTACCTTTTCCTATTTAAACCTTAATTTGATTCATTATTCCAGCATGTCAGCATGTTACTGATTTGTCTTCTTTTATTACAGTAATTGCTCCTTTTAGTTTTGCTTTTTTGCACAGAAGTATAGGTGGCATCGGTGTCTTCATTCAAAGGTGCAAGACAAAGCTTGCCATTTTAACCTGCCTTCAAGAGGAATGTTA
This sequence comes from Noctilio leporinus, assembly GCA_004026585.1. Lineage (NCBI taxonomy): Eukaryota > Metazoa > Chordata > Mammalia > Chiroptera > Noctilionidae > Noctilio > Noctilio leporinus. The sequence goes on from PVIW01001873.1 coordinate 208,331, forward strand.
ATGGATTGGCCAACACTTTATAAGTTTTTTCAACATGTGGCTAATCTGTTCAAACCAATATTTGTTGACTCTCTGCTTTTTACTGGTCATTGTGTTTGGTACATATATGATTGTGTTATCATTCTAGTCCTATTTTATCTTGTCTTTTAAAATTATCATGAGGTATTTCTAAATTAGTCTTTAGAAATCAAGGTATCTTCCATCGTAGATAGACCTTTGACCTATTGTTATAGAGGCTTACTTAGGGGTAATAACTTAACAATTATTGCTTTTATCAGTAATATTTATTCATCTCTTACAATGCAATATGTGCTTCGCTAAGAAGATAAGTTTTAAAACATCTACTTTTCCCATCGTCTCAGTGAGGTAGACACTATTGTGATACCGTCTTATGAAGGGGCACATTTATTTTTTGTCCTCCTTTGATCAAATTTACACAGATGGGAAGTGACAGAGACAGGATTCAAATTCAGATTGCCTGTTACATTAACTGCCCAGTATTAGTGAGGTTGCGGATTCCTGATAATCATTCCTTTCTTCCTTCCTCCATTCTTTATTTATCTTTTTAAGTTTTAAAAAACATTTAAAAAACAAAAATGGAATGTTTTCACAGGCCTGATCTATACTGTAAATACAATCAAAGGGTGGAATTCTGGAGGTAGGCTTTGCTGAGCCATCATTGTTTCATGGTATAACTATGTGCCTGATGGAACTGAACCAGTATTAGATTTATCCAAAAGTTTCTTTAACTCAGGAGTTTAGTTCTAGATATATAAAATTGTAATCACATAAAATTAAATATAGAAAGGCACTTGATTTCTGTGAGAAAAAGGATTCTTCAAAACTGTTAAGACTGTATCCTGGATTGTGGAGGTCTGTGTAGTTATAAAGCAGTGTGATTTCTTTCATGCTGGTTTCTAAGGGTGCGTACATCCTTCCTTATATTAGTGATGATACATTTCCAAGGTACTTTCCAATATGCTATCATTTTTATCCTTTGAATCTCTGTAGTAAGTATTTGACTTAGTTTTATCTCAGTTTTACAGATGGAAAGAGACAGGGTCAAAAAGATCCAGGGTTCAATCATATAGTATTGCATGACAGAGCCAGGACTTGAACCCAGACTTTCAGAAATCCCAGCCCAGTGTACTAAACACAAAATTGGTAGGTGGAGTTATATTTAAACTACAAAATACCTCCTTTGTGTTCCAATGTCGCAGATTTTTATATGACAAAACATGGAATGGGACATAATAAAAAGAGTTTCTGTTAAAGTGCACTTGAACCTCGTATGTTCTTACCTTCCCTGACCTCCAATACTTTTCCTATGGTGGTACTGGTATGTTACTTTCAGGAAATTAAAACAATCCTTTTTATTATTGCTTTAGGAAGTATCAGACATCCTTATTTTTTAATTTGTAGGATTTTTAGGAACTACCCAAGGAAATTGGACCATTCTCAAACCAGAATGTATTCTGACTTAAAGAATTGTGCCCTGGGGTGTTCATTTTCATTGACAGACCCTTGCCTGTCATTTATGAGATTTAAGTTACTAAAAATCCTGCCCTGTGGCCTAGACAGGAATTGGGCAGAGTATATGAAGCGAAGAGGAAGGTATTTTCTCCCTTTTTCTTTTTCTCCTGGACAGATCCCAGGTCACCTCAGAAATTGCAGATATTTGGTAGTGGACCTGTCCTGTCACTACATTAGCAAGTCCATAATCCATTGTTGCACTAATTGTGGGGCCATAATATCAGTGTAGAGAATAATAGTTTTAAAAGCATGGGATCAAAAATGATTCAAATAGAGATCAAATTAAATTCCATTAAAAAGCAGTTAGCAGTTCTTTACTTATCAGGGTGATTAGTTTTCCATCTTCAAAAAGTTGTTTTATCTGTCATACTTTAGGGTGACAATTCTCAGCCCTCAGTAGGCGTGTCATCTACCTGGAGTACTTGCTATGTAAGTGCCAGTTGTTGGTCCTCATCCCTAGGAAGTCTGGTTCCATAGGTCTGGAGTGGGGTTGGATTATTAGAACTTTTTAATAAGCACTTGCCAGGAGAGCCTATGATTTTGATACGGGTTATCTGTAGGCCGCTTTTCAAGAAACCATGGTATAATCTGATTAGAACAGGATTTGGAAGGACATTTCTCTTACAGAGGAAGAATTGGGCAGTCCATCTTGGTTTCGGGAGGTGGTCTTACTTGAATGTCTACATTCTTTATATTTGCTTGTGTTTCTGTAATATTTTTTCCTAAAGGATCAAACTTGTCTAAATATTTTTGCTTTATTTCAAAGCTAATTAGCTTTTGCTTGAACTTTAAATTGCAATACCTTGCTGACAGCTTTGGGGGCCAGGGGTTAGGAGGTGAAGGGATCAAGCCAAAAAAGAAAAGGGACTCAGGGACATGGACAACAGTGCGGTGATTGTAGGGGAGGACAGTGGTGGGTGGAGGTGGAAGGGAGTCTAAGGGGCATAAATGATAATGGAAAAATTACAATAAAAAACTATAAAGCAAAAAATAAAGTGTATTTGTTGTTTGAAAAAGGACCTCAGTGGCAATGGAAGTTGGCCAGGCTCCATGACTGTGAAAGTGGTTGTTGAAGTAGACCACACAGGGGGGCACTGTTGAGGTATGTTTTTGTGGTTGTGGTTAAGTTCCAGACGCAGACAGCAGAGGGGACATGCTTTTTAAGTGACCCAAAGAATCTGAGACCCGATTGTTTCAGTAGGAATTATTCTAGGTTGCATTGTTAATTCATTTCATTTAGACTATTAGAGAAGTATCATTCTTTTTTTTTTTTTTTCCTTTTTTTTTCTTTTGTTTTTTTATTACCATTCTTTTTTTTTTTTAAATTTTATTGTTGTTGTATTACATCCATCCCTTTTTTACTCCCCTCTGTCCCCCTCCCCACCCACCCTTTCCCCCCAAAGTCAATCCCACCTGTTGTCCATGTCCATGGTTCCTTTATACTAGGTTCTTGTCTAAGCTGCTCCGAGAAGTATCATTCTTTGAAATAAATGGTCAGTCTAAGAAAGGACCGTATGATCAGAATCTTCTTTAAGTTAATTATCTGAAGAAAAGTATTTTAAGTATATATATATTTAAATCATTCTTATTTTCATTCACATTGTCATATTACATTATGAACAATGGTTCCAGCTAGCAACTCTTATAGGTTGGGTTTTTATTCTTAGTTGGATTAGTTGACTAGTAGAATTGACAGATATGTCCTATAGATTACTTGAATAAAATTTTATGGTGTTTTGCTTAATAATTAAACATATATGTAATTTCAACTATATCATTTTAAAAATTGGAAATTAATCCAGTATACTAATACCTTTTTTCACTTTCCTTCCAGGCTTGGTGCACATGTGGGTACTTTGTTTATATCTTGGTATGTGCATTTTATGTGGCATTTTTCCATACATGCTTTTATCAATAAATGCTTTATTAACGATAATAGAATAAATCAACTTGAGTTAGGTTAAGATGGAAAGGAATGCTTTGCCTTTTTTTTTTTTTTTTTTTTGGTCAAATTATCTTTTTTTGAAGACAGGGACTGGTCCTTTTAATCTCTTTAGTTTCTACTGTGAAAGATTAGACCGAGGGAGTAGTGAGTGTTAGCACTGGTGTCAATTTCTAGATACAGGCCATGATTGATTAAAGATTACTATAGATGGGAATCCGTATCTCGTCCTTTAGAACTTGGAAGAATCAGATTATTTGATCAATATAATACAGTAGAAGTGAAACTGATCATTTCTGGTCCAAGGCTTTGACAAACTGGCAGCCTCCATATCCTGCTTCTTGGAGTACTGTCTTTGGAAACCTCAGGTTCCTTATCTGAGCCCCGTCTCTGACTCTACAAAGACCACTGTGCTGGAGAGGCCATATATAGGCTCTCTGATTGATGGTTTTAGCTAAGCCCAGCTTTCTATCCATCCCTGCCAAGATACTACACATGAGAGTGAGGCAGTTTTCACCCCAACCTTCGGACCAGTGCATCTACCAGCCAAATACCTGTGACCTTTGTTGACACCAAGTGGAACTGAAGAATTGTTCAGCCAAGCTCTGCCCTCCTGATGCACACAGTTGTGAGGTACCATACCAGGGTGGTTGTTTTAAATCACTGTTTTTGGGCAATTTGTTATATAGCACTAGACTAACTTGAGCCAAGGCAAGGCACCTGAGAAAAGAATAGAGAGCTGCAACTGGAAGGAACCTTGAGGAGCATCATATTTAACCACTGCCTTTTATAGAAAAGAATAGCAATCCAGACGGATGCAGTGACATGTCATCCAGACAGTTTTGGTTCCAGCCAGATCTTGAATCCATTCTTGTTGCTCTTGTCTCTGGAGGACTCTTCTAAGATCATTAATTTTGCACTTTACAACTGGTAAATAAAGACATATGGACATAGCCTAGAGACATTTAAGGAACTACTACCATGACAGAAAGAACTTTTGCAACTTCAAAAAGGATCCTCCAAATTGTTTCAGAAATAGCCAGCCCAACCATGTTGTACCTGCTATTGTAAAAAATTACATTCTAGCATGAATGTATGTTTCACTTAATATTCAAGTATTCAGATATATACTAGAAAAATAAGTATAGGCATAACAGTAATGAATGTTCATTTTTTATATAGGCAATCTCAACATTTATATTATTTGTAATCCAAAAGTTTCTTAGTAAATTTGGAAACTTTGAATGCAGCTTCCCGTATAAGCAACAGTTTTCAAAATTCAATTGAACATAAATGCCTAATGTAGTGATTTTCAAATAGTGTGCTCCAAGAATTTTTAAAACATGCAATACTGACTATTTAGTCAGTACCTGTTTTTCCTTAGATTGTCAAATATTAATAAAATCATGATAACAGCCAACACAGTAATAGTCATCTGGAGTGAATGCCCTGTCCTGAACCATAAATACATAGGTCATATGATAGAGTTGCATCTGATTGGTTAATTCTTGGTACCATAAATCCTTAAATACAAATATAGGCACCTATTTTTTAAAAAGTCACTTTAGAGCAAAAAGGGTAGGCAATTACTATTATTTTTTATGTAAATAAAAATTATACCTATTTTTATCAGATCAGCAAAATATATAGTGTATTTTTTGGAGTGTCACAGAATTTGAGTAATTAACATGTGCCATGAGATAAAAGTTTGAAAATCACTTGGCTTTTAAATAATCACATTTTCCAGTTTATTATTGGAAAATTTTCCCATTCCAAGTTTGTTACAGTGAACTCATAAGTCCAGCCTCTCTCTTTATTTGATTTTGGCAGAGACACGGGGCTCTACTCTTCATGTGAGCAGTGGGAGGAAGCACTTTACCCTGCTCTTGGCACCAGCGGGTGGTAGATGTCCTTTTATGCCTGAGGACGAAGGAGAGGATTCTCTGGAGGCCCCTGCAGTTGGAGAGTGTGCTTTACTTGGTGAGAAGGAAAAGCAAGGGAGCAACAGCATGACTTGGGACTCCTTAGTGCCTAAAGTTCTCAGGTCAGGCCAGGTCAGGTCCAGGTGCTTTCCCTCCTCTTTCATCTAAATGTCCTAGAGATGGGGATACTGGCTTTTCTATCCATCTTTCCCAATAGCTTGCTTTCTTCTTTCAAAGTGTCAGTTCTTCAACTTGGTAGACAACAGGATGAAGTCTTTCCATTTTTCTATACTTTCCTAGTTCTAAAGATGACAGTAATTTTTTTTTCTTTTCTCTTTCCTTCCCTCCCTTTTTCTTTGTCAATTGTCTTAATTCTCTTAAAATCAACCTTATTTCTTTTATGCCATGGGAATTATTAGTTGGTATAGTTAATTAAATCATTAAGTTTATTTTTAGATTTAAGGAAGGTGAGTGGCACCTTTACTGCTTATACAGTATGGGGCAAAAGTAGGTTTACAGTTGTGTGTATGCAGAAGTTTGATCTTGTATTGTTATTAATAATCATTTAATTTTCCGTATAAATAACTATAAACCTACTTTCCCCATCCTATATAACTAAAACAGATTATGGGCATTTCTTCTAGATTCTAAGCACTTGATAGAAGGGACTGTATCTAATTTTTCTCTTTAATCCGTTTTCACATAATTTTGAAATACTAAATATTAATTGCATTAATGAATAAAGATTAAAATTATGACCTCTCTCTATGATAATATATATGTGCTAGGAAGAGGATGAAATGCACTGAAGATTATTTTGAAATCCTGTGAATTGTTGCATATTTCTCATATCTCTAACCCATGTGTTTAATGCAAGTGGATGTGAAAGTAGTTTTTTGCCTTTGGTTTTTACTTTTACCTTTACTTTTCACTTTCACTGATGTCCTGGTGATACTGCTTGACTTTCATTATGATACCATCAAACTGAGTTGTGTAAAGGCATAGAAGTGGTTTGGTTCATTAATAATAAGGGGAATATCTGACATTATTTATATTCCTTTGAGTAAGATTAAATAAATGAAAGTTATGTAGGTTATTTCAAGGATTAAAGACTAGATAATGGAAATTTTTTTTTGACAAGTGAATTACAGTTCTTTACTCAGAATAATTTGCACTGTGAAAGTTCCAGCTTTTCTCAAGGATGAGACAAAAATTATGGTTAAAAAGTTCAAGGTAATTTTTGTGTTTTATGTTTCCTTGAGCCTGATTTGAAGTGTAAAAATAAGATTCCAGGAGGTCCCAAGTTGAAGAACATACTATTCCACAAAATATTATCTTTGTATATTTATCAGTAATTTGCTCTAGCTGTTATAAACTATTTGCTGTTTTTATTTTCTAGACCAAATGTACTTTAAGTAAGTCATCAAGTAATCAAGAAGGAAAACACAGCTATGAAAGAATTCAAAAAAGTAACTTTAAGAAGGAACTTAGCTCTATTTGCCTTACTAAAACATGCCTTATTAATGTTACAGGCTTTATTTTTAAAATGACTGTTATTTCCTTTCTGTTACTGCAAAATCACTTTTGTTTGGGAAAAATTTATTTACGATCATGCATGGAATGGAATATCTACAATATATTCCATGTTGGAAATTAATGTGTAGGTACCAAATATGGAACGTGACTGGTGTTTACATTTTACACTAAAGCATATTCTAATTAGGGTCATGATCTTATTCTGCATCATGACAGGAATTTTTGAATGCTAGTGGTATCCCTGATCGTACGTTTCTCCTCTTTTTCTGTTAGTATTAAAACCTAAATTTGAACATGACATTTCTTCTGTGTTAATTCTTAATAGTGTCTAAGCTCCTTACTATTGCTTACAAGGACTTCTGTGATCTGATTTCTGACAGCCTCTCCCTGGCCTGCTGTCTCATCTCACTCATTTTATTTTCTCTTCTAGGGATAGCTTGCCTTCCCAAGATGAATTATCACCTTTCCTAAAGGGCATGTCTTGCTTGTTATCCTCTAGAAAAGGGGATCACATTCTTTTTGGGCCCCACAGTATCCTACGTGTTTGTTTTTGTAGTATCTATACCATCTCCTCTTATATGTTTTTTAGATCTGCTTCTTTAAATCGTTGTATCATCAAGTTCTTGAGATTTGGGATTATGTTTTACTTGTGCATGAATCTTTAGTACATAGCCCCTGGCACATTGGGGTTTAAAAAATTTATTGAATGAAAAAATGAGTAGGCTTATCAACCTGAAGTCATCCCCTTGACTACATGCATACACAGTGATTTATTATAAAACCTTTTGCATGCTCTCAAGTTATTTGATCATCTGGGCTTATTCTATTTTATTGATTTATTTAATAAATACTTGTTTTGTTCCCAATATTTATAAACACTGAGTTGGGCTTTGGTGAATAAAACAGTTATGAACTGATTAGTTGTCTGATACTGTATTAGGCACTTGAGGATTAAAAATGTTTTCCTGAAGAACCTTCGGCTGAGCCTGGCAGAAACTGATTTTGAGGTTTAATATGAGAATGACCTTGAAAGCAGTTGGGGCACTCTCCTTGCTCTTCTCTAAACCTAGTTTTTACTTTTGTAAATTACGTTTTGTTACAAAAGTTAACAGAAAAATGTCTAGAAAATAAGTTAAAATGTGTGCAAAATATTGGTGCTAAAACAATGCATAGCTGTAGAGTTACTTAATGAAGACATTTGAAAAGAAATGTATTGCTTCTTCCTGATCTTAGATATGGCTACTTTAACTGTCACCTTGGTCATTCTCAAATTATGTGAGTTTCAAGTTGTCCTTCACCTCTGTGATAGGTAAAGAGATTATTTGAACGTTCCTGATAATTATATCCAACATCTGTACTTGACCAGAAACAATACAGTAGATAGCATCCTGGAGTAAGAGATAAGAAATTTGATTCTGCCTATGGATCTGATTAGCTAGATAGTTTTCTTAGAAGTTAGCATACAAATTTCATGTTTCTTCATTGGTCATAGAGGTAATACCCACCCCATTTATATCACATGGTGTCATGAAGGTTAAATGTGAGGTTAGCCATGTGAACACTTGGGCTACTTTTGTATCAAAATATGTGCATATAAATGAAAAAAAGGCAAGCCCTGGTTGGTGACACAGTGGATAAGGAGCTGGCCTGTGAACCCAAAGGTGTCTGGTTAGATTCCCAGCCAGGGCACATATCCAGGCTGCAAGCCAGGTCTCTAGCCAGGTCCATAGCTGGAGGCAGGTGAAAGGCAACCATACATTGATGTCTCTCTCCCTCTCTGCCTCTTTCTCTTCCCTTCTCTCTAAAATTAATAAATAAAGTCTTAAAAAATAATAGATACGCAAGTGTGGAGGCATACTTTAAAAAAAAAACTTAAAAAGGCAAAAGGTAAGTCTTATAAAAATAAACCAAAGCCACTTGTCTTCCTATCTCAGGGGCAACTTCTGCCAAAGAATTTGGTGCTTTATTCTCTGTTACTTAATATTGTATTTTTAATCAGTATATATAAACTGTGGTTTTGGAGTCAGCACAACATACTTTTTATTTCTTAGACTATAAACAAAGTATTTTAGATATCTGTTGACGTTTTATGGCAGCTGAAGATCATTAGTTCTTTGGTAGCCTCTCGTCTTCTCTCATGCTGACAACATGTATCACAATTTGTTTTGATAAGTCTCTTAATGTGACTATGCTGATATCATTCACTGCTACAGTGTATTGTAGTCACATTTTTTTTTTTTTATTGTGAGAATCTTTCCATTTTTCCTGAAATTAGTAATTCCCTCACTTAAAAAAATTTGCTTCATAATTCTTGACCTTATGACTATATTTATTTATCCCTTCCAACAAGCTGGTAAGACATTCTAAGCACAGCCTTCTGCTTGGTCAGCCGCATAGGTAGTCCACTGCTTCCCCATCCTGGGCACCCTTTCTGAAATTTTCTGTTTTTCTGTTTCTGTCCTGCTCTTGTTTGGGAAGGTTAACCTCTCATTACCACTGAGCTGTTGCTTTAGGACCTTCTTTGCCTTCATTTGGGCAAGTCCTGTTTTCTCTTTTTTTGTTTTGATTCCCCATTTCTTGAATCTTACAATTTATTTTCCCCCCTCTTTTTATGGTGATATAAATAGCTGGGGGAGAGAGGAGTAAATTTTTTTGAGCCTGCCAGGTCTGAAATGTTTTTATAGTTAGGCTTACAATTCAACATTAGTTTTGTTGAATGCAGATTTCTAGTTGTTTTTACTCTTTTGAAGACATTTCTCTTTTTGTCTGTGTATTTGTAGATTGTGTTTGAGAGGTGTAGTTCATTCATAATTTTAGTTCTTTGTGACTTCTTCCATTTTATCATTCGTCTCTATCAATGCTGTCCTTTAATTTCATGATGAAATGTCTTGATGTGAGACTTCTTAAAAAGACATTTATTGTTTTAGAGCACTTTGTAAACCTTTTAATATGAAGATTTGTCCTTCTGCATCTTTTTTTCTATATTAGTTCTGTGGTATTTTCCTATCCTTTGCCATCTCTTTTCTAGTTTACATTGTATATGTTAGATGTTGAGCCTATTGAATTGATCCAGTATTTTAATTTTATCCATTTTTTATGTTTTTGTTGTGATTTTTGAGTGATTTTTCTCAATGTTTGTTTCCATTTTGAAATAACCATTTTGTTTCAGTAATTATATCTTCAATGTCTTAAGGCCTCATTTTTTATTCTAAATATATATTTTCACTTTATAGTATCTGGATGCTGTTTCAGCCACCTCTCAGGATGTTATTTGTGCCTCCTTTGAAGTTATCTTCTGTTTCATTTATTTTTATCTTGAGTTTTTTTCTCCGTTTATTGTACTTCCTGGCTTCTGTGATGGAGATATTTATTTAATGTCTGTTAAGTTTTCTCTGCCCATTTATATTTAAACATGAAGCCATAAACTGATTATTGAAAGATCTGTTTGCTGGGCAGTAGCTGGCAGGGTAGAGCAGTATTAATCAAGTTTGAGAACCTTCATGACCATGTAGATCTTTTATCTGAGGCCATTCAGTTATACAGCTTGGGATCCTCCAGTATTTTGTTAGGGCATATAAGCCTCGTGGCCAGTGTGTGGGAGCGAGGTGAGGGCAGGGTGCTTGGAGGGTAGGTGTCTTGTTAATTGGGATGCAGATTTTCTTTTTTAAAAAAGTTTTCATTTTTTATTATTTGAAGATTTTATTTATTATTTTTAGAGAGACGGGAAGGGAGGGAGGAAGAAAGGGAGAGAAACATCAATATATGGTTGCCTTTCACCTGCCTCCAGCTATGGACTTGGCTGGAGACCTGGCTTGCAACCTGGTTATGTGCCCTGGTTGGGAATTGAACAAGCAACCTTTGGGTTTGCAGGCTGCATTTCCACTGAGCCACCAGCCCGGGCCTGGGATGTAGATTTTCAACCCTACCTTCCTTTGGCCCTGGAACCTTTCCAGCTCCATTTCTCTTAAGATAATACCTGTGAAGTAGTGGTACAAGTAGTGTCCTGACTCTGTAGTGTAGAGAAGAGAGGACTTGGGAGGGTAAAGACCATTTACAGAGATTTTTAATTCCTGAGTTTAAAAAAAATACATATCCAATAACAACACCTTTTCTGTACATGTCTTTTATTTCTAGTTTCTAGACATTTCAGAGGTTTGCACAGCATACTAAATTTCTTTTCATTGCTTTTTGCCCTCAGGTTTAACCTCACTTTTTTCTCCTAAGTCATCTATCATTCTTACTGTTGTATGTTTTCATATATTAAAGTTCATGGTTAAATCTGCTTCCTGTTAATTTTGTAGATGGAGTTAGTATTTTTGTTTATTCTTTTTGGGGGAATTTGAAAAGGAAAAGAAAATGTATTTAGGGTCTAGAGACTTTAAACCCATTTAAAACATTTATGCATTCACTGAACTTTTATAATTTTGAGTAGGTATAACATACATACAATTCACAATATATAAAAATATAAAATTATTTTAGAAGTCTTGCTCCCATTTTTTAATCATTTGACATTTCCCTCAATTGACATAGGATCCACTTTTATTAATGTCTTACCCATTTCTGTGGATCATTTATGTAAACATTACTAACTATAAATATATGTCTATTTATAGGCATGCCCTATTTACTTTGCCTTTTGACTTAATAGTTTCTCTGGATATCTTTACATGAAAGTGCTTTAAAGGTACAGCTACGTACTATATATGATAAAGTGATTTGTATTAAATTATAACTTGAGATTGGTTCTTGCACAGTGGTAATCACATATTTATGAAACTCAAGGCTTGTTATAGGGGAATGAAGAAGCTTGGGGTGTTAACGGGTCAAAGTGTCAGGAGCATGGAGGTGGAGCTGAGAGGTGGGAGAGAAGCAGTACATGGTAAAAGGAAATAGAAAAAGGGAGATGAGAAGTATGCCACCTTTCAGAAACTGAGAAGTATTTTTACCTGTGGAAAAAAATAGTTTATATAGTGCAGTGCTTCATTACATACAAAGAACATACAAAGTAAACATTAAGAGAGCTAGTTACTGTAAGCTTCCTAGGCTATCTAGTGAATAGCAATGTCTGCATCAGAAAGTTTTGCTGCTTCCAGAGAAGAATACCTCTCTGTACACACCTTGAAAAGTTTTGAGAGACTTGAAACTGTTAAAAGATTTCTGTGATTTTTGGCTTATACATTATATTCAGCAATAAATATGCATTCAGTGATTCAAAATGAGGATGATCGCTTCAAAGAAAGTACTTTCCAGGCATCTAGAGCAACATTATACAAAAACAGTCATTCAAAGACTCTGCTGATTGGAATTCAGATACTGATGCTGAATAAATAGTTCTATCAGGCTTTGTGTATGTGTAAGTAAGAAAGTACTACTAAAATAATATAAAACAACACAAAAAAAGTTTAGTGATTTAGGAAAAACTGCCTGATTTTTTACATCTATATTTGTGAAATAATTTTATTTTATATTTTTAATTTAAAATTATGTTTACATTTCAATAAAGTATTTAAAGTATTAAGTATTACGGAAAACTAGAAATTATAAGTAAATGAAAATTAGTACCATTGAACAAAATCTAAAAGCACAACTCCATTGCTTAAAAATAATTCATGCTGCTGTCTTAGGTACCCTGTCCTTTCTACTTTTTTAATGCATCTTAACATAATTATTTTGATCAAATACTATATGTTGACCTAGAATCATAAGCTTTTAGCAAAAAGGGGCTCTGATTTGTTTTTCTGTTTTACAAATGTAGAGACTGAAACCCAAATGCATGAAATTACTTGTCAGTGATTAACTGTAATCCTTTCTTTATCAAGCAGAGTGGAGGCAAGAGGAGAGAACCTGAGCTGATCTTTATATAGTGTCACTAAATGCAGGTCCCACTTTCTTGAATTTCTCAGATTGCTAGCAAGTTGCCATGCACGCGAATGCCAGCCTGCAAAGATGAAGGCCCCATGAGCACAGTGTGCCCAGCGGCTGATGCCAGCCACCTGTTTGGATCCCAGCCTGGGGGTGCCCAAGAGGCACAGCTTCTTCCAAGTCAGAATTGGCTTGTTCATAGTTGAGTCCCAAATGCCTCACTGAGATCAGTAGTAGCCTGTGACACAGAGGCTCTGGACCAAATAACGAGTGTGGGCCCAAGTAGATACTGCATTCAAGAAGGTAGTGGGCTCAGGGAATAGTTTCAGAGGACTAGAGAAAATGATAGGGTAATAAACTGGTCTGAGACCTTTGGAAACTTCAGCCTCTAGACCAACTATTCATAGGGTTAGAGGTTTCTAGTCCTTCCCTTAGCAGTCCTCTTGTTCTCTGAGAATTAGCAAACTAATAGGATGGTATTGTAGGATCCAGTTGGACATGGGCAGAATAGCATTTTCCCTTTCCCCCGTTTAGTGACAACACCCTGGGTGCAAGGCTCTGCCTGAGGTATTACTGATGTGGGGAAGAAGGAGGCAAGAAGAAGGAAACAATGACTTTTTTTTTTTTTTTTTCTTCAAACATCCCAAGACGTTTGGTACTCAATAGACACTTTCAATGCAACTTGGTCAAAACCCCCTTACTTAATGGACTGGGCTGGAAGCCACTTCAGCAAGATGTTGACAGTAGAAGCAAATGCCCATCCCTAGTCTTAGAAAGTCTACCATTCTCCTCAGAAGCCTGATAGAAGATAGAAGGTTTTGTGTCAGTTTATCTCATTCACTGCTAGGTTTGAGAATCCTCATTGAAATATTCAAAAATTTCCATGTATTATTTTAATTGGTTTAATATTAGAACTGAAAGCAATTTCTTAAGGTTGATAGAAATTCTTTCGGCTAAATAATTTTACTGGGTTAACTGATTACATAATTGATTAGGATTATAGCCAAGTATTCCCATGTTATTATCACACATGTGATGTAGTTTGCAAAATAAATTGACAGTTTTGCAAATATGAATTAGATCAGCCACTGTTGATCTGATCATCATCAGACTGGATAAGATCACCATAACTGATCTTAATAGAATAATATAATAGCAAAATAATGGAGTTAATATTTTCATATAATGAGGAATATGATTATGTCATTTGTAAAAAATTTTAAAAAGTGCAACTACTTCTATAAAGCACTCTCAAAGTAGTTTTAGTCTGTAGAATCAGCTGAAACAATGCTGAAGAAGAGACATGTTTAATCTTGCAGGTTTCACCCTGGGTCAGGGTGCTATGTACTGTATTAGGAATATAGATTAAATATCAGTTTGCACTAGCTCATAATCTACATAATAGTTTTGTTGTTGTTATCCCCTTCAAGTGATTAAATTCAGTTTTACTTGGGTATGGCTTAATCATGAGATTAATTTATTTTTATTCCACTATTGATATATCAGAATGAGTTCAATTTCATCCCAGGTAGTAACTAGGAGAGGACATTGGTTTTATTTATTTATTCTATTTTTATTTTTTTAAAGATTTTATTTAATTATTTTTAGAAAGAGGGAAAGGGAGAGAGGTAGAGAGGGAGAGAGACATCAATGTATGGTTGCGTTTCACCTGCCTTCAGCCACAGACCTGACTGGAGACCTGGCTTACAACCTGGCTATGTGCCTTGGCTGGGGAATCGAACCTGCGACCTTTGGGTTCGCAGACCGGCGCCTTATCCACTGTGCTACCAGCCAGGGCTGACATTGGTTTTAGGGATGGTGTTACTACTCAGTAGTTTTGGAAAAATTGACTTGTTTTTGGAGAGTGATAATAATCTTTTAATAAAAATTCTCACTGGTCTTAGTTTTTTGTTGACTATGTGAGTTTGAATAGGGCCAAAAATTGGTTTAGGGCCAATTCTGAATGACATGAGCACTCAAACTAGGAGGTATGTGAAATTAGTGTGACTCTGTTTCTTTCTTGACTTGAACATTTTGGTATTCCCTATGAGAAATATATGAACTGCTTTGAAGAGGCATATTGTTAGAATAAGTATATAGGATGTCTAAAATATTTTTTGTGACATTTTCTGTAGAATTGCAAAGTGGAATATTTTAGCTAAGATAGAATTTTTTCCCAAAGGCATGGTATTATTATAGTTGTAAATAGTTGTAATTTCAAGTAAATACATCCTAGTAAAACAACATCATGAAAGCAAAAACACAATAACCTTAAGTCCCTTTAAATACAGTTGATAAGCCCTGGTTGGTGGCACAGTGGATAAGGTGCCAGCCTGCGAATCCAAAGGTCGCCGGTTTGATTCCCAGCCAGGGCACATAACCAGGTTGCAAGCCAGGTCTCCAGCCAGGTCTGTAGCTGGAGGCGGGTGAAAGGCAACCATATATTGATGTTTCTCTCCCTCTCTGCCTCTCTCCCTTCCCTTCTCTCTCTCAAAATAATAAAATCTTAAAAAAAAAAAAATACAGTTGAATACAGTTTTCTATATCAGCTCCTATAAAATGTCTATAAATGTACACATTGACTCCAGGAGAGACCTCTGTGTACGTACTATGTGTATATTCAACATGTAAAAGGTATAATTTTAGTTTAATTTTGTTGTGCAACTAATATGTAATCATTATATGAATGTTATATAAAAGAAAATTTTTGGAATGATTTTTCTGAACTTGGAATTTTAATAAAGGTCTGGGAGGTTCTCAAAATAATTTTCCCTGCAGCAAGCTGAACATTCAAAACTACTGCATTGACTTTAGCAACATGTTACTAAAATAGCTTATTACTCCTTCCCCTTTATGTCAAAAAATAAAGGTGTCTTCTTTGTTAACGTCAAATGGGTAAAGATGGCTGAAAATAAAAATATAGGTTTATTTTTTAAACAATTTACAATAAAGTGATGAGAACTACCCGAATAACTTCTGAGGCAGTCATTCTTCAAGTTTTCGCTCATTTGCAGCATCTATATATTCTGGTATATTTGTTAACTCAGTATCATTATCACATAGTCACACCTCATAAATATTTGAATTTGTGGTAAAAAAAATACATATTCTCACACAATTACAGTTAAGAATATTTTTCTCTCTCCACCTACATTCAGCTTTATAATGATGTCCACATTTGCTTTCTTGAAGCTTCTGCTGTGACCACTGGCAGAAACAGCATAGCAGACCAGATGGTCTGTGGAATTGAATAGAGAAATTCTTTGGCTGTTGTTTAATTCAGTAGTTCTACTCAATCTGCTCAGGAGAGTCTAATGAGAGAACATAAGGATGCTCCTGTTAAGATTAGGTACATTGGCAACAATTCTGCATTTCTTGACTACCCTTGGCTGGGCATTGTCGGAAGTTTTCTTATCCTTATAAAACCATTAAATGAATCATTTAAATATTAAATGCATTTTTCCATGTGGTATAATATTTTAAAAAGATGTCTAGGTTTAAATTTTCTTACCTATAGAAAGATTGTGAAGGTGGGAAACAGATTTGTCTGTTTAGTTGATCAATTGATCATCTCATTTGACTTAAGAAATATTTTGGTGACCTCTGTCATTCTAATGTGGAAAGATGGGAATGAGTAGGAGTAAAGTCCTGACCAGTGCAAGTAAATTTATTATTTTTAGAGAGAGGGGTGGGGGTGGGGAGGGGGGGGGAGAGAGAGAGAGAGAGAGAGAGAGAGAGAGAGAGAGAGAGAGAGAGAGAAAGAGAGAAAGAAAGAAAGAGAGAGAGGGAGACATTAATGTATGGTTGCCTTCTAAGTCTTATATCAGAAGTTGCCATGCCTAACACCATCTTTGGACAGACCCTTCTAGTGTTGTCTGCAGTGATTCCATGTCACCACCTATCTAATGTGATGTTTTATTTCTGTGAGAAAATGTTTATGGCAAGTGTAGTTTTCTTTACATTTGGTCCTTATATCTAGAATAAAACCTTGCTTTGGAACACCATCCTAACTGTCAGTTTCTGATTGGTAAGCTTAGCATACTCTGAACTGGGGAAAATAAAAGTGAGTAAATATCTTTGCCTTGAATTATTTATTACAGTTTCAACTTACTGACTCCCTCCTTTCTTTCTTTCTTGCCAGTAAAGTTATTCACTTATATGAGAGTTGATGGGTACAAACGATAATACATTATAATGTCAGTATTAAAAATGCCTAGTTATAAAAACATTGGAGATGAGATGTTTGGGGAATACAGCATTCCAGTGAACCGAAATAAAAGAAAAAAAAAAAAAAGACAACTTTTTATGCAGAAAAATTTTCTTGGCCAGAGTAGTAATTCACCTGAAATAATGACTGCCTAGCACCATGCCTGAATCACATAGGGTGTTCCTTTACAGTTAATACATAAAAGCCCTATTTTTAAAATATATTTTACTGATTATACAATTGCAATTACCCCAGTTTCCTCCCCTTTTCCCCCTTCACCCGAGTAACTGCCATTCTCTCCAGCAATACAACCCCTCAACTTAGTTCACGTCCACGTGTCATGCATATCAAGTTCTTTTGTTATTCCATTTCCTATACTGTTCTTAACCTCCCCTGCCTATTTTGTATCTACCAATTTGTACTTCATAATCACTACACCTTTTCACCCATTCTCCCCCTTCTCCCTCCCAGCAGATAACCCTTCGTATGATCTCGATACCTATGATTCCCTTCTTGTTCTGGTTATTTGCTTAGTTTGCTTTTTAGATTCAATTTTTGATAGCTATAAATTTATTGCCATTTTTAGTGTTCGTAGTTTTGATTTTCTTATTAAGTCCCTTTAACATTTTCATATAATAAGGGCTTGATGATGATGAACTGCTTTAGCTTTACCCTATCTGAGAAGCACTTTTTCTGCCCTTCCATTCTAAATGATAGCTTTGCTGGATAGAGTAGTCTTGGTTGTAGATCCTTGCTTTTCATCACTTTGAATACTTCTTGCCAGTCCCTTCTAGCCTGCAAAGTTTCTTGAGAAATCAGCTGACAGTCTTATGGAACACATTTCTTTGTAAGTAACTACCTGCTTTTCTCTTGCTGCTTTTAAGATTCTCTCTTTATCCTTCACCTTTGGCATTTTAATTATGACGTGTCTTGGAGTGGTCCTCTTTGGGTCCATCTTGTTAGGAACTCTGTACTTCCTGGAATTATATGTCTGCTTCCTTTTCCAAATTAGGGAAGTTTTCAATTTCTCCCTCTTTTCCTTTTCCTTCGGGCACTTCTATGATTCAAATGTTGTATGTTTGAACATATCCTAGGGGTTCATTAGCTTATCCTTGCTTTGTGGGGTTCTTTTTTCTTCTTGCTGTTTGGATTGAATGTTTTTTCCCCCTTATGTTCTAAATTATTGATTTGATTCCTGGCTTTGTCCATTTCACTGTTGGTACCCTGTAAAATTTAAAAAAAAATTCACTTAGTGTAACCTTCATTTTTGCCTGGGTCTTTTTTATGCTGTTGAAGTACCGTACCCATTGAGTTCCTTGAGCATCATATTGACCAGTGTTTTGAACTCTGCATCTGATAGATTGCTTATTTCCATTTTGTTTAGTTCTTCTGGAGTTTTATTCTGTTCTTTCATTGGCCCATATTTCTTTGTCTTCTCATTTGTGCAGTCTCCTTGTGTTTATTTCTATGTATCAGGTGGCGCTGCTTTGACTGCCTGTCTTAGTAGTAGGGTCTGTTGTGGTAAAGCACACTGGTAAGTTGGACAGGTTGGAGCTTTAGGTATTGCCAAGGTGGGACAACCCAAGTTGCCACTCTGTGGCTTTATGGGGGGAAGAGCTCAGAGAGGAGACAGTGTGGCTGTCCCGCCTCTGGAGTTTTGTCCAGGAGGAAGCTGTCTTACAGCACGCACCTTGATGCCTGACACTTCAATTTCTCCCCATGTGCCAGTGGTTGCCTTTCCATATGTTGCCCCGGCAGAGGGAATGAGTCTGCCTAAGTCTTGAGTTCACTGAAGGCCTTTTAAGAGGAGACTTCTGAGAATTTTGCAGTTTCTTCTGCCACTGCAACTTGCATTTGTTTTTATATCTAGAAATTATGGGCACTTATCTTCCTGGTACTGGAACCCAGGGCTGGTGGGCTGGTGCAGGGCTGGGAACACTCCCTCCTGACATTTATCCGCCGTACCTAAATGTGGGACTGCCTCTTCCATGCCTTTGTGTCTCCTCAGGTCTCTGCCTCTCCTACCCATCTTTATGAATGTAGTTTCTTTAATTCCTTGGTTGTCAGATTTCCTTCCAGCTCCATGTTCCGATGATTCTGGGTGATAACTTGTTTTGTAGTCCAGTTGTAATTTTTGCTGTGGTTGTGTGAGGAGGCAAACTATGCTTACCTATGTCTATTTGACTAGAAATCCTACATCCAAAGCTCTATTTTTACAGATGCCTTCACCTGACCCTCACTCTTTTAAATAATCTGTCTAGCTATAGGATTTCAGGATCAAGATAAATTTATTCTCAGAACTTTTAAGCTATCCATCCATTGTCTCTCCACATCCAGTTTTGAAGATAAAAAGTTGGTTGCCAATTTGATTTCTATTTATTTGTAAGATTTTTCATTTTGATTTATTTTTTGGTTCTTCTCTTTGGAAGCTTTGCAGTTTTTCTCATTAAAATTATGATATTTCACTAAAATATGTTTAAAATATTGTCTTAAAACATTCACTATCCCTTCTCTGTATTTGGTAGGCTCGTTTAATCGCAAACCAATAGAATTTTATTCAGCTAAGAGAATAGTATGTGTTTCATAATTTGCCCTCTTTGGTTTTTCTTTTCTGAGTCCCAGTTTTGCTACTCATTACATCAGCATTGTGGTTTTGAGCAAGTTAACCTGTAGCATTTTTGATCACCAGTTGCATTATTATAAAGTGGAAACTATAATCCCCAGGAGACCAGTACCCGATATGGTAATTATTCTCTCTCCTTCAGATGTCTTGCTCCGCCAAGCTTATCATTTTGATCAAGGCACTTGAATCTAAATATAGACTTCTGGCTCGTAAAGTGACGTCTGGGCTGTTTTTAGTGTGAAGGTTATTGGACATGCCTCTGGTCTTCTTCAAGGTAGCACTGGCTCATTTCTGAAGGCTTCTTTGAATACTGTTGCCTGCTGTGTGACATACTTAGCAGCACAAGAGGAGTCAAGGCATAGGTGGAAATGGGAGATAAAATGTTAAATAACAGGGAGACATTTAACAGTTTGTTATAAGGTAGAAGTCTATAAAAGAAAATGCTGGGATCTACAATAGTTCCATATGGAGTCACCTGATAAGTGGCGGCCAGATTAATATTCCCAGAAGGACAGCTTTGGTCATGGCATTCTGCTTAGGAATCTCCACTGGACCTCTATCACCTACAAAGTTAACATCAGATTCTTTAACTGAATTTTCAAGTTGTCCAAAAGATTGGCTACAGTGAAACATTCCAATCTTGCATCCTGTCCTGCTATTCTCTACATATTCATTCTGCCTAATAAAAATATATTACCCTGTTTCCAGATTTATTCCATGTTCCCTTTCTATGCTGGGAATTCTCCCTGCCTCTCTTTCACACCAGTGAAATCCTTCCCTTTTAAGGTCAATGACCTCTTCCTTTAGGAAGCATCCAGCTCTGTTACTTCTTTTCTGTATGGCCCAAAGCACATGATTTGTGCACCTTTTATAGCACTTGACATATTATACTGAAGTGACTTTAGGTAGGAACTATAGCATAGTCATTTGTTACCTACTAAGGTCTAACAGTGCTTCATGTGTAATTTATTCTCAGTAAATATGGTTGAATGAATAAATGAATGCATGTATTAGTCATTTTGCATAGTAACGTTTTACATGGAGAAAATAAATTTGGAGGTTTTTTTAATGGAGCTGACTGGTGACTCAAATTGTGCTTTGTTGACTATTTTGATTAAAGAATTTTTATATTGTCTATGATCACTTCTTATTTTTTTATGAGTAATTATAAGTACTTCCTAATAACACAGGAATACTTTTAGATACTTGAGAAAAAGATAGTCAGCTTTCAGTCCTTTTCCTTTGAAGAGTTTATGTGAGGAAAAATGAAAACCAAATGTAATAACTGCTGGTGATTGAAAATATTGTATGCATTTTAATTAAATTCCTTGTGTCATCTAACTTGTTTGCTTGTAAAAAAATAAACCAACTTGTTACTTGAGATTGACAGTAATAAATCTGCCGAGAGTTGAGGTTTATTTTATTTTATTTTTTAAAAGATTTTATTTATTATTTCCAGAGAAAGAGAGGAAGGGAGGAGGCAGAGAGGGAGAGAGACATCAATGTCTGGTTGCCTTTCACCTGCCTCCAGCTAAGGACCTGGCTGAAGACCTGGCTTGCAACCTGGTTATGTGCCCTGGCTGGGGAATCGAACCAGTGACCTTTGGGTTTGCAGGCTGACACCTTATTCACTGTGCTATCAGCCAGGGCTTATTTTAAAATGTATTCTGTCTTCTACTTCTTTTCCATCGATGAAGTTGAAGATACTGCATGATCTTATTCTTAAAGGTACAGTATTTCCTGTAAAGAAGTGTACTAGCAGTTTCTTGATGGATGTGAAGGTGAGGGATAGGGCAAGACATTATAGTTTGTTGTGTGTGATTGATACTATTTGTGACAAGAACATCTAAAAGTTTGTGTCTTTGTTAGTAGGGTGACATTAATTTGTGGCAAGTCAGTGTCACAATGCCTTATATATTTTGGCAACATTGATGATATTTAAGAGAAAAGTACTTAAATTTTGTGAAAAGGACTTTTAAAATTGTAAGAATTTACTCTTAGTTGGAAAAATAAATGTTTTTAAATTTATTCTTTTCCTTTCTAAATGGAAAAATACTTAAGGATCATTTTGTACAAATAATTCATTTTACAGATAAGGATTGCTACTCTAAGAGTTGCTGAAGGACTTAGAACCAAAACTCAAACCTTGCAACTTGTATGAGAATATATTCATAGCTTCCAGGGATTAGGACATGGACACTTTGGGGAGAAGCATTATTGAGCCTGCCACAGGGAATGACACTTAGTTGGAGGCTAGGTTCTAGAGGAAATAAGGGAACATTTTTCTAATTTACTTGGAAATATATTCTGTGGCTGATGTTTCCTGTTTCCTCATCAAATATAGAATGTTTCACTTGCTTGAAGGGGGAGAGGCACAGATAGGAAAGCCATAGACAAAAGTACCAGCCTACCTGCCTTTAGCTAATATTTAAAAAGAGCCTACTGGGAACCTAGTGGGCTCAGGGATGCAAAGATATCAAAACTTCCTGTAGCTGGAGGTTTTGAGGGCATTTGAATGACTGACCATTTGACCAGAATTGTTTAGAAAGGATTTCTAAGTACCAAGTGACAGGAGATGACTTTATAGATAATTCAAAGATTTGTTGATTGTATAAGTAATGACCTCCAAATACAATATATTTTAAATATATATTTTAAAGAATGGATAATGGAACATATTAAGTGCAAATATGAGAGATAGTTGCTTATAAGTAAGGAGTTGTTGTTAATATTTAAGCAGTCAGAGCTCACGGCACTCCACTTTCATTAAGTAGTTGATTGACCTTTAACTTGTGTAATCTTATAGTTTATTACATTTTAATTTTTGTATGGATATTGCATTAATTATAAAACTAAATACCTTAAAATAACCCCTTCATGATCACATCTCTTCTCAATCTCACTTTTATCTGGAGATCGGTATAATTAAAATTTGGTATGGATTCTTCTAGTTTTTTTCCTGTGGGCTTGCCTGTACTTATGATTTATATATAAAAGTATAGATATTTTATTTGACTTTACATAAATTATGTCACACTAAATTACTTGTTTGTAATTAAAAATAAATTTTAACAGTATGTGTGGCAACCTTTATTGTTAATCATATCTCAGTTCTAGCAATTGCTACTTAACATTCTGTAGTCTTACTGGATATATTTTTAAATCTGTAACCATTTTCAGCCATTTTCAGGTTTTTCCTCTTGTAAACAATGATGTAGTGGACATTTTTCCACATGATTTAAATATTTATGCTAGTCTGTAGAGAATGGAAACAAGAAAGCAATAGTTATAAAGGCGTAGCTTCTCAGAATTTTAATAAATGCTGCCAAAAGTCCTTCCAAAGTTGGTTCCTAGTTATTCTACTTTTATCAGTATTTGACAGTATCACTGTCTTCCTAACATTTGTGCCAGCATTTGACATTTTTGATTTTCTAAATTTTTGTCTAGTAGCGAAATGCCTTGTTATAAAAATGCATTTCTCTTGTTTCTAGTGAGACTGAATCTTTTCCAGTTCCTAGATTCAGTGGTGTAATACGTTTAATGTGTATATGTGAATTGTGTGTTCATATCTACACTTTGTGCATTTTTCTCTTGGGATTTTATTTTTTTCTGATAATTTTTAGGAACTCTGTGTAATCTGGATATTAGTTTTTTCTTAAATATGTTGCACATTTTTTTCTCAATCTGTGATTTGCATTTGAATTTTACGTAGAGTCTTTTATACTATGAACACTAAAATACTTATGAGTTAAATTTGTTGTTGTTTTTTAATGGCTTCTAGCTCTGATTTAGGAAGGCTTTCCCACCCTGCGATTATTTAGTTATTCTTTTTTTTTTTTTGTATATTTTATGGATTATGCTGTTACAGTTGTCTCAAATTCTTTTCCCTTTGCTCCCCTCCACCCAGGCCCTCTGTTCCCTCCCACAGTCCCACCCCACCTTAGTTCATGTCCATGGGTTGTACGTTAAGTTCTCTGATTCACCCTTTCCTCTATTATTATTAACTTCACCCTATCTTGTTCCCACCTACTATGTTTCCTAATCCCTGTTTTGCCCCCTTCCCCCTCCCAACCCTCCCAATGACCCCCATACCTTTCTGGTCCTATTCTGGTAGTGTGCTTAGTTTTGTTTTGTTTTTTTTTTTCATTTTGCTTCTTCATTTTCATTTTTCAGGCTCTGTTGTTGATAGTTGTGAGTTTGTTGTCATTTTAATGTTCACAGTCAGTTTGATCCTTTTTTTCTTAAGTAAGTCCCTCTAACATTTCATATAATAAGGGCTTAGTGATGATGAGCTCCTTTAGCTTTACCTTGTCTGGCAAACACTTTATCTACCCTTCCATACTAAATGATAGCTTTGCTGGATAGAACAATCTTGGTTGAAGGTCCTTGCTTTTCATCACTTTGAATACTTCTTGCCAGTCCCTTCTTGCCTGCAAAGTTTCTTTTGAGAAATCAGCTGATAGCCTTATTGGAACTGCTTTGTAGATAGATAACTCATTACGTTTCTCTTGCTGCTTTTAAGATTCTCTCTTTATCTTTCACCTTTGGCATTTTAATTATGATGTATCTTACAGTGGTTCAATTTGGATCTAGCTTGTTTGAGACTCTCTGTGCTTCTTGGACTTGTGTGTCCATTTCCTTTACCAAATTTGGGAAGTTTTTCCTTCATTTTTTCACGTAAGTTTTCAATTTCTTGCTCTTCTTCTCTTTCTGGCACCCCTATGATTCTGATGTTGGCATGTTTAAAGTTGTCCCAGAGGTTCCTAAGCCTCTCCTCATTTTTTTCAATTTTTGTTTTTTCAT
The DNA here is from genome assembly GCA_004026585.1 of Noctilio leporinus. NCBI lineage: Eukaryota > Metazoa > Chordata > Mammalia > Chiroptera > Noctilionidae > Noctilio > Noctilio leporinus. Next base: position 232,762 of record PVIW01001873.1, read on the forward strand.
TCCATAATGGTTGACTATTTATGTCTTCCTTATGATCCAAATCATTGGTTTGAATCCTGGTTTCATTCCCTTCACCATTGGTTTTGTGTATATTTTCCTTTGTTTTATTTAGCATAGCTTTCACTTTTTCCCTTACACCTTTGCTATACTCTAGCAGATATGTCAAGTATGTGAGCATCTTTATCACCAGTGTTTTGAACTCTGTGCTTGTTAGGTTGGCTATCTCCTCATCAATTAGTTCTCCCACTGGAATCTTGATCTGTCCCTCCTTTGGGCCATACTTCTGTGTCTCCTCAACTTGACATGCTCCTGTATTTGTCTCTGTGTTCTAGGTAGAGCTTTCACATGTGCAATGTTGTAAGGGGCAGAGGCCTAGGTGTTCATTAGTACAGGCAACTTGTTTCACTGTATTCTAGTGCTGTATGTCGGGGGGTCTGAGAGGGAACAAGCTGCTTGCTCAGTACTGGCCCCCTTTTGAGGCACTTCTCCCACTTCCCATACGGGACTGGCAACCCTGTAGCTGTTGCCCTGGTTGTGATTCCCAGAGTGAGTTGGTCTGCAGACATTCTAGGACCGTGGGGACTACTAAACAATCAGACTCTGCTGAGAGATGGGCAGTTTCTTCCTCTGTACCAACCCCCACTGGTTTTCACAGTCAGAAGCAACAAGACTTTATTTACCCCGGTGCTGAAACCATGAGCTGTATGATTTGGTCTAATGCTGGGAGTGCTCCCCAGGTATCCCTCCCTACTTTTTTAAATGTGTGACTGTGCTTTCTGCCAGCTGGACACAACTTGTATTGCTATAGCCTCCACACTGCATCCTCTCTGTCCTGGTTCTGCCCCTCCTACTTGTTTGGATGAGTATTTTTTCTTTAGATCTTAGTTGAACTTCCATGTGGCTTGATTTTCTGGAACTTCTGGTTGTCTCCAGTTTTGAAGTAGTTGTATTCCTTCTTAGTTGTGGAAGGAGATGCAGTGTGTCTACCTATGTGTCCATCCTGGGCAGAAGTCCACCTATACTTTTTAAATTTATAACTTATTTTGTAAGTTAAAAGACAGGAACAAATTAATGACTTTTATATTTAGCTATCTGATTTTGCTGTTTCTACATCTTTGTCATCTCTGAAATCTTGACCTCTTTCTAATCTGGTAGTATGTTTTTTTTTCATTTGGTTCATTTACATCTTTCTGTTTTACTTGCTTCTAGTTACTATTCCAGTAAGTAACACAGTTCATCTTCAAAACTGAGATAAAATCATAGCTTGTCAGCCCCTGCTGGGTGGCATCATCCTGTACACCAATTGGCTGAGGGTGGAGTTCCTGTTCAGGGCACATACCTGTGTTGCAGGGGTCTATCCCCAGTCGTGGTATGTACAGGAAGCAACCAGTTGATGTCTCTCTTTTTCTTGTTCTCCTTTCTCCTTTCCTCTTGTTCTAAAATTGATAAACATATCCTTGGGGAAGGATTAAAAAATATTCACAATTTATCAAATATGACTACCTTTGTATTTGATATGAGCAAAAGTTAAATTCTTCAGCATGATTCTTTTTCCCTGCTCACTCCCTCGATGTTTTTCCAGACTTTGCATACATTTCCTTTCTGTGGAATTGCCTTCATTCGTAAATCCTTTGTTTTCTTGGGGAACCTGTTTCCCACATCTTGGTGAAGTTCAGCGCATTATCTTTTGTGATTCTAGCACTTTATTTATACTTGGTTATGGAATTTAACACATTATTGTAATTTTTTTTTTTACTTGCCTATCTGCTCTCCTGCTGATGGTAATTTGGTAGGTAGTCATAATGCTCCTAGAAAACTGTGTCAAGTGTAGAAAAACAGGTACTTTTTAAATATTTGAATAAATTGTGCACTTCTAATCTTTATCATCACTTGAACTTATAAGTCATTTAGTGATTCCTTTGAAAGGGAAATTTACTCTTAAGAGTTCCTATCAATGAGAAATCCTGTCAGAAGGAAATAGCTGTCAAAAGGGAAGGGAAAAACATGATAGAAGTAGATTAGATTATAGTCATTAAGTATGAAGACGAATGTCATGTCATATAGCTAGGAAAATGAAGGGCCTTAGTAGAAGTAAGTCGAGCAGGTAAAACTAAAGGTGCTCAACTTAGGTCTAAAGATTGAGATTTATTTACTATAACAAAATATTTTAATACTTTAATGAAACTGATGTTCTCAGGACATTTCAATTTTGTGTTCACACAGCTAACTACTGACAGAACTATGTCAGAAAGCAAAAGAATATCCAAGTGTTTCTATGAGGAATACTGTGTGCTTTTGTTCAGGAAAAATCATAAGGCTGGCAATTGTTAAAACAGAAAAGGAGGCTTGTTCACTATATAACTGGAGTGACTAATCTTTCCATATTGATTTTGGTCACGCAAAATCAATAATGCCTACTGTGTACAGGATGAACACTCTGCTAGGTATTTTGGGAGCAGCAGAGGAAATCAGAGCCTGGGCTCAACCCTTAAGGATTATATTTTTTGTTAGGCCAAAACATAGGGCCAGTGATTTTTTAGTTATCAAAACAAAGTATTAGTAAGTACGGAGCAAGACATGAAAACTAGAAAAGATGAAGTCCTAAAAAAGTCCAAAACAAGGAATGATGTAATTTAGATAAAGGAATGACTTCTTGGAGGGATAAATTTTGATCTGAGTCTTTGAGGGAGGCAATGGACCTGGATAAACAATGAGCTACCCCAAGTAGGTAACACAGTGTGCAGGGGGAAGTGAAAAGGCAGAGTGGGTGTGTTAGAGATTGGTCAGTTGGTTGCCTAAAGAAATATTTGTAGGGCTTGGTAATCAAAAAATATTTTTCTGCTTTATAGCATGTTTATTTTTTCCTATATAAAACCATTGTGTTTACAGTGTTATGGTTAAAGAGAAATTAGACATGTCTCTACCTTACATTTCAAATGGTATAAAGTGCATACATACAAGAATTGGTAACTGAAGCTTGACTAAATTGATATATTATAAAGGGTAAAGAGATGCTGTGGAAAAGATATGGTTTGACTTTGTAGAGTGGGATTAAATAATATGCGCTTGACAGGTATGTTAGAATAAAATGAAATAACACACGAAGTATCTCACACTTAATAGGCAATTAATGTGCTAGCTGTCTCACCTATTCTACTCCTCAATTCCAAGGTAACTTAGAGGTGCTTGAAGGATGGATGCATAATCATTGAAACTGTCAGAGGAGCTGTGGCTTGTCTTGGGCTTTGAAAGATTTATGGGTTTTAGTGAGTGAACACTACAAATAAAGAAATAGAAATACAGAATCTGGTTTTGGGAGCTCCAACAAGCTTTTGTTAGGGTTGAGTGGGAGAGGTGGTTTGAAAGGCAGGCTTGGAACTTAGAAGCTGGCTATGCTATGTAGCGTTCTTCCGCTCATATCCCAACATGTATAGTACTGTGACTGATGCGATATCTATCATGTGTGAGCTCCTTTGGTAAACAGAAGTCAGAATTTGATCACTTTTGATTCCCTATAGCAAATAGCATAGTAATGCCCTCAATACATATTCATTAAGTTAATAAAACAAACACTCAGGTACATCAGAAACAAGAACTGTTGCAGATCACAGTTTGTACTGATGTTATATCAAATTATGTAGTGCAGTGTGGGAGAGAATATAGCTGGGTGGAATAGTGGAGTGACTTGGAGATGGCCATATATGGTGTTCACCTTGCCTTATTGGCTTATGTATTTTGTGAACCTGGGCAAATTCTTGTTCAATATGTACTTCTATCTGAGACCATTTCTTAAGTGTTTGTTCTTTTGACTTTCATTTTGTCTTTCATTGAACAGCTAGTATCTGCCTCAGACCTGTGGAGATTAAATTAAAACTAGTTCAGTGCTTGGCTTATATCAGTTGCTCATGTAAATAATGTTAATAATCACCATAATAGTTCTTTTTATTATTATTATTATTTTTTTGTTTGTTTTTACTGTGTTAGGTTCTGTTGTTGATAGCTGTGAGTTTGTTGTCATTTTTTAGAAAGATTTATTTATTACTTTTAGAGAGAGGAAAAGGGAGAGAGGAGGAAAGGGAGAGAGGAAGAAAGGGAGAGAAACATCCATGTATAGTTGCCTTTCACCTGCCTTCAGCTGGGGACCTGGCTAGAGACCTGGTTTGCAACCTGGTTATATGCCCTGACTGTGAATTGAGCCAGCGACCTTTGGGTTTATAGGCTGGTGCCAATCCACTGAGCCACATCAGCCAGGGTGTTTTTATTATTCTTAAATTCACATTAAAACCTTGATATGCACATTTTGAGTGTCAAAATTTACACTTATTCTCTCAAAATATTGAGCAAAAAATGAAATAATGGACAGCATTCTTCTGTAGTACTTCATTACTGACTCTGCTATATTAAGTTCAAAAATTTCATTTTTGGTGATAAAGACTTATAACAGTCTAAGGAAAATGCACTTTTTGGGCCCATACTTTACAGTAGAAATTCAGTGAATGTTTTTCTTTGGCACCTGCCTGGGGCTCTTCAAGACTGTAAAGAAACTTTATTTCCTGGATCCTCACAGCAATTCCAAAATTGTTGGCCATAGCTTTTTATTCTCTTTTTGCTGCAGTTGAGGAAATTAAGGCTCAGGTGATATGGTTAGTAAGTGTGAAAACCATTTATAGTAATGATTTTTTTTAAAATTAAATTTTGAATTAGTGTCTATAGTAACTAGGAAGTAAGATAAAACGGGGTCAATATGAATGAATAGTGAAGGAGGATTATTGGAAAGTGAGACTGTCTATATTAAGTTTGGATGTCATTCCAGTCTTTCAGCCTGTTGACTATGAAATTTATATGTAAGTTTCATTTTTCAAAGACAGATGCCTTTTTGGTCACAGAGTCACATAATGCCACATTTCGCTCTTTGTGGTTTTCACTGAAAACTTAATGAAGTTCAGCTTTCTAGGGTTCCAAAGACATGACATATGCATAAGTCAGCAGTTGTCTATGAAATATTTTTTAAGCCTTGTAGAGCAGGCATGCTACGTAATAAATGCAGACATAACTATGGACATTGTTTTGATTTGAAAGATTCAGTTTGGTGTTTAAAAAGCTCCATAGTCTGATATAAAGCAGCATCTTTGATGTCTACATACCTAGATTCAAGCTTTGGTGTCAGTTTTGAGAGCCTTACTGTATATACACATCAGTTACCAATTCTGTATATATTTTCCCTCTTATCACATTTCAAACAAATGCCTTTTATTTCATTAAGCCTATTGTGATCTCCCCTCTGGTGGGTAGTTTCGCCTACCTTGGCACATCCCTGGTATTTGGCATTTAATCACTAGTAGACTCACTTAGCCCACTCCTGAGTGTGATTTAAAGAGTTATAAACAATTATCTTTATTCCACGATGGGGCAGTGACCATATCTTATTCATCATTCATCAGTGTTTCTACTGCCTAACTCAATGCCTGGCACACCATGGGTACTTTGCTTCATGATTTAGTGAGATGAATGGCTTTGATCATGATGGAACCACATTTTTTTAAGACCAGAGATCACTCTTCTTTGTAATATTAAAAAACTAATAGAGAAAAGAAGAAAGAGAAGGTATCAGTAATAATCTAGAAAATATGTAGTTATGTGGGCTTTGTTATTGTTGGTCTGCCAAAAAGTTTAAACCAGGATCTTTAGTTCACAAATGGTAACTCCCTTCCCAGTGTGTCATTTTCTGTTGGAAGTATTTATTTATTTATTTATTTATATTGTTGACACTGTTACAGCCAACTTAGGAGTTGGCTGTGCCATATAGTGTTCTGCTCATATCCCAACTTGTACACTTCTGTGACTAATGTATTATCATGTGTCAGCTCCTTTAGTAAATAGGAATCAAAAGTTGATCACTTTGCCTACCTCCATCCAGATCCCTCCCCTGCCCTCTATACCCTCCCTGCCCCCGCCGCCACTGGCGTTGTCCATGCTGTTGTCTGTATCCATGGGCTGTGTGTGTGTGTGTGCGTGTGTGTGTGTGTGTGTGTGTATTCATTCTTTGGCTAACTCTTCATCTTTTATCTAGTCTGTACTCCACCCCTGCTCCCCAATATCCTCCCATCTTACATCTGTCAGTCTTCCATGTTCCATGCCTCTGGTTCTGTTTTTTTTTTTTTTTCTTTCAATGTATGGTTGCCTTTCGCCTGCCTCCAGCTATGGATCTGGTTGGAGACCTGGCTTGCAACCTGATTATGTGCCCTGGCTAGGGAATCAAACCAGCGCCGACCTTTGGGCTCGCAGTCCAGCGCCTTATCCACTGTGCCACCAGCCAGGGCCTGGTTCTGTTTTATTCATCAGTTTATTTTACTCATTAGATTCCACATATAAGTGAGATTATATGGTACTTGTCTTTCTCTGACTGGCTTATTTTGCATAGAAAAATAATCCTGAGGTCCATACATGCTATTACAAAGGGTAAAAGTTTCTTATGTTTTACAGCCAGGTAGTATTTCATTGTGTAAATACACCAAAGCTTTTTTACACACTCATCTACTGATAGGCACTTGGACTGTTTCTAGGTCTTGGCTATTGTAAATAGTGCTACTATGAACATAGGGGTGCATATTTCTTTCAGATCGGTGTTTTAGGATTCCTAGAAGAGGAATCACTGGGTCATAAGGCAGTTCCATTTTCAATTTTTTGAGGAACCTCCATACTATTTTCTATATTGGCTGCACCAATCTGCATTCCCACCAATAATGCAGGGTGGTCTTCTTTTCTTCACATCTTTGTCAGCACTTCTTGTTTGCACTTAATCTATAGATTGCTTTGGGTAGTATGGATATTTTAACAATGTTAATTCTTCTCATCCATGAGCATGGTATATGCTTCCATTTAATTGTATCATCTTAATTTCTTTCTTCAATGTCATAAATTTCCAAGTACAGGTATGTTACCTTCTTGGTTAAAGTTATGTCTAGGTATTTTATTTATTTTTGATGCAGTTGTAAACGGGATTGTTTCCTTTTAAAATATATATATTTTTAAGTTATTTATTTTAGAGACAGGAGAAGGGAAGGAGAAAGGGAGAAAGATATCAGTGTGAGAAACATTGATCTCATACATGTTCTGACCAGGGACCCAGTCTGCAACATAGGCATGTGTCCTAACCACAAATCGAACTGGTAACCTTTTGCTTTGCAGATTGACACTCAACCAACTGAGCCAACTGGCCAGGGTGGGATTGTTTTCTTAGTTTTCCTTCCTGATAGTTTATTATTGCTGTATGTCTTTGACTTTTTATATTAAGTGAATTTTCTAACCCCTAGCCACTATTGTGAGGGATTAATTGCAGGTTTTGAAATTGAGTAGGAAACTAGGAGTTTGTAAAGTGTGTAGTGTTCCTCTTTTTTACTTTCTCCATTCTGTTCTTCCTCCCTCCCTCTCTCCTGCCTGTCCACCTTCCAGCCTTCCCGCCCTTCTTTCCTTCCGGAATATGAGATCACCATGCATATAAAACCCACTCAAACATAAGGCAGTAAAGTGAATCCTGCCCAATAGAAGTCTAAATAATAAAGTGGAAGGTTTGTATCTGAGTTGCTGAGAATTTTCTATTCTGCCTTATGACTACAACAGAATTACAAGTTTTCCCTTATGCCAAAGTTTAGTGGTTCCTTCCATTTGTCATGGTTGAAGAACACTTAGTAGGTGCTTATTAAAGTGTTAGTTCAAGAGGGATTTTAATTATAAAAGTCAGATTAGCTTTAATATTGCAATATCTTTTTATCATTTTTTTTAGTGTTTCTTTTACCTTTTACTTAGAGTTTATGGAAAGTTTCTTTTGTTTGGTGAGCAATGTTTTAGTTGTGACCCTCTTCCAACTCACCTAAACATAGAATACAATTTTTAGTTATTGTAAAATAAAAAGCAAAATTGTCATTAAAATTTTGATACTACTTTGGGCAGTGATTATTGTTTGAATACTTTCTTTTAAATGAATGAAATATGCTGTTACATAGATATGTCCTTTTTAAAAATATAAGCATTTTAGATTCATATATTAGAGTTTAATGCCTCTTTTATATTTAACATTAATTTTTAGGTTAATTGTTCAATAAATAGGAATATTTAAATATGTAACCTCAACACAAAAAAGTTTAGCTGTTTGGGAGATGAAATATAAAAACACAAAATTTTAGCTGTTTAGCAGATGAAATACATATTTGTATATTAAGAACCTTTTTATTATACCATGTAAATGAATACTTTTGGATCAATTCTAACTTTAGAATTATTTTTTGTGCCTCTGTAATACATTCCTGTTGACTCATTTATCAATTTTATGAGTAGTGTAAGTCAATTTAGTTCATCTGCATATTTATATACTTTAAACAGACCAATGTAAACAGTTCTTATCTGCCATATGTTGGGATGTTTTAGTAAAGTAAAGACAAAACTGCCTAGTCAACAAAGATGGCATTGAATTGCACTGTTTTGGAAAAAAATTAAGTGAACTAGATGCCTGTTAATCTGGTTCTTTAAATATCATAAACAAAAGTATCAGAATGTGTTTCCAAGGACAAAGGCGGAGTTTCCTAGGCTTTGATTGGTTGTTGCCTTGTCCTGTCCCACAGCCATCCTTAACTGGCTTTGGGTAGACTGGAAGCACATAAGCAGGGTGACATTTATTGCTTTCCTAGCTGTTTCTGTGCCCTGAGCCCTGAGATTCCCAAGGAGTAACTATAAAAGATTTCTTTCATTTCGTCCCTGATCTCCGAGAGGGGATCCTTCCAGGAAGAGCAGGCATGAGTTTGAGTGCGAGAAGAGTCACTCTGCCTGCAATAACGCCAATAGTTCTACAGAAGAGGGTACGTGGCTGCTTTAGCCTTTTTTCTTGCTGTTTTATTCCCTGTTACTTTGTGTTTATTAACGTTGGAAACTTTAGTTACGTATTCTGAGAGAGACTATATTTCATTGAGGCTGCAGGTAATTAAAGAATATATTACTGAAATTTGACTAGAGGGGAAAACATGCTACACTAGAACATCTCCGTAGCAAAAGCTCCACCTAAAAGCAGCTTGGTCTCAATCTCGGGGCAGTGGGTTTAAGGACCGTCTCGAAGCTTCTGCTCCTTTTTCCCCTTCCACTGTAACTTCAGGCTTCCTGCCTTGAGGGCAGGAGGAAAATCTGCTAGCTATTATGTTTTATATCTGTTTATTGAGGAGCAGTTTATTTGTTTCACTGTAATTTATAGCACATCCATCTTCATTGCTGTATGTACTATATAATTTACTGTTTATACATGTGGCGCCAGTTTATTATTCTCTGGTTTCTACCAATTTCTGTTGTTTCTGTTGGCTTAAGAAAAACTTTTCCATTAAATTTCTCTGTGAAAGTGCTTTCTGTTAATTATTAATGCAATGAAAATAGTTTATCTGTTAGTTTTTTGTATAGTTTCTTGTCTTGTAGCAGTGTATTTTATAAGGTAATAAAACACACTGTGTAGTGTACTATTTAAGTAAAACTAAATATACTAAACCTCTCTTGAAAATATACCAAGTAAGAATATTGTATTGAATTCTTTAAAGAATCAAATCTCTTGCATAGAAAAAGAAAGCACCAAAACACATTTTTGGCAATATTCTCTCTGAATGATTTTGGTGCTACTACAAACTGCAATGTTTGTTTTCATACTTGACTTTTAATAGTTAACTGTTCGTTAACTATTAGTGTATTCCATTAAGTCAAAGGTCATGGTTTAATTTATTTGAAAATGACAACTCTTAACAATTAAGGTGGATTTAAAAAAATGAAAGTCTCTTCTTTATTGTTTTTAATTTTTAGCTTTTCAACTTATTTTCTTATCCTATTTACTTACCATTTATTCACTAGACACATTTTACTTGGAACTGGAATAATGTATTGTAATTTTGCCAACATTTGTTCTTAATCTTTCTTGACTCCTTTTTCTCATTTTAAGCAAATTTAATTAAAAATACTTTGCTTTGAGCTTAACTCTTTATTTTGATTATGACTTAGCAGTGAGTTGATAATGACCATTTAGGTTTCCTAAAGCAATGGGAATGTGAAAAGTCATAATGTTTATCAAATGTGTGTTATTATGTTTTTCTTCTTTATCCAGTTAATACTGCAGTTTAAATTGATCATGAAATATTCATCACATGGTCTTTTTGGACACTGTTGGTATGGGGGTAAGCATACCACCTGAACTCTCTGTTTACTAGTCCTGTGACCTTGGGCAAGTCATTTAAGCTCTGAGAGAAGTTTTTCCTCACCTCTAACATAATATCTTAAGAGATTTTCATTAAATGCTCTCTTAAGTCCTATTTATTTTTTTTAAAAAAGATTTTATTTATTATGTTTAATGAGAGGGGAAGGAAGAGAGGCAGAGAGGGAGAGAAACATCAATGTATGGTTGCCTTTCACCTGCCTCCAGCTACACACCTGGCTGGAGACCTTATGTCTTATTTGCATCTTATTCTGTGAATCAAATATTTTGTATTTTCATAGAGTAAAATATTTATTATTTTCTTATTTTTTATTTTCTTAAAGTATAAAACATTAGAAAAAGGTGCTATCGTTTTTACGAACTTTGAGCAGTTCGTTTGGGGGAAATCAGTATGAATACAACTTGGCTCTGACTGGTAGGTAGTAAACCAAAGGTACTCTGGAAAGCTATGATTATAATTGATGTTAGTTCTAAGCTGCCACTGGATAGATCATTGTAATTTTTCTTGGTCTATTTATAATAAGCTTCCTGAAAGATTTCTATTATAATAATTATGTAAGTCAAAATTCCTTAAGCCCACATCTATGTTACTCCTTTCCACTGAGTAAATGTATTAATGTTCATGTAACTTAGCACATTATCATTTTCAGAAAGTATTTATACTGTTTCTTTCACCTGACATTTTAACCCGCAAAGGACCCATTGTCTATAAAATTGTTCCAAAAATGGAAAATGTTAGTGTCTTTTATTTTATTTATTTATTTTTTAAAAAAGATTTTATTTCATTATTTTTAGAAAGAGAGGAAGGGAGAGAGGCAGAGAGGGAGAGAGACATCAATGTATGGTTGCTTTTCACCTGCCTCCAGCCACAGACCTGATTGGAGACCTGGTTTGCAACCTTGTTATGTGCCCTGGCTGGGGAATTGAACCTGCGACCTTTGGGCTTGCAGGCCAGCGCCTTAACCACTGTGCTACCAGCCAGGGCTCTGTTAGTGTCTTTTATTTTAGGAATTGGATATTTTCCTGACTAAAAGATATCCATCGGCTCTGGTTACACTATGACATTTTTTCCAATATAAAAAATTATTCCACACTTGTAATTAATTTGTCATTGTCTATATGCTTCATAATATGATGAACTTACAAATCAGTATAAGCATTTCTCAGAGTATTTTGAGGGGAGCTTCTCACTTTCACAAAATGGCAGGTCCTTTTCCCACAGGTTTGGCATAAAGTTTGCTCATCCTTAATGAGCAGTTCTCACAAAATAGTTTGCCAACATAAATCCTAATCACTTGAAAAGCTGAGGGCATTTCTAAAAATGCTTAATATCGCTAGAGAGTAAGTTTCTGATAAGCTCTTGCATGTGGCCAAAATAGTCTCCTGAGAGTGGTTAGGAACTTAAAATTTAAATGTGGCCCTTAACATTGTATGTATCTTTTTTTTTTTTTGGTAGCAGACCAAATATATGTTGATATTTGAGTAATAGAGTATTTTGATAGATTCCCCGTCAAGCAAGTTGGACATAAATTTTTGGCCTTCTCTATTGAATTTAGAACTGATTTCCTTGATTCTAGTGAATGTTTTTTATCATATCCCTCATAAATTATTATATCCCTACCAATGGTTTTAAATGAATCCTTTCCCTGATAGCATTTTTCTTAGATAACTACAAGGTTATGCATTGCTTTTTAAGATGAGAAGACTGAATCTCATGGGTGTTGAGTGACCTGTGCAAGGTCACCCAGAAGATCAACGGCAAAACTAGAAATAGCATCTAAGTCTTGTGACTTTCAGTGTGTTTCTCCTAGGTATGTGTTACCTCCTGAAATTACTGTTAATAAGATTGCCTTATGGTGTGTATAATTGCTGTTCAACTTTTAGTCCAGAATTAGTCAAATTCTTTCATCTTTCTTTGTACCTCCACCAACTGCCATATGCTGTAGTATAGAAAATATTTTATTCAGAAGGCAATTGTAAGCAACAAAGTGATGGCAGCGATTGTGTGTGTGGTGGGGGAGAGAAAAGAGAAGAGAAGAGAGTTCATACCAAGAGCTCTAGATTGGTATATTGCATCAAGAGAACATTTTAAGACCTTAAAGAGTTAACAAAAGACTCAATCAAGCATTATAAGATATAAATTAAGTACAATATAAAACCCACATTTTAAAAATAGAATGCTGTATGGGTCATAAGCCAGAAGTCCATATTCTGATTCTGTGGGTAGGAATGTTTCATGCCTCTATAAGATTAGCATTGTTTTGCAAATTATATTTACAAGCATTTCTTCATTCTTCATTCATACTATAGTTAGAGATGTTGCAAACACACATGATCCTGAAGTGTTCTGAAATCTCAGAAAAAAAGGGATGTTTGAAACATATTCTTCTTAAGATTTATATCCTTTTAAAAACATGAAATTCATGAATATAATATGGAGCAATGTCATTTATCAGGAGATTTACTTCCCCATCCAACTAATAGTTTATATGATATTCATTTCCTTCTTCGTACAATAAGAATCATTGCTATGATTTAAACAAATTAATTTTGTAAAGAATAGAACAGATCATATCACTATTTTGTCCAGAACCTTAAAAATACAAACAGAATCAGTCCAAATGTATGTAGCATTCACTATGCTTCAGGGCCCGGACGCACCACAGTTTCTTAGCTTCATGTGAAGCCTCTATTCCAGCACATTGATTTCTCCTTGTGCTCCTAACAGTATTCACTGTTTGTGTCCCTCTGTTCTGCTCCCAGTCTTGTGTTCCATGGCCTATAGATAACTCCAGGCTCCTATTTGCTTTTCCAAAGGTTGTTTATTGCCTGTGTCCCAGCTCAGGCTGAGGTACCATCTTGAAGCCTTCTAACCCTCTTTCTCATCTATCTTAATGGACTCTTGACATAGTTTTGTTACTCATCCCTCAACTCAGCAACTACTGTCATGTGACATCAATTTGTTACCTTGCATGATATATAAGTCTTATTAGTTATCCCTGGTGTATATATCATGCTTTCTGGCATTTCAGATTTGACCTTAACTTTTCTCTATATATCTTATGTATTTTTTGTATGTCTTACGCTATTCCCTTTTAAAATTTTGTCTCCTTCTGTTTTATAACTAAATTTTTAAAACTTTAAGTGAAAGGTTCTTTAAACAAAGTTCTTTGTCAGTTATAGCCTGAATTTAATTTCATGTAATCATAAAACTCAAAAGAAGCATATTAAACATGGGAGAGATTTATTTTTCTTTTACTTTATGCATACAAGAAGAATTAGTCCAAAGTAATGTAGCAGCTTCACAATGTCTTCAGGCAACTAATTGCCTTCTTGCTTTCTATTATATCTTCCTTAGTGTGGGTCCCATTTCCTTTTATGGAAAGATAAATGCAATTGTGCAGTCATCCTGTTCACATTCCTGGCATATAAAATCGGAAGGACACAGGGCATGCTGACCAGTTCTGTCAGACATCAGTGTGCTGCTCTGAAATAACCAAGCTTCTGCTTACATCTTACTGGCCAGGATTGTGTCACATGGTCAACCCTGGACACAAGGGAGGCCAAGGAATGTAGGCCTTGAGCTCAACATGCTGCCCTCTTCAGAATTAGGATTCATTAGGTAGGGAGAGGGGCAGGATGACTTCTGGTGGGCAACTAGCCGTCTCCACTACAATGCCTCAGATATATTGGTCATTCAGGATATACATGTCTCTTAGAGTTTTATTATTGTCATGCCAAGTACAAAATATGGTTATGATTTTTGAATAAATCTATTTCTGTTACTTGTACACAGATAGAAGATGTACTGAATGGGGAGAGAGCAGGTTTCCTGGGTTGGGGAGGTGAATGGAAATTCACAGGTGGCGCCCTGAGTTCAGATGGATGGCTTGCTTGGATGGTGGCCGTGATGTGGTAGTGAGTATTGTCACTGCTGTTTACCCAGCTGTCTCCTTCTTGCCAAACCTTGACCTTTCTGCTGCCCTTTTAATTTTTTATACAGGGTAACTTACTTGCATATTCACCTGGGAAGGGTGCCATATAGATGAATGGTTTTTTTCCTGAGAAATTAGCTTTTAAGATGTGGTATAGTAGAGACTATGTATTTTTGAGCCAGGAGGTCACAGGTGTGAGCTCATTTCTATCACTGACCAGTGGTATGACTTAAGTGTCTCTTTTAAACCTTTCTGAGAATCAAGTTTTTCTGTCTTAGGGAAGAGGATCTGACTCAAAAACCAAATTCATTTTTTACTATGGGTTTAGCACCATCTCTAGGACAACTTTCATAAAAGTGAGTTCTACAATATACCATTTCTGTGATATATTTCACAAAAATAGCATTCTAGAGTAAAAATAAGTATTAAAGAAGAAAAAATTGCTTAATTTTGCTGCAGTACATCTGAAACACTATCATTTAACATTAATAATTATGTAAGTTAATGACATATTTAACATTTTTTGTATTAACTCTTCAAAATCCAGTATGTACTTTAAATATGTGTAAAAATACATATGGGTGTAAATGTATTTTTGCATGTGTTTGGTAATATTGCAATTCATATTACTTAGAAGAGTAATCCTTTAAACAAATGAATTAATGTAGGCATTTTGGAATAATGAAAAGAAAACTTTGTATTAATATGATTTGAGAGGCTGAGAGAAGGCAGTAATTAAATGGTGAATTTTCTGGATGTGAAAGGAAAAAGAAAAAGTACACATTGGTGGTTACAGAATAGACAGGGGGATGTTAAGACAAACAAAGAAAATAGAGAAGCCAAGGAACTTTTATATGCATGACTCATGGACATGAACTAAGGGGGTCATTGCTGGAGGAAATGGGGTACTGGGTGGAGGGGGGCAAAGGGGGAAAGGTTGGGACAACTGTAATAGCAAAATAAATAAAATAATAAAAAATTTAAAAATTAAAAAGAATAGTTTTTCTGTCTTGGAGATGATGATGCTTCCATACAGAACAGTTGTGAGGATAGATAGGGTAAATATTAGGTAGTATTGAATACTTGCCACATAGAAACTTAACAAATGTTACTATTTTCATAAACACTTTAAAATATCTTTATTTCTATGAATTAAAAATTTTTGTGCCCTGTCCTTTTAAGGTGGTTATCCAGAAATTTCCATGTAGCAAATGACTCCAACAAAAAATAGTTGTCCTTGATATAATTTAGTCAGGGACAGAAAGATGAAGATGATGTCTTTCAAATGCTTATTCCCTTTGCCTCCTTCTTGTAACTTTTGGTGGATTCTAATTTGAATTAAAAAATTAACTATTATATGGTGATAAGTGATGGTTAGGTGATAATACACCTATTAGATTATTTCTCCTTTTACTGTCCCAAGGAGTATCTGGCAGGGACTCATGGGTTGTATATTTGAAAACAGTGAAATTGCACCTAGTGTTTAGACATTGTTTCAGTAGACAAGGGTGACGGTACTGCTTTGCCACTTTTCATCATCACTGGACTGAAGTGCCCAGCACAGGGAAGGTATAGAGTTAGTATAAATTACACTTACTTCAGTACATTTTTGATGAAACAAAATTGGGCTTTTGGCACCTGCTACTGACATTTTCTCTATGTCTGTCTGTTGCGGTCACATAATTTTTTTTTTTTTTTGGTTTCATGTTTTGTGGAAAGCCGTGCACTCAAGGCCCACCTCAGATAGTCTCCCCTTGCCTTTTTGTCATTCTTATCCAGAGCCAGTTTGCTGCTATGGACAATTAGATGTACTCACTGCCTTCCACACACACTAATAAATAGAACAGTGGCTATCCTGTGTTCAGCACTGTTTACACATTCTCCTCATCCTGTAAGAACCCTGCAAGGTTGATGGATAAACCCAGCTTGGGAGGAGGAGAATGAGGCTTGGAGAGGTGAATTGTCTTACCACTAATAAGGGTGGGAGGCAGGACTGAGCAGCAGGGCGTCAGCAGGGGAGCTGCGTCTCAGGGTCCGGGGGACAGCGTGGTGGCATGGTGGCAGGGATCTCCCTTCTCATCCGCATCTGCTCATCGGACAGATCTCACCTTTCTGCCCATTTCCTTGTGCTTGCCTAGTCATTTTTCCTTTTCTGTGCATTCAGTCTTGCCTCAAAGACATAGTGACTAAACTATGTCAGAGATGGGATTGTAGGAGTGTCTTAAAACTTCCTCAGCAATTACTTCTTTGCTTTCAAACATTTATAATAATAATCTCTAATATCAATTGTGTGCTCTCAATTTGCCAGCATTCAGTCCATTTTACAGTATGAGGAAGGAGTCTAAGGCTCAGAACTGAGAAGCTGGTAAGTCTAGCTCACCAAGTGGACTCCAGTGTCTATCACTGCCCGGAGCACCTGGGCCGAAGCTGCGTGAGACGAGGGTCCACGCCCCATATGGCTGTGTCACTACGGTACCTGGGCCATGTTTGGCAATGAAGGCAGGTTAAAAATAACTGGCTGATTAACAGTCTCAGAATCTTGGCTTGGCCAGCCTTATGGCTGGCTCTCCTGGCTGTACCCCAGAACACTAAGCCAAATGGAGAAAATAAGAATCTCTCTTTGGCAGAAAAGGAAAGCAAGACCTTTGGTAATTTCAGATATTAAACCCTTTGAGAGAATAAAGATTTTCTGCCCCTGGAGGATATTAAAAATGCTTGCTCTTAAGTCAGTTCCAAAAGAGAAATTAAAAAATCATTTTGGCAAAAACGGCATTGTTAGTAAGTGATTACAGCTTCCTAATTGGACATGCATATTTGGACACATGTATTTATTTGTGCTTGTGAAAATGTCAGGAATATTATTTCTTAGTTTCAGAAGTCAAGTTAGTTTGGGTGGTTCTGTCAAGATTTTGAAGAAAAAATTTGAAGTTATTATTCTCAATGCCAGAGAGACCCTCCACTTTAGATTCCTGTTGAGGTGACTATAAACCCATACCCACCCACTGAACACCCCCCTCCTGCGCCACCCCCAAACACAGACTCATAAAGTGTATAACTATAAAATTCCCCTTATTGAAGTTTAAGATGTAGACATGATTTATGTTAAAAACTCAAAGAATTAAGAACATTTTTAAATATACCTAAACTTGACTACAAAGTTTGTAATTACATTAAGCAAGAACTCCATAGGGTTAATAGTGTTCAAGTTGTGAAACAGTTTCTCTCCTGGCTCTCGCTGACAAATCAAGGCTCCCTCTGCTGGCTGTTTCAGTATATGTAATTTTTCTGGCAAATGATGCTAAGAAAAGTGAAAACACAAAGAAAAACCACCTTTTTTGACATTTAGAAAGGTCTTCGGGACATAGAAGCATTCTATGTCCTGGTGTTTAATTATGTAATGTTTGTCTCCAAGAGGTTGTGTAGAAGCAGCAGCTGAGAGGGGCAGGGAATTTGGGGGCCCAGAGTGGGAAGACCAGGATCAGGTAGGAGCCCAGAGACAGGGTTCCAGGGCTGGCCCTGGCGGCAACCAGCCAGAGGTCCCTGGGCAAGCCACAGCCTCTCTGCCCGCAGCCTTCTTGTTTATAAAGCAAAAGGATTTTAGGGAATAGTTTCCAAGAGCCCTTCTAACCATTAGTATTTAATGATTCTAATAGTTGATTCCATTTCTTTTGTAGGAATTTGCTCTACATGTGATTTTCAGTGATACAAAATAAATAGAAAAATGAAGGAAAGGTAAAATTACAAAGATGGATATAAATAATTTGTTTCTAATGTTGCCACATCATGGGAATGTCAGATCTAGAAAGTGGTATTTTGTTTGCTATTAGAAGTTTATCTCAAATGTCCCAGAAAAACTGAACACAGCTTATTTCATTGATTGTGGGGTACCTTAAATTATAAGATATGCATCATTATCTTATATGCTGTCCATTCAAATATGATATACCATGGATTGGTAAGTTACATCCAAGCTTCGTGAATTAAAATGTGCGAAAAGGTGCATTTAGGAATCGGTGAAATGTTAGTTCCTGAAAGTGCTCCAGCTGAGGCCAGACAGTTCAAGAACTGGAATAAAGTCTGATAGGTCCTGGGTTCTAACAAACCGTTTTCCTTTGTGTTTTCCCTTCCTGTCTTCTAATCACTTCCTCCTCTCCTCCTAAACTTGTCCTTTCTCACTGTGTGAAATGGTTTTTAACTTTTTTGCACAGACATCTCTGATGGTTATTCTGGGGATAAAATGATTGCTTAAAAACTGAAATGGGATACTGGAATAACACCGTGTCCAAAGTAAGCTTGACTAGTGGCTTTTTTTTTTTTTTTTTTTGCTTTAAATATGAATACGCATTAGCACTTGTGAAGGTTTTTTTCACTTCAAAGATGAATTAGTCAGCACTGGCATCTCCACAGGAATTGCCTGAGTGTTAAAAGTACTGAGGTTTCAGAGAACACCCTTTTGCTGAAGTCATTGGAAACATTAGTGTGGGATTTGTGACTTTACCCCCTTCATTATTCATACTGGATTTAGGTTGTAGAACAACATTTATATATGCATGTGTATATGTGTACGTATTTGTGCTTCTGTGGGTTAGGATATTTTTGGACCTACTTTTTAAAGTTTGTCTTCTTTTATAATAAAATCGGAGGGCTTTTTTTTTTTTTCTTTTTCTTTTTAAAAAACCACGTAACACAGCAAAACCGAGCTTCTGATTTCTGTTTGCAACATTGTACCCCCTCCCCCCGCCCCCCAATTGAGTTAAGGTCTTTCTGCCTTTTAAGGAAGAAGGAAGCCCAAAGAAGGGGAGTCTGTAGGGTTCTTGGCCTGAGGCCTGAGCAGAAAGGTAAAGAGCAAAGCAGGGTGATAGAGTAGAGCAGAGGGGCTTTAAGGAGACTTTTGGGCCTCCCTTTGCCTGCAGGCTGTCTTTCTCCTCTTGGTTGCAAGCCTAGACGTGGCATGAGTTGGGAGTGTCACTGATCCAGGCTGCCAGGTGCAGCAGCGCTAAATGGTCTGCCCTGCCAAGTGTGGGCTTTTCCAGTTGGCAGCCCTACTGGGCTTCTTTGGCCTGGTCCGATGCTGCTGGGAAACCAGCTCATATCACGTTCGCCTTTGAATTCGTATCCAGAACTCCTGGAAGATCTATAGGGGTCCCAGTAACACAGGTCCTTTATCTCTATATTAGTTCATCTCTTCATCCAGTCATGCCCAATGATTTTCCTGTTAAAATGTGGTAATGTGCAAATGTACACAATTCAGTTTTTACAGAGGTAGGGTGAGGTGATCCATCTTGTGACCTTGAGGACCGCAGACTAATGGAAAGAGCCTGGGTTGGTGTTGACTTGATGAAATTGCCTCACTGAAACCCTGAGCTGTCTGCTGCTTATTTCGAATGTGAGAGAAAAAAAATCCCTCAAGTTTGGAGGGTATCTTTTCTGTTACTTGTATCTGAATCTGTTCCTAATTGGCTAAATCATCATGTGATTATTTATCCCTATTTTTTTTTCACCACTTTGTAACCACATTCTTGTATAATTGTCTTTCATAAGTTAATTCTATATTTTTATTCATTGAAAAAAGGTACCTTGTCATTTATACATCTTAAAAATAACCCCTTATTGTAGTGGCCCCTCTTGAGTTAGTGGTGATGGGCAGCACTCTTCAGCTGCACTGGGTGAAGTTTCCTCCCACAGGTACCTGTGATTCCTCACCTGGCCCTCAGAGCTTCGTCTCTCCAATCTTGGCAAAATATCCTGTCCACTGTTCAGTACATATTTTTGCTCCTTCAGTCCGCAGTATCTTTTTTCATACTATTTGTCCCACTCAGATAGCCTTCTCCCTTCTTTTTTAGGAATTTCCACAGAATTCTAGACTTGAAATGGACCACAGAAGCTGCCTAATTCACCTTTGTTTAATTCCCCTATTTCATTAAACTTTGCCTGTGTTTTCTGTTTGGTCTCTGTGCTTCTCTTCTTCCTTAGAGGTTTTCAGACCTTGTCAGGTTTCAAAGCTGCTATTTTGGGAATCCCTAATACTTGTCTCCCATATCACTAAAAGAATATTTTTGTTTCTTCACTGTTTGCCTAGTATTGTACTGACTGCTGGGGACATAACAGGAAGCAAATGTTGATGTCATTTCTGCACATGTAGCCCTATGGGTCATGAAGGCTGGTGTGTAGTAATTACATATGTGGAACAAAGGGATTGGACCTAAACTGGGAGAGTCACTGAAAGCTTCCCATGAGAAATAGTGGTTAATGGGAGGGATGGAAATAGAATGTGGAGAAACAGTATTCTAGGCAGCAGAGATAGTATGTGTAAATGTCCTGTGACAGGAAGGAGTAGGGCTATTTCAAGAAACTTAAGAAAAAACTATGGTCAGAGATTGAGAATGACAAAGATCATAGGGAGTAAAGTGGAAAGGGGCCACAGGAGAATGGAACGGACCTCTTTGCATCAATCAATTCCTATAGTATTTATATTGATGATAAAATCTGCTTTGAGTTAATATAACTGATTGAATAGTTAATATCTTATAACTGATTGAATATTTACTGCACATGCTCAGGTGAAATGTATTCTTGAATATCTCTTTTGTTAGAAAGAATTTAAGATTTCCTGTTACTTGATTTCTTTAAACTATGCTCTAGGTAAGTATTTGACAGCGAGCAAAATAATACAGGATGGTAGCAGAAAGCAACAGCTTTTTTTGAGCTGTTAGGGTCTTTTGGAACAAGGTTTTTAAAAATATATAACATTTTGATAGATATTTGGAATAAGTAATAATGAATGCATTATTTTCCGTTCTCTTCAAGATAATATATTAAGTTATTTTCAAAATATCTGAGTTGACTTCTCTTATCTTAGGACACTGTGTTCCCTACTTAAAAATATGTAAAAACTCAGGGCTACTCTGACCTTGATATAAAAATATTTCACATGACTTAGGTACATCACATATCTATTAAAAATAATGGAGAGAAACCTTACACATTAAAAGATGACTTTATAATTTTACTGTACTATTGTAAACTTTTAAAGAGCTGTAAAAATAAGCTTTACTTTGGGATGTAATTGAGACCAAATTTCTAAGAGCCTTGTTATCTTCTATTATATATAAACAATATATTGTATAAATAATATTAATAGATACAATGAATAAATAATTTTTTTCTGTTTAAAAGAAGTTGCATACTTTTCATTACAAGATCGTGGTATTAAATATAGTGTTTATTTTAAGTTAAAAATTAATAAGAATTAAGTATGGTATTTAAATGTAGCTAATTTAAAACTAGTTTACGATCCTAAAGTAGACACTTTGGCCAAAAGATAACCATGGTCTGTGCTGCAAAACCCTTTTTCACCTCTCTTTTTCTTCCCTTCCCTTTCCTCTTTCTTTTCCTTTTTCTTTCCTTCCTTCCTTTCTTCCTCTTTCTTCTCTCTCTCTCTTTTGCTTTTTATCATATGGATTATTGTTCATTTATTTAATCAGTACTCTTTTAAAATTTTATTGATGTTACATTGACTAATAAAATTATATAGGTTTCAAGCATGCAATTAATTCTGTCGTACATCATCTGTATTGCATTGTGTGCCCACCACTCAGTCAGATCTTCTTCCATCACCATATATTTGACCCCCTTTGCCCTTTACTACACCCTCTGGTGAGGAGACTATATTGTTGTCTCTATAGGTTTTTGGTTGTTGAGCTGTTGTTTTCAACCTGGTTAATGATTGTCCCCCTTGTCTCCTCCCTTCCCTGGAGAAACAAGGGACAAAAAGGGGAAAGCTCTTCAGCAGCTAATGACTTACCAAGGGTTTCAGTGCCCCTCTCTGCCTGGAGCCATTGCCAAGTGGCCAGATCACAGCCCTCAGTTTTCCCGACATTGTTGTGTGAACCAGGTTAGAAGAGGCCGTGGTTGTCCCTTGCTGACACATTCCTGGGTCTGCAGAGAGAAGGGCAGAGGCTGAGGCACTCTATTATCATCTGCTCTGAAAACTAGAATTTCTGGTGATTGTAGAGATAAACACTTGCTGTGCTTTGAGAGCAAAGTGATAGGTACTGAACTGACTTTTAAACTCGATCTTTCCATTTTGTTTATTTTTTCCAGAAATGGCCTCTGTCTTGTTTAAATATTCTTCTGTGTCTTTCAGTCTCAAGACTTCAGAGGCCTCAAGCCTTTTCCTGAAAAGTTAACCATGTTTTGCTGTCTCTGTTTGCACGTTGTTGTGTCTACTGTTTTAAAAATGAGTTATGTTAATCTTTTTTATCTCTTGCCTCCACTTACTTTTTATGGAGGGCAGTCGAAGGAAGGTGAGGTATGAAGTGCCTGAACTGCCCTGATGAGGATGTCAGCCAAAACAGTTCTACATACCCCCTGCAGGGTTGCTCTGCCTGTGCCTTAAGTTTTGTTGCCCCATGGTGGCTCCCAGAGCAGTGTTTGAATCTGTAAACCACTCCCAAGGCCAAGGTTGCCCTGATGGTCAGGATTGCAGTGACATGGAAGGCCTTCCTGAACACAGCCCGTGTCGACTCTGCTGGCTGGCCTTGGGTGCCCTGGTGGAGGCTGGCTGGTGTTACAGGCGGAGCTTGGCCAGGTGTCTCTCTTGCTGGCTAGGTGTGTGCCCACTGACTGAACAAAAGGAGTTCTGATTCCTGTTTAGGGTCCAGGCAGGATTTCTTCCTCCTGGTGTACAATTGCAAATGATTTTGCAGATAAATGGATACGGCTAATATTTTTTCACCCTATTTTTTTACTTGATAAAGTAAGCTGGGAGTTTGGGCCACTGAACTGAAAATGTGTATTATTCCTTTATTATCTGGCCTGATGATAGGATCTTCCAATTTCTGTTTACCTCTCACTATTTAAAGGAAACAGGAGGCCAGTGCTTTAATGATACTTAAGAACATCCCTGCTGTTTGGTTTTTACATGGTCACAAAATCTTTTAACTTATATTTTAAAAATATAGAATATTTATTCATTTTTGTTTGTTTTGATTTTAGGCAGAGAGAAAGGGAGGGAGAAAGACAGGGTGAGAAACATTGATCGGCTGCCTTCTGTACACGTCTCATTTGGGGGCCAAACCTGCAGCCCAGGCATGTGCCCTGACTGGGAATTGAACTGGCGACCTTTCAGTTTGTGGGATGATGCCCAACCAGCTGAGCCACACCGGCCGGAGTCAACTTAGTTTTAATCCATAATAGTCATGTAGCTTTTCTGATGACTTTTTATTTTCTTACATAGGAGGCTTTAGTGTGGTAATACTTTTGGCCAAAGGCACATTTGAAGGAGAAATATATAGATGTAAAATGAGGCTTTTAATAAAGACATCCCATTGGTAGTATAAGGGATTTTTCGTAATTACTGAATAGATCTAAGAGATGATAAGGTTACTATTGTAGAATATCAAGCAAAACATAATTTTATTGTTCACAGAGGAATATGTATTTTGGACACATGTCAGAATTAAATAGAATTTAAAAAAATAAGCATTTGAAATGGAGCTTCAACAAAAGTATTCCATTTTACTCTCAGCAAGTGTTATTCAAAAAATGAATACATGTACCTATTCCAGAAATTTATGTTGGCCAGCTCTTCTAAATTTATGTCTTGATGCTTGGCAACTTCTTTCAAATTGCAGCAACGTAGTTTGAAGAAAATAATGGCTTTTCTGATTGGTTAGCTATCTTTTTCATTTTCCCCATTTTTACCTCTTGCTCTGTTCTTGCCCTTTTCGTGAATTTGGCTTAAGCTTCAGAATGTTTCTAATTTTTCCCAGACTGGGATCTGCCTGTCCCCACAGGAGTGGCCATTTTCATGTTGCTGTTGGTGGGAGCACCCTCCAGTGCCCAATGCAGTCATTAATCACAGCAGCACAGGTGCACAGTGGATGGCATCTTTTCCAGTCCTCTAGCACGGAGTCTGCAAACACTGAAGGCACACACTTAAGAATAATAGTAGCTTACTCAGATGCACACACGGGACATGCTGAGATTCCAAACAGATCTTCAGGTTTTAGTGAACCACTTGTTTTAACCATGAAGTAAATAAACTGAAATGAAAGTTCAAACAATCACATCTGATTTTGACAGTGTATTTTTATGTAACTTCATGGTGGCCTCAATGGCTAAAACTCAGAATTGCCCAGTAACAACAATATTGAGTCAATTGGTTACTTAGGATTATTAATATGAAGAATTGCATAGCTGTTCCTCATTGAGAAGAATTTTAATTTCCTGAGCATAAAATTTGATCATATACTTTGTAACAAAATATTTTTTAATTAAAATTTATAGGTACTTAGATATGCACTGAGTACCTACTGAGTATAAAACACTTTGCTAAGCTTTTCAGGGGTACAAAAATATTTTGTTCCTAAGATCTTAATTAAGCCATGTCCTGCCTTGTGCTAAGGTCCCTAGGTTTTGATGACGAATAGTAAACAAACAGTGGCTTTTCTTATAAGAACTTACTAGTAAAGTTCAAGAGAAAGACATTATATAGAAAATAGAAAATGAGAGCACATTAGAAGGCACATTACAAAGCCATGGGTATTCAGGGAGGGCTTTCCAGAGGAGGTGCCATGGAACTGGGGCCAAATAATAAGTAGGACGATACTCCAAGCAACTGAGTCACCTGGCCAAGACAATAATTACTGTTTTCAGTACTGCTTTCCCTGATAGACTTGAAGCTCTCTGAGTGTAACAACCATCCCTCTCTGTGACAGCTTTGTAATAAAACACTTAGCATAGGACATGTACCTTACATGGGATCTTAAGAACAAATGAGCTGCTTGAGTTATGAGAAGGAGGAGCCATTGAAGAGTTTTAGTAGCAGAATGACCTGATTGGATTGGCTGTTAGAAAGTTTATTCAGCTAGCAGTGTAGGGATTGAATTGGAGGGGTCATGGCAGGAACCAGGGAGATAAGTAGGTAGCCGTTACCACTGGGAGTGTATGGCTTCCTGGCATACATATGCTAAAA
>PVIW01001874.1:0-257811 GCA_004026585.1 Noctilio leporinus
ATGGGGTTTCCTTAAAAAACTAAAAATGGAACTGCCTTTTGATCCAGCAATTCCACTACTTGGACTATACCCAAAGAATCCTGAAACACCAATTCATAAGAACCTATGCACACCTATGTTCATAGCGGCACTATTTACAATAGCCAAGTGCTGGAAACAGCCTAAATGCCCATCAGTGGATGATTGGATCAAAAAACTTGGGTACATTTACACAATGGAATTCTATATAGAAGAAAGAAAGAAAGAACTTGTACCCTTTGCAACAACATGGATGGAACTGGAGAGTATTATGCTTAGTGAAATAAGCCAGTCAGTGAAGGGCAAATATCATATGATCTCACCCATTACGGTACAATAATGAGCAAAACTAACAACAAGCAAAACAGAACCAAGTGTATGAATACAAGGAATAGGCCTGCAGTGGTCAGGGGTAACGGGGTTGGAGGGAGGTGGGAGGCAGAGGCAAGAAAGAGGAGCAGCGTAGACAAGAACCTAGTATGGGGGAACCATGGACATGGACAACAGGTGGGATTGACTTTGGGGGGAATGGGTGGGTGGGGAGGGGGACAGATCTCCATACCTATGATTCTGATCCTATTCTGGTTGTTTGTTTAGTTTGTTTTTCTTTTATTTTTTAAGATTCTGTTGTTGATATTTGTGAGTTTGTTGTCATTTTTTGTAAAGATTTTATTTCATTATTTTTAGAAAGAGGGGAAGGGAGAGAGGCAGAGACGGGGAGAGACATCAATGTAAGGTTGGGTTTCACCTGCCTCCAGCCACAGATCTGACTGGAGGCCTGGTTTGCAACCTGGTTATGTGCCCTGGCTGGGGAATCGAACCTGCGACCTTTGGGTTCGCAGGCCGGCACCTTATCCACTGTGCTACCAGCCAGGGTGTTGTCATTTTAATATTCATAGTTTTGATTTTCTTAAATATGCCCCTTTAACATTTCATATATAAGGGGTTGTCATGAGAAACTCCTTTAACTTTATCTTGTTTGGGAAGCAGTTTATCTACCCTTCCATTCTGAATGATAGCTTTGTTGGATAGAGTAGGTCCTTGCTTTTCATCACTTTGAATACTTCTTGCCAGTCCCTTCTTGCCTGCAAAGTTTCTTTTGATAAATCAGCTGGTAGTCTTATAGGAACCTCTTTGTAGGTAACTCTTTTTTCTCTTGCTGCTTTTAATATTTTAATTATGATATATCTTGGTCCTCTTTGGGTCTAGCTTGTTAGGGATACTCAGTGCTCCCTGGAATTGTATGTCTATTTCCTTCACCAAATTTGGGAAATTTTCCTTCATTATTTTTTCACACAAGTTTTTAGTTTCTTGCTCTTCCTCCTATTCTTTTGGCACCCCTATGATTTGGATGCTGGCATGTTTCAAGCTGTCCCGGAGATTCCCAAGTCTCTCATTTTTTCCAATTCTTATTCTTTTATTCTATACTGGTTGACTGTTTATTTCTTCCTTATGTTCCAAATCATTGATTTGAACCCAAGTTTCCTTCCCTTCATCCCTGGTTTTGTGGGGATTTTTCTTCATTTTACTTTTCTTCTGTGTTTGCCATACTCAAATATATTCGTCAAGTTTGTGAACATCTTTATCACCAGTGTTTTGAACTCCCCATTGGTTAGGTTGGCTATCTCCTCATTGCTTAGTTCTCCCACTGGAACCTTGATCTGTTCTGTTTTGTGGGCCATATTTCTCTGTCTCCTCAACTTGACAGGTCCTTGTGTTTATCTTAAATAGAGCTGCCACTCCAGTTACATTATAAGGGGTGGAATCTTAGGTATTCATCATTATGGTAGACCCATTTCACCATGTGGTGGTGCTGTATATGGAGGAGGGGTCTGAGAGGGAACAATGCTATTTGCTCAGCACTTGTCCCCTTTCCAGGCACTTCTCTTGATTCCTGTATGGGACTGGCACCTCTCTAGCTGTTGCCTTGGCCATGGTTCCCAGAGTAGATGTTCTAGTGGATGTTCTAGGACCATGTGGGCCTCTAAACAAATGGACTCTGCTAAGAGACCAGCAGTTTCTTCCTCTACTCCAAGTCCCACTTGTTTTCAGCCAGAAGCAATGAGGCTTTATTTTCCCCAGTGATGGAGCTGTGAGTCTCACAGTCTGGTATGGTGCTCGGTGCAATCTCCAGGTGTCCCTACTTTTTATTTTTTTTAATGTGTGACTGCTTTCTACATGCCAACCACAGCTGCTGAGCTGCTGTAGCCACAGTGCCACCAAACCACACCCTCTCTGTCTCAGCTCTGCCCCTCATCCCTGTCTGGATGAGTGTTCCAGTAACTTTATTCTTTGTTTGTTGGACTTCTGTGTAGCTTGATTTTCTGGAATTTCTGGTTGCCTCTAGTTTGAAGTAGATGTATCCCTTCTTAGTTGTGGAGGGAGAAGCAGCATGTCCATCTTGGCTGGAAGTCTCTTTTAATGGATTATTAATTGCGTTTTTTTTTTTTTTCCAATACCATTTATCCCCTTTTACTATTTTTCACCTCCACAACCCTCCCCCACCAATCACCACACTACAGTCCATGTCCATGAGACCTTTTTCTTTTTTGCAACATCTGCTCCAAAGTCTACAAAAGAGCATTTATCTTCTTTTATCTCTTTACCTGTGTGTTGTTCACTTGCCTTTAGACCATGTGTCCTAAATTGCTGTTCTTTGCTATTACCAAATAAAATAATTTGCATGAAAAATGTCTGGTTGTCTATTTGTTTAAGGTCAACATTAGTTGGTTGTCTTATTTGGGGATCCAGAGAAGACCCCAGACAACTCTGAGGTTGCTGAATAAAGAGGTGCACAAAACACACTCAGTTCACAGAGTCATCCCCAACCCTGGAGTTTGAGGGTGAGTCTCTCTCCTGGATCTGAATTTCTGCTTGTGTTAAAACTCTTCAGACTTTATTTGGGATATGAGCTAAGGTTTTATCCTTTTCTGTTTAGGACTTGTTTTATCTGAATACTCAGCACTTCAGCCTGGCTCTTGAAATCAGACTGATTTATTGGAACTGTACTGGTCTTTTGTCTGATTCCTTTCAGAACCAGCATGGTCCACTGGGACTGTGCTGTTCAGCCTTTGACTGGTTTCTCTTGGAATTGGGTATTCCTACTGGAATTGTACTGTTAAACCTTAAGTTTGACTTTTTGAAAAGTCATATTCCTAGTGAAACTATGCTGGTGGTTGTTTGGCAGGATATTTAAGCTTTGGTTCTAGAGAAAAGTCTGTGAAAAATGGGAGTCCCAATTATCTAAATACTTTGAGCCCCACCCCAAAACCCTTTCAATGACACAGACTTTAAAGCCTTAAAAGAGAGCTTAAGGAACCTTTCTGAGTTTGAGCATCCCACTCAGATTTTCTTCTTCTTTTTTCCAAATGAAAAGGAAAGGAATGCCTTTGGGGAGCTCAACCCATAACTGGGAGGACCACCATCAACCCATAGGGTATTATAGCCAGCAAACAAACTGTGGCCTGGGAATATCGCCCTTGCCTTGGAGTTATTACTGTCACTGCCTTTTTGGTTAAGGCCATCAAGGAAATCATTATGGGACCTTTAACCATCTTTGTACCCCTTGCAGTAAAAGCCCTTCTGAATTCTCATGCATTCAGTCAGCTGCTTTTCCTCCTATAAAATAGTTTTGTTAAGTCTTCCTCACCTAACTATCATGTCATAGAAACCTTAACCCTGCTGCTTTTCTCCCCTTTACTACTGATTAATCCCTTTCTGACTGCTTAACACTGGCACCTTTTGACCTCCGTTGAACTGCAGAAAGTTCTTTTGAGTAATGCCAACTTCTCATGGTTCACTGGTAGTTGGTATTTAAAAGATGTTAGCAGCAAATACTGATGTTATTCAATAGCAACGCCCTTTGATGTAATTAATGTGGCACCTTTGCCTTTGGCTACTACAGACCAATGAGCTAATTATATTCCCTCACACAGGCCTGCACCCTAGCTAAGAGCAAAACTGTAAACATTATACTCATATTAAGTAAGCTTTTAGAGTACCTCAAGATTTTGGAATGTGTGGAAGCAACATGGCTTCCTTACTTCCAGTGGAAATAAAATTTTAAAAGGGACAGTATGTTCAGAAATTATTGGATACTGTACTTTTTGCCCAATGTTTCAACTGTTATTAAAATCCTAGTGCATTCTAAACTTCACTTGCTAGAAGCTAAAGGAATTCATCACCTTGCTAATATTTCACCAAGGAATGCTGCCCTTAAAGAAACCAACAGCAGTCAAACCTCTGTCATAGTAAGGGCTATTTCCCCACATGATAACTTAGAAAAACTGGCTATAGAAGCCCAACAATTGGCCTCAGAAAAGGAAAAACAATATTAGAAATCCAACAATCGTTGGTTTGATAAAAAGGGAAAGCTCTGGTTCTGGCCAAATAAGAACCCAGTCCTACTAGAGACTCTAACATTCCCACTCTTAATGCTGTATATGCATTAACCCAGTGGACCTTTGACCAAATGATAATATTTGTGAATTAACACCGGTGGAGAAATAATAATAAGGCCATGAAAATAGACTATTTTACTTGTGCCACTTGTCAAAGCCTGTTTGCTCTACTTCCAGACATTTTAAGTTGCCTAATGGACCATTTGAAGTTCAACAAGTGGATTTCATATAGCTTCCCTGTCTCAGGGATATCCAATATATTTTGGTAATGGTCTGTATGTTTTCTCACTAGACTGAAACTTTCCAATGTAGATAGATCGCTGCCCCTTCTGTGGTTAATGTCCTTTAGCAAAAGAGCATTCCTTCCTGGGGAATTTCTCTCAAGCTCCTTAGTAATCAGGGAACTCATTTTACCAGTCAGGTGTTTCAACAAGTCAGTGCAGTTCTACACTTTCAGTGCACTGACTACCTTCAGCCCTCACACTTAGCTAGATGCACTAATAATGACATTAAGACTCAATAGGAAAAGTTTGTAAAAACCCTCCAAATATCTTGGCCAAAAGCATTGCCATTGATCCTTCTAAATGTCAGATCAACATTCTTTGGAACTCAAACTTTCACCCTTTAAGAAAGTCACAGGGTGGCCAATGCACCTGGCCCCAGCCACTGTTGATCTGCAGCTGATAAAAGAGAATACACTTCACTTTTCACCTTCTTTTCCCCTTTCTCCCCCTGTCCCCTTCCCTCTGAACAACGTCAATCTGTTTCTTGTTTCCATGCCTTTGGTTCTGTTTTGCTTATTTGTTTGTTTTGTTCATAAGAGTTTAGTCAAGGAACTAGTATAAATGACCCATGGACATGAACAACGTGTGGGGCTTGATGGTGGGAGAGGGGATGGGGTAGATGCGGCAGGGGAGAGCAGGAAAAATGGAACAACTATAATACAATAATAAATTATTTTTTTTTAAAGTGAAAAAAATAAAATATACTTTAATGTTTTAAAGGCTCAATTGCTTCTATCAAAATTCATCATGTTCTGGTAGAGTAATCTCTACACAGTGTGCTCTATGGAGATGACCTTAAGTAATACACTTTGTCACCTGGTAATTTTGTCTATTGAACAAGTCGCCTCTAGCAAGACCCTCTTCAATTTCACTAAAAAGGCCCTTATCGGGTCCTGCTAACAAACCCTCGTGCTGTCAAACTCCAGGAAATAGACTCTGGGATTCATACAACACATCTGAAGAGAGCACCCAACCCTGCCTGGACTTGCCCACCATCGGATGACCTAAAGGTGAAGATTTTCTGAAATTGAAGCAGATGACACCTAACGACACAGCTTTCCCAAGGTGTTCAAACCAGACAGTTAGGAGGTTTAAGACTCACAGAAGTGTCCTTTCATCTGGACTATTAACTGACTCTGGATTTAGTGCCTGAATTTGCAACCTATACACTGTATTATTCATAAGACATTTTACTTCTAACAGTTTATTTTGAGATAATAAAATGTTTGTTTCATGTTTTATTCTATATGTGTCTTCTTAAAGAACTTAATTCTTTCGGTTTGAGTGTACCTTCTCCATATTCACTATTCTGAGATACAAACTTTAAATGGAAAATACCTGAGAAACCTCCCTCCTAGCTCTTCTTGGGATTGAGATGTGACCACAATAAATTTCCAATCTGTGCACTTTTCCTCTGACATGGACATGACACCAGGAGAAGTCCTTCCCAGCATCAAGGGACAAAAGGCCACTGGATCAGGAAAAACCTGACTGTTGATTAAGTAATGCTTTTGGAGAACAATCGTGATCAAAAGAGGAGCAATGTGTAATTAAGTAAACAGAACTCTCATTTAAAAAGGGATCAGGAAACTAGAAGAGAGAACTCTCACTAATGTGTCACTGA
This sequence comes from Noctilio leporinus, assembly GCA_004026585.1. NCBI lineage: Eukaryota > Metazoa > Chordata > Mammalia > Chiroptera > Noctilionidae > Noctilio > Noctilio leporinus. Next base: position 6,327 of record PVIW01001874.1, read on the forward strand.
ACACACTTTTGATCCCAACTGGTAAGAGTACCTTGCATCTGCAACAGGAAGTGGTACCTTCTACTATCAGAACAGACTGAAGATTCTCCTTGCCCAGCAACAGCTCAGTCAATGGGAGACTGCCATAGCTCAGCCAATGAAAAGTAACTATGCTTTGAACTTTCAGTTTTCTCCAATGGACTCTTTCATTTACAACAGTGTTTCACTCCTCTGTTCCTTTGTTTCTGTGGATTTGCATGTGGTTTGCCTTTAGACAGCATGTCCTGAATTGCAGGCCTTTCCTAATGCTGAAAAAAAATCCAATTTGCTGGAGATGTAGATGTACCACCCTCTCTATTTGTTTAAGATCAACAACATGTATAAAAAGATAGAACATAACACAAGGTTAAAACAATATATTTGGAATGAAAAATTATATTACAAAATGAGAGCAATAAATAATGTTATCAGCGAAGTAGCAGAAAGATTCCAAGTACTAAAGAAAGATGAGTGTATAGGATTTAATAATAGAGACAACAAAGTGTAGAACAGGAGGAAAGGAAAAATGACAGCTACAACAACATACAGCCTGAGCACATCTTCATACGATTTTAAACCACAAGGCTAAAGAGAAAATTCCAAAATCTTCCATAAGAAACAAACAATAACAATACCCAAAATAGGCTGCCTAAAAAGGAAGAAAAGTTAAGCTGCTATCAGACATTTCTTTAGGCCGTGGAAACATTTTTTAGCTTTTTGAAGACAATGGATTCCCTCAACATTGTGACAGAAGATGATTTTGAATGAAAAAGTCTAAATTTAGTATGATTTTCATTCAAATGTGAAAGCGGAATAGTTTTTTCAGACAAGCATGCATTCAAAATTTAATCCAATGCTTCTTAACTCAAAAAACATCCTTGTAGGAAATACTCAACAAAACAAAGAAGGAATCAGACCAAATAAATATGGAATACAAAAACCAGTAGGATTACAGTGACAAAAAATCTCATGTTGATAGTTTTTGTAATCAACTTTGTACATATTAAAGCTTTCTGCAAATAGTATGTGTAATATTTTGGAATATCTTAGTTATTTAAGAGAGGTCGTTTCTTTTTCAGTCAAAGAAAATGAAAGACAAATAAACTCCTCATTTAAAAAAAACAACATCCAAAGATGAGAAAAATTGAAGTAAGGCATGATTAATAGGGTAGAACTAGAGACAATCCATTAGAACCTCTCATGCGGACCATTCCCTTTCAAGTGTAACAGGTTTCATGAAATAGTAAACGTACACCTTTCTCTTAGGTTCAATCGTATGATGTTGTAGTGAATAATGCAGTTACTATCATAATATTATTAATGTGCTTTCTTTTTGATATCCCAAATCGACCTCTGATCAAAGAGTACAAAAAGTAATGAGTATATTACAGAATGCAAATATTAGAAAAACCTAATATTCTTAAAAATATTATAGTTGACAGAATTTTGGAAGTGCCAGAGAGAAGTACATATATATGGAAAGAAGTATATGTATGGGGGGGGTGGACCAAAAAACCCCAGAATTTACTTGTAAAACGTTGTGTATTCTTACATTTTTAAATTTCAGCCATCTTCAAAGTATTCCTCATTTGATGCAATACACCTATTGAGACATTTTTTCTATTGCTCAAAAAAGTTTTCGAGCCCAATGATTCTGATGCCTTTTAGTGCTTCTGCTGTTTTTTGTTTCATCTCTTCCTAATCAGCTAAATGTTTCCCTTTGAGGACATTTTGCATATGGGGAAACATATTCTTTTCACCTAGCAGGGAAAGCCTGTACTACAAGGGATCTGCACTCTAGAAGATAATTTTGTTTTCATTGGGTTCCCCCTCGTATTTTCATCATGTTACATATTACAGTTAGGAGTTAGTCTCTGAAGTTAAAACAATACAAAATTAAGGTTTTTATACACTATATAAAGTTATAAGAGTGATCAATAAAAAAATAAACCCAGTTACAAACAGATAGAAAAACAAATAGCAGGAACAAAGACATAAGTGATTTCAAATCCTTTATAGCAGAGAGTCAATATATATTGATGGAAGTTAAACAAATCATTGAATGCAGTAATAGAATATTATTTAGATTTAAGAAGGTAATTAAAATGAACACAAAAAGGAGAGGGCATTAAAGAATGGCCAACAGTAAGGAAAGAACTGGTGTAAAGTTTGGAGAAGGAGTAATTTTAACTTCAATTTTTTTTTGGTACAATTCTGTTTAAAATTTTCACTTATTCTATGATATGTAAAAATTGAATTCCATGTACATAATTATTTTGCAATGATAATAGATAATTATTATTCAGTGTTTAATCATGATTGACTATGGTTAATTCTTTCATTTATTTGGTCAAGAAATCAATATTTTTTCAGCATTTAATATGGACCAAGCATTGTTATAGCTTTTGAGACGAGACATTATTGCATCATTGATTTCACATTCTACTAGGGGAGACTAAAGATAAACAAGGAAACTAAATAAATGTGCTGGGGACCACTTCGTGTGGTATAGGAGACTGTGACCCTGCACAAGCAAGACCTGGGAAGATAGGCATGTAAGACTTGACAGGAAAACTGGGAATGCAGGAGGCTGGCACAATCCATACTGGCACCAAGGAGTCCTTGGGGTGAATTAGGCCTTGAGGAATGCGAAGTATCTTTTGAAGCTTGCCCTGCTTTAACTAGCTTTAGGTTAATCTACACCAGATGTTTAGGTTAAACTTATGCACACTATTTTTGTATCCACTTGGCATCATGTTATCTAGCAGACCCTGACTTGAAGCAGGTCTCTGTGCTCCTTGAATTATTATATGTAGAAAGTGTCTGTTCTCTGTAATCAGCACTGCTTGACATTTATGGATGAGCTATATGTGTATGCTGTATCCTCATGTATGTGAAACTCAATGAAAATTCATGGGAGAAAGAGTTCGGGATATTTCTCCTTAAAGAGACTTGCTGGCTCTTTCTATCCCCAGGCAAATCATGCGCTGGTAGACTCATTTCATCCGTGACCAGGAGGACTTCGCTGGATGAGGTCTCCTTCGTAAACAAAATAAAATATATTCAGATAGTAATAGGCTCTTAAGGACAATTCAATAAGATAATGAGATTTGATGTGAATGAGGTTGTAAGGATATATTATGTGGGAGGTCAGGAAGCCAATTTGTGAAAGATATTTGAGCTGGGGCTGGTTTGTTGAGCAAAGTCCCCTATTGAGTTGGATAAAAAGTTCTAGGCAGACTTAATAATTGTCACAAAGTCCCATCCATGGTGGGCTCAAGGAACAGGAAAAAGAATAAGTGCCCATACAATAGCAAAAGAGGGGAGCACATAGGGTGTAGATGAAGAGGTCATATAAGCCATGGAAGAATGGATTTTATGGTACTTGTAAAAAAAACGATTGAAATTAATTAGAGCCTGAAGTTTGGTTTTTTGATCAAGAGTCTAACAGAATTTTCTAAATTATAATGGTGGACAGGTCGCTTTTCCAGGAGAAATCTTATATGTAAATTTCTATGGCTATCTTGATTTGGGAGAATTAATTCACTTATAAAATATCTTCCAACACTGATTTGTAATTGATTTTTCACTATATGATATATATTACTGATGACTTATATTACCTATTTTCATGGAATATAGTCTACTATTTGTCACAAATAATTTGGAGACAATTTTACTCACTTTTTGTACTTCTTTCTGAGTAAAACAACAACTTGGATTTCACAGAATACTGACGTTTAGATCTAATTAACATATGGTGGAAGTGAACAATTGACAACTTAACTACCCTTTGCCAGGGAAGTATATTAAAATAAGGGAACAAACAGAGAATAAAGAACTATTGCTCTACTATCTTTTGGAACTATTTCCAAAAGAATGGGCAGTTAACACTAAACTTGTAGAAGGGCATATTTTGAAAACTATGGACTGTATTTTAATTAATATTTAAGTTAATGAAAAATGTTGACTACATACATGTCTTGGTTCTTTTACTGCAGACCAGTGGCTTTCTTTGGACTGAGGACCAAGTTTTGAAAGTTACATGCCAAATAACGTAATAAAAACTAACTTTCTTCATTTTAAATTTATGGTCACTGAGGAAAACAATTGTTTTTCAAGGTGCTTTGGTAAGAATGGTTTCCTGGAAATGTGTTGTGGTTTATTTTGTCCTTTGAGTATTAAACATATACTGTTTCAGGGACTGTATCCAGTCATTTACCTGTTCTTCCCAGTGCCACTTTTTCTCCCTCTCTCTCCTTTTTCTGTGTGAGTTGAGGGAAGTGAAAATAGTAGTAGGTGGTGGGGTGTTAAAGTATAGACACTACCAATAAGAAGGTCAATTTAGGCATTTCAAAATCAAATATCCAAAAGCCAAGTGCCTTGCTTTCAAATCCTTCTGCATCTTAAAAGACTTTAGGGGTATGGAGTTCAACTTTGTTTTGTCATTTGTAAATAAACTAACTAGAATGTAAATGTTTTGCTTTTAAATTTTCAGGTATTTTTTAAAATAGCACCAACAACTGTGCAAGCACATATTTGGTACCAAAATATTTATGATTGTTAAAAATATAAGTTTTTAGGGCTAATTTAGTTTCAAGGAAAATGAGAGAATTGAATTATGTAGGCTCTTATATTGGTTGCGAAATATGTTAGTGTCCCAAAGACACAATTTCTTTTCTTCTTTTAAGATTTTGTTTATTATTTTCAGAGAGAGAGGAAGGGAGGGAGGCAGAGAGGGAGAGAAACATCAATGTACAATTGCCTTTTACCTGCCTTCAGCTACAGACCTGGCTAGAGATTTGGCTTGCAACCTGGTTACGTGCCCTGGCTGGGAATTGAACCAGCAATCTTTGGGTTCGCAGGCCTAAAAATAATTTTTGAAAGGAAAACGTTGCTTATTGATTAGTTTGTATATAATTCAATTGTATGCATATTTTGGTTTTATGCAAACTTTTCTGACTTAGAATCCTAGTCTACCTCCCATGAAGGCACTGTGTCTCCTTTCTCTGAAAGTAAAAAATGAACTGGTGAATGGGGTGGGGGGTGGGGAGAGAGAGAGAGAGAGAGAGGGAGAGAGGGAGAGAGGGAGAGAAGTTAAATGTATTACCTTCACAACTGTGAACAGAATTTCTTCATTAGGATAAAGGCTTTGCTATGTGCTTGGGATAAGATAAGTCCCTTAAGAGATTCAAATATCACCTATCACCAGAACTTAAGGTTAGAGAAAAGGTTTTTTGTTCAGGAGGGAGGAGAATTTAGAGGTCCCTGGGAAAACCAGGAGACTGAAGATTTGAAGCAGAAAGATGGAAGGAGGAGGGAGATGACAGATGGTGGTGGAAGATGGGGGTTGGGCAAAGCTGGGTAGAGATAGCTTCTCTATGGGAGATGTCGCAGAGTAGAATCTGAATAATAAAAGAGTAATATGGAAAAAGAGGAAGACTGTACATGATCATGTGTTTTTTATCTTTCATTTTGTTTAAGTCATGAATCACATTTATTGATTTGCAAATGTTGTACCAACCTACAATTCTGGAATAAATCCCACTTGATTATAATGTATGATTTTTTATATGCATTGCTCTATTCAGTTTGCTAATATTTGGTTTAGGATTTTAGCACCTATATTCATCAGGGATATTGGCCTAAATTTTTCTTTTTTTGGAGTGTCTTTATCTGGTTTTGGAATTAAGATAGTGCCGGCCTTTTAAAATGAGCTTGGGAGCCTTCTCTCCTCTTGAATTTTTGAAATAGTTTGAGGAGAGGAGGTGTTGGTTCTTCTTTAAATGTTTGGTTAAATTCAACTGTGAAATCATCTGGTCCAGAGCTTTTGTTTGTTTGTTTGGAGTTTTTTGATTACTGCTTCAATTTCATTAGGTATAATCTGTCTACCCAGATTCTCTGATTCTTCCTGATTTAGTTTTAGAAGAGTGTATGTTTCTAGGAATTTATCCATTACATCCAGGTTGTCCAGCTTCTTGGCATATAGTTGTTCATAATATTTTCTTACAACCCTTTGTATTTCTTTGATGTCAGTTGTTATTTCTCCTCTTTCATTTCTGATTTTATTTATATTTTTTACATAATTATATTAGGCAAGAAATAATGGAAATATATTACAGACCATATTCCAGCTATAGATTAATATTTTTGGTGGGGGGTGGTGTATTTGTGATATTTTCCTCCATGGTGTTACTGAAAACCAGGGTGGAAAGAAGTCAAATTTGGAAGGAAAATTAATGGTGGTGTTCAAATGCTTCAGCATCACCTTCATTAAAATATTTCAAGTATTTTTTGACATAAAATTTTTGAAGTCTAGTAAGTCCTTGAATCTGGGTCTTGGTATCAATTATGGACTAGTATTTTTCCATGAAAGATACACAATTAATTGACAGCAAATGGCATATTTGCATAAAACATTTACTTGTGGGCATGTTTCAGCTTGAGCATAGGTACACATCTTCAAGAGGACTTTTCATTGAGAACAGTTCCATGTTTAAATCACTGTCATGTTTGAACTCTACAAGGCCATTGTCCTAAACAAAGACTCATGGGTGAGTGTAGGCCCATATCTCAAATGAACCAAACAATCTGTTTTGGAAGAATATTGATATTGGAAGCAAGAGTCACTGATAGGACTTGAGCTAAGAAAGGACACATTTGGGAAAACAGCCCCACCCACTCTGCTCCGCCCCACCCTGCCCTCCCCTTCCAAGGTTGATTTGTGGAGAAAGTTAAGGATTAAACAAATGCAAAGAGAAAATAAGATAAATCCATGAAGTGAGATAGAAGGAGTAAGCCAAGTGGCTTATGTTTTCTGATTTGAGAATCTATCCAAAACTCATATATCCCTATAATAAATGCTGTTCTTGTTTCATTAATTTTAAAATTAAAATATAATTGACATATGAAATCCATCACCACACATACCTATAAAAAATTTTCCTTGTGAGATTTTTAGAGATGTATTTTTTTATACCCTCCAATTCAACTTCAAAAGCAATAAAGCCGAAAATAAATTAAAACTCATCCTGGGTATCTGTTCTATTTATCACTTAGTTAAGGTTTTGTAATGGAGAAATGGTGAGGAGTTAGCAACCTAAGGGAACTTACTACCCTGTCTCAAAAAACCAAGGACATTTTGGGGGGGCACCGTCAGGTTACAGTTCTTCTTTCAATTATGAACATATGGACTTAATAAGCTATTAAGAAATAGGTGAGAAAACATGGATTGGGCCATTTTCCTTTTCCTTAAGATAAAGATAACATATGTAAGCTATAACTAGAGTTTGATATAAGTACGTGCAATGCTCTTTTGCCTTAACATTCAATGCTTTATCATGATAATTTTTAATGCATTATCTTAGCATATCTCTGTCAGAGAATATGGAAATCTATCTCTTGAAGCCTTTATGAATTATCATCTGATACAGTTACCATGAATTACCTTGGGTATAAATGAGATGAGCAAAGCACCCTAAGTGATAGAAATAACAAGTAGGTTGTATCAATGGGATTTGTCTGCCCCTCTTAAACCTGCGACTCTCTGAGATGTAATTATTAAGAACTAGTTTTAAAGGATAGCCAGACTTCTGGATAGTCTGTTATTAAGGTACTGGAGAATCTTAATAAGGAAACACCTATAATATGGCTCTGTAAGAGTAGAATGCACTTGGGGGCATTAGTACTTTATATATATGGAAAGTAAGTGGCAATAGATTATTATGGCTCAAATCTGGGAAACCTCAGCCATGGAATGCTGCAAAAAGACTCAAGGAAGTCATAAAAGAAGATTTTTTTTTTTTTTTTTGAGGATTATTTCTATCTGGATCAGCAGAGCAAGTTTTCACTATCATCCATTTAATTTGGTTCTCACTGAAATGAAAAAAAAAAAAACCCCAAAACATTGATTTTTGTACTCTTACCAGAGATTTCAATTATCCTCTCCATATAGCTTTTGATGAGGTAGGGCTGTTGTAGAGAATGAGAATTAAAAAGGCTGAGTAGTTGGTTTCTTGCTCTATTTATATGTCAGCCTGAGTGGAGATAATGGGTCTGTATATGGTAAATTGGTTTTGTAACACCAGCACTTAAAGTCTTTAATAAGCTTAGTTTTGAATTAATAAGATTACAAAGGATATTGAGGCAGCACTGGAATAATGTCTCAAGTACCATAGCAGGTACTGAAGTGCTACAACCAGAACCAAAGTCATGGTAGACTGTTTATATGAACAGGCCAAATTCTGAGTCTTAAAAAACAGAGAGAACATCAGGATAAGGAGGTCAAAAATAGGGTGAAATTCTGTATGAAAACTTTCAACAGTGATATTTTAAATTGCATTTTTACAGTATCACTGTTTAATGTTTAAATTTTATTTTAAAACTTTTATTATAAAGTTTTAAAATGTATATTTATCTTTCTAAATAAAAGAAAAAACAAAACCTTGGCCTAATAACTCCCCTATCCTTTTTCTTCAGATGTGTTCAAAATCACAGCTATAGGATGGGCCAGAATTGTAATTTTAGGTGGAAATCACAGGTCCTAAATCTGAGTGTATTTTAGAAAAATAATAATAAAAAATGATAATCAATAATTTCATAAATTTTAGAACTAATTTTAATTCTAGAAAATTTGGATCGGAGGAAGACTAATTTGACCATTGTAGATGATGGGGAAAATGTACTTGGATTACAAGGTTGGGTTAACATTATACACAGACACAGAGGACCAAATGAGTTTCTTAAGATGGATTTATCTTTTCCTGAGTATATCATTGGAATTATTATTTTATAAAAATTCCTTTGTTGGAAGAATGTCCTCTTGCATAGATGGACCTCATGTGGTGTAGAGTTCTGGCAAAGCAGCTATGTTGAATGTGAAGGCTGGAGCAATACAGTCCCATCAAGACAGTTCCAGATTTCAGAAAAAGCAAGTTCTTTGGGAGGGTAATTGGAGAAGCGGAGCTGGGCCAAAGGGATAAGAGGGTGCTGATCCTTCTCAAAACCCACTATTCAGTTTCTAATTTGGCCACCGGTACTCCTATATGAGACATTAACTAGGAAATACAATAGACTAAAGGAAATTGTATCAATTATGGCAAGTGCTGTGCTCTTGGTTTTTATTCAGAAAGATCTCTAAATCACCCTTTATTGATAAGTAAAGACATCCCTTCCAAGAACAGTGCATTTTAGTTCCTCAAAGTAGTTTGCCTTCACTTGTCAGTATTAGAAATGTATTTTCTGTGGTGCTACCACAGGGTTATTTAAATTCTCCTATACCAAGTCATAACCTGATGAGTAGGAATTACACTGTTTTAGCTTAACTTGAATATTGAATTAACATACTCACCGATGACATTTAAATAGTGATTCAGAAGGAAAGTAGACTCTGACTTCCCTTATTTATTTAATGACTGAGAAAGGCTAGACCATTAAAAGGTACAAATTCAGGTGTTCACCTGGATATAACCTTTCTGAGAAAAGTGCAATCTGGAGGCAACTAGAAAAAGCCTACTGCTGACCTTTCACTTATATGTCCATTTCCAATTTGTTTCTAATCTTGTTTCTCCTAACAATGGCTGTTTTTTTCTTTAGGCTGGCACTACAACATTAAGGCATCTGATTTTCTCAAATTTCTACATAAATGGGACCAGAAATGTGACACTGTTTATTCTGGTAGATAGTGCAGCAAGTCTAATAACTCTTTTCATAGTATTTACCACTCATGCCAACATGGGCAAATATTAGTTTACATGGCTAAACCTAGCTGCAAGGAGGGATTGGGAAATAGCCATGGATTCTAATTACTGTTAATACCTAACCATACCCTTGCAAATATTTGTGAGTGGAGGCCAGGATATTGCTGTTATGATTCTCTAAGGAAGGGATCAAACTATTCTACTTTAGAAACTGAAAAAAAATCAGTGGATTGAAATACATGGTAACAATTAGAATGAATTAACCTTAAGTTGGACTCCAGTGAATCTGCTGACCCTGGAACGATTTAGAGCAAATGTCCTGGCTAGTATGATACAGCTCTACCTGCAGAATTTCACCCTAGAGCAGAATCTTTGTCAGATTCCCTGTGGCTTCTCATTTAGGACTGAGCAGACCAAATAAGTAAAAACCTTGTGATTGTAAAAAATAAAAGTATTAGTTAGGGTTAGATTATGTTGCAAATAATGGAAAATCCTAAATAATCAGTAGTTTCTTTCTCTGAAAGTCTGGATGTAGGGAGTACAGGACTAGTAGAGCAGTACCATGTTAATCACAAATGTTGGCTTTTTCCAATCTTGCTTCTCTGGCTTTTCTTGACATGTTGCATTATGGCCCAAAATGACCGCTGAAGCACTAACTATCATGCTCTTCTTCTTTTAAGGAGACTTCCTAGAAGTTTTGCACACATTTCCACTTTCATTTTATTGGCCAAATGTTAGTTGTTAGTCATATGGCACATCTAGCTGCAAGGGAGCATCACAAATATATAGTATTAGTCCCACAAACTATTTTAATTGTATTGATATTGGCTCAATATGCTTGGGACAGAATATTGAATATATATATACATATATATATGTGTATATATAATGAGGCATACTATATATATAAAATATATATTATGAGGTATACTATATATATATATATGTATATATATATTATGAGGTATGTAATATATATATATACCTCAAGTGTTTAACTGAGATTCACACTTCAATTGCCATCAAATAAAAGAATAAATGCTTAGAGCCTCCAAGATTTAAAATACTTATCTCAGATAAGTTGAAAAAGTCTCCCACATCCAAGAGTATGATTATTTATTTATTTAAAATATACTTTGTTGATTTTGCTATTACAGTTGTCCCAATTTTCCCCCTTTGCCCCCCTCTACCCAGTACCCCCATTCCACATGGAAATGCCTGCCTCCCCTTAGTTCATGTCCATGCATCATACATGTAAGTTCTTTGGCTTCTTCATTTCCTTTATTATTCTTAACATTCTCCTGTCTATTCTGTAACTACCAATGTGTACTTCTTTTCTTTTCTTTTTCTTTTTTTTACATCCAGACAATTCCCCATTTAATTACTGCCTTCTAACTGTCAGTCTCTTAACTTACATTAATAAAAAATTTTTTGTCTAAAAAATTACCTTTTAAAGTAATGTAAATTGCAATATTATCAAATACATGCATAAATACATTTACACACATACATATTTTTACAAATATTACATTAGAAAAAATATTTCTACTCCTGTAACAGTGCCTAATAACATAATTCAATTAATTGCCTTCAAAAATTAGAAATATTTTGGTCTAGTTTCTTTCATTGCTTGTCCCTGGGAAAAAAACTCTCATCTAACCACTGAACTATTTAAGAGTCTATTGAGGTAGAGATTAGGTATGTTCACATGTAAATAATGATGTTTAGCATTAATACATTTTCCCAAGCATCTCCAGTTTGGGAATCTTCATTGCTAGAAATGTCTATTTCCACTATCTATTTGAAAGGAATCTCATCTAATTGAAATGCTAATATGAGAATATATGTAGCCTATATACATGAATCATATAGTTTAGTAGTTGTAACTTCCATCCCAAATTAGTCTTCACTCTCAGCATTTTTTCTAGCCTGATGATTGACTAATTTCTCAACACACCAACCACCAGTTGGTTGATATTTAAAACATAGATTGCTAATAAAATCTGTATATTATACATCCACAAACAAGTACACATTTTGTCACAGGACTAAGAAACCATGGATTTTACATAATATACACCCATATTTTCTTGTATTTTTTAATGCTTTCCTCAGTCCTTTGGGTCTTCAATTTTCTAAATGGATATACATTCCTTCCCAGTATTAAAACGTATTTAGAGAAGAATAAATATGTAAAAAAATTATATTACTCTATAAGATAAATAATAGTATGAAATTAAAAAAGTATGTTTTAAAGAATAGATAAGAATTGTATTTTATACATTTTTTTGTGATGAACTGAAGTGTTTGTAAGCCTTTAACCCCTTAACAGAGTAAACCATCTATCTAACCCCAGATTTCATTATACTAAGCAACCCTTTCTTTTCCATATAGTGATGTTTTTAAAATCTGTGTCATAGAATCTCCTGGGAAGCCTATAAAAAAGATTTAATCAGAAAATTTTTGAGTGCCTAAATGTGTGCCAGATGCTGTTGTATGGGAAAGAAAACTGAATTGTTTGGGCCAAGAAATAAATAACATAATTTTTATTTAGAAGGCTTTTTTCTGGATGCTGTGTTGAGAATATATAATATGAGGACAAGGTGGAATACATGGAGACTAATGCCAAAGGTTTCTACTTTATGCAAGCCAAATAAGAGATGGTGATGACTTGGATGAAGGTTAAAATAATTAACAAAGTGGAAAGTGGCCAGATACTGGGTGTATTTTGATGATAGAGTTAATAGAATTGGCTATTTGTTTGGATATAGGGGTATGAGGTTAAAAAGCAGACTCAGTATTGATACTAACTTTTTATTAACTTCTTTAGCAATTAGAATGGAAAAATAATGGGCAAATAGGATGCTCTGATTGCTTGACAGCCAAGTTTATCATGATGTGGTTAAAGGCAGAAAATATTTTTTAGTAAAATATACTTAAAAAAACACAAAAACAAACAAGCTCATTTAAAAATGAACCAAAGACCTTAACATGCATCGTAACAGAGAAGATGTACAGATGGCAAGTAAACATATGAAAAGCTGCTCCACACCATGTCATCAGAAAAATTCAAATTAAAACAACAGTGAGACACCACTATAAACCCATTAGAATGGCCACAATTCAGAACACCAACAATGCAATATGTTGGTGAGGATGCGGTGTTCAGGAAGTCTCATTCATTGCTGGTGAGGATGCAAAAATGGTACAATCACTTTGAAAAACAGGTTGGTAGTTTCTTACAAACTAGAACACTCTTATTTTATAATACAGCTGTCATGCTACTTGGTATTTACCCAAAGGAGTTGAAAACTTACATTCACATGAAAACCTATTTTCCAATGTTTATAGAAACTTTATAACTCTCCAAACATGGAGGCAATCAACATGTCCTTCAGTAGGTGAATGCATAAACTATGCTACATCTGGGCAATGGAATATTATTCAGCACTAAAAAGGAATGAACTGTCAAGGCATGGGGGGACATGAGGGAAACTTAAGTGCATATTACTATGTAAAATAAGTCAATCTGAAAAGGTAACATATAGTATCATTCCAACTATGTGACATCCTGAAAAGGGCAAAACTATGGATACAGTACAAAGATCAGTGGTTGCCAGGAGCTAGGGTGGAGCAGGAGGGGTCAATAAGCATAGCACAGGAGATTTTAAGGGCAGTGAAAATAATCTGTGTGATACCATAATGATGAATACATGTCATACATGTATCCAAATCTATAAAATGTACAACACAAGAGTGAACCCGAATGTAGATTGTTTTCTGGGTGATTATGATGTGTTAGTATAGATTAAATAATTTAACAAATTATCACTTTGCTGGGGGATGTTGATAATTAGGCAGGCTACGCATGAGCAGGGATAGCATACCTTCCTTAAAATTTTTCTGTGAACCTAAAATTAAAAAAAAAAAAAAATTCTTAACCTAAAACCTGCAAATCTGATTAGATGATTCTTGGGACTCAGTTTTTTTTGGGGGTGGGGGATGGGAGAGAGGGAGGTTTAAATATCAGTTTACATAAGTTTCCATAGAGTATAGGAATATTTGCTACCTGATTCTTCATATCAAAATTCTGCTTTACACTTTCCAGTGATGGAGAATTCAACATTGGTAAGGCACCAATTGCATTTTGAAAGTTTCAAATGTTAAGAAATTCTGCCTTGTATTTCAGGAAAATTTTGACTTTTTCATTATTCTGCCTCTGTGGATGTGTAGACTAAATTGATGTTTTCTGTTACAAAACAGCATTTGACTATTTAAAGAAAATTATACAGCCCCTAAAGTTTCTATTTGTCAATGCCTTTAAGAGTATCCTTTTTTTATATCTATTATAAATCAGGAGATTTTTATCTAGGTATTGTTGAATATGTATTTTAATTTTCTGGGTTTTGCTCTCTGGAGAATTTTTCAGTTTTATTTTCAGGTTTCCATGTTGACTGATTGGACAGTAGCCAACGTAAATATTGATTCCAGAAATCATATCCAGCAGGCCTTTACTCATTTCCCTTATAAAGGTATTTATGAGTCAGGGTGAATAAAACTTGTTTTTGAAACTGCATGAAAAGATATTATATTGTGTTACACATTTATTTTCCATTTGTGTCTTTCTTTTCCCTTTGCATACTGCATAATTATCTTATTTTTCTTCTTTTCTATAACAGAAATATGTAAAGCCTTAACACCCTGTTCAGCAAATGCATATATCTCCAGGATTAATAAGAACTGTTGTTGAACTTTGAGGATGTGATGGTGGAAGGGAAGTCAATATGAATTTACAGCTTGACAAAAGGTGATGAAATGTCAACTTCCATGACCAGAGGCAGAGTGACTTGAAATAGAGCTGTACCTTCCTAGATGCTGGTTTTAGGCATCTGAAGTGCGTTCGGTTGTGTTTGATGATCCTTGGGCTGGGCATGCAGAGTGGGGACAGGAGACAGCAAAGCTGTGTTTTTGCCTCTGGTGTCAATCCATAAGGGAAAAAGTGAATTGGGAGAAGTCTGGCACCCTTCCCACTTTCTCCACACGTGCTTCTCAAGGAAAGCATGCCAAGGATATGGTGAATCAGGACAATTACTGTGGTTTCACAGAGCTACTTGTCCCACACCTAGTATCTGAGCTTTCTGTCCCACTCCTGGTTTGCTGCAGGAGTTTGGGCTTTGTCTTGATTTAGCCATTGGAGCCTATTGACAGTATATCATCTTTTTTTTTTTTTTTTTTTTTTTTTAAGATCTAATTCATTATTTCCAGAGAGAAAGGCAGGGAGGGAGGAAGAAAGTGAGAGAAACAACAATGTATGGTTGCCTTTCACCTGCCTCCAGCTATCGACCTGGCTGGAGACCTGGCTTGCAACTTGGTTATGTGCCCTGACTGGGGAATCGAACCAGCGACTTTTGGGTTAACAGGCCAGTGCTTATCCACTGATCCATTAACCAGGGCCTAGTATATCATCTTTATGTAGGGCAGAGTGTATATGATTTCCAGAGATGAAAGTTTTCAGATTTGATAAACATGAGTTTTCAGATGTCATGAACAGAAATCATCTAGAGGCAATACTGTTGCCCTTGGTGAGGACCCAGTTAAGGGTGTTAAGGCAGAGAAGGTGAATAGTGACTAAGACACATTATCTTGGCAAGCCAGTTGGGCAAGAGGAAGGAAGGGAAGAGAGGGCATGCCCTGGGGTGCGGTCCAGTTCAGACAGCTATCTCAACCTTGCTAGGTCTAGACATAGTTCTGATTTGGCACTGGGGTAGAAACCCCTAACTGTCAGCCTGGTTCAGGACTGTGATTTATGGAATTTTCCATAGGGCACTGGTAAACAGCTCTACTTTCATGGATAGAGTATCATTGGCAATGGTACAGAAACAAGCATTTAAGTTGATGGCTTGTCAGCCTTTCAGAAATGTCTTAGGATCAGTAGAATCAATTTTTAAATGATTACTAGTAAGAAAACTCTGACTTGATTTGAAAAAAAAACTTCTAAAAAAAGATGATAAAGATTGCCGTATAAGTTGCTTTTCAGTGTACTGCATCCATGATATTTATGTTACGTATCTTCACTTGGGAATACTTACCTGCATCTTCTACCTTATCAAAATAGGCTTGTTTAAAATCCTACTCTATTGAAATATGCTTTTCTGCTGAATCCCTAAATATTAGTGGTTCATTGATCATGTTCATTAAATGTCATTTGATAACTTTTTTTTTTTAACATTATTGAGTTTAAAAGAACCTTAAAGTGGGACTAGGTGAGAGGAACATCAACTAGGTAGCAGGCTGATTGAGGAGAATTTTTTTTTTTTTTAATTTTATTGTTGTTGTATTACATCCATCCCCTTTTTGCTCCCCTCTGTCCCCCTCCCCACCCACCCAAAGTCAATCCCACCTGTTGTCCATGTCCATGGTTCCTTTATACTAGGTTCTTGTCTAAACTGATCCCCTTTCTTGCCTCTGCCTCCCCCTTCCCCCCTCCCCCCAACCCCTTTCCCCTTGACCACTGAAGGCCTATTCTTTGTACTCATATACTTGGTTCTGTTTTGCTTGTTGTTAGTTTTGCTCATTATTGTCCCGTAATGGGTGAGATCATATGATATTTGTCCTTCACTGACTGGCTTATTTCACTAAGCATAATACTCTCCAGTTCCATCCATGTTGTCGCAAAGGGTACAAGTTCCTTCTTTCTTTCTGCTATATAGAATTCCATTGTGTAAATGTACCAAAGTTTTTTGATCCAATCATCCACTGATGGGTACTTAGGCTGTTTCCAGCATTTGGCTATTGTAAATAGTGCTGCTATGAACATAGGTGTGCATAGGTTCTTATGAATTGGTGTTTCAGGATTCTTCGGGTTGTATGGGAAAACATAATTGCCAATGATACCTCAGACAAGGGTCTGATCTCCAAAATATATAAAGAACTAATGTGACTCAACACTAGGGAGACAGACAGCCCAATTAAAAAATGGGCAAAGGACCTGAGTAGACAACTCACCCAGGAAGATATACAAAGGGCCCAGAGGCATATGAAAGAATGCTCAACATCACTAGTCAGAGAGATGCAAATGAAAACCACAATAAGATACCACCTCACACCTGTCAGAATGGCAATCATCAGCAAATCAACAAACAAGTGTTGGCAAGGATGCGGGGCAAAGGGAACCCTCGTGCACTGTTGGTGGGAATGTAGGCTGGTGCAGCCACTGTGGAAAACAGTATGGGGTTTCCTTAAAAAACTAAAAATGGAACTGCCTTTTGATTGAGGAGAATTTTAACGCTGTTAGATTCATATCATGCTGTCAAATGCTTACATATCCTAAACCATTATTTTTGACTAGAAACTTCTTTCTCACTTCAAATTCCTTTCCACGCTATACCCTATTTCCCTTTAGAAGGGCAATTGTCTTCTACAAAGGGGAGAGTAATGTAAGTGAGCAGAAGTGGTGTCCTTCACTATGAACTCTAGACTTTCTCTGGCCTATATTTATTACTTTTTATTTATTTACTTTTAAAGCTATTATTTATTATTTTTAGAGAGAGGGGAAGAAAGGGAGGCAGAGAGGGAGAGAAACATCAATGTATGGTTGCCTTTCACCTGCCTCCAGCTACAGACCTGACTGGAGACCTGGCTTGCAACCTGGTTATGTGCCTTGGCTGGGAATTGAACCAGCAACCTTTGGCTTCACAGGCCAGCACATATCTACTGAGCCACCAGTCAGGGCTTATATTTATTATCTTTAAATATACTTGTTTATCTAGGTAAGGTAGAAAAAAATTTAGAAGTCCTCAACCTGATAATTAAAGCCTAAAATTTTATTATTTCATGAAATATCTTTTGTACTACTTCTTATGCATTACATAATAAAGTAAGGACCCACTGAAAGCATAATGAGTATGTGGACAGTCTATACATGCTCCATTGTTGACTTTCTTAAGTCCAGTCTTATTTCCTCTCAGCTCTGAGCCCTGAAAGCCTGATGCCACTATGGATGGCATCATTAGACTCTTTTACTCTCTGGCTTCTGCTCACATTTGAATGATGGGAGATGCAGATAAGATGTACCTGATGCTTTGGATGGATCTATTTCATGACTCCAATTCTTAATTAGCTCTGATAATATTATTTCTCTCCTTGCCTTCATGAGACTATGTATTCTTACTTACAGAAATCCTGCAAAAGCCAACACCCCTACATACAGGTAGTAGCTGCTTCCCACTGGTGCAAGTTCCTGGGTACCTAGGTGTCTGGTAATAAGTACTCTTCATTTAAACTCTTGGAACAGGATATTTGTTTCCTATTGGTACTCTAAAGCATGGGCTCAAAAAAGTATAGGTAAATCTTGAATTCTTTTTATCCCCCCCCCCCCTATTTATTAGGTACCTTCTATCTATACTGTCTTAGGCATCTGGGTGATGAATACCATTTAATAGTCTTAGGCACTAAAAGGATGGACACCTCTTAGGAGTGACACTTGTCAAGGAGGGCAACAGGCTAACTATAGTGTAGTCCTTCATATTTTGAGGGAAACAAACTTTTGACCTTGAAGGACCACTGGCCCGAGGTCCCAAGTCATTGTGCTCTGACTGAGAGGCCTATAACTGCTGCTGAATGAACTGTTCCATCTGTAAATGTCTCCCTAAGTAAAAAAAGTTGTCCTACTACTTCACACGTGATGGATAATGACTATATATTTGTATATACCTGTGGATGTAGATGATGGGATGAGAGTATGAAGAACAAAGAATAAACCAATGCCTCAGATTCTTTTTTTTAACCCATTTTATTCTTATTCTTTTTTTTTTTTTTTTCAATGTATGGTTGCCTTTCACCTGACTCCAGCTGGGGACCTGGCTGGAGACCTGGCTTGCAACCTGGCTATGTGCCTTGACTGGGAATGAAACCAGCGACATTTGGGTTCACAGGCCAGTGCTCAATCCACTAAGCCACACCAGCCAGGGCTCCATTTTATTATATTTTGATGAGATGTGTCTGTAGACAGAGTAGAAGGGACCTATGCTTATTTAGGAAACAGAATATGATGAATAGAAAGCACCCAAACCTCTGAACAAGGAACGGACTAACAACAGTGACTCAAGTGGTTGTGGAGGAAAGAAGGGGAAGGGTTCAGTCAAGGAGCTAGTATGAATGACCCATGGACATGGACAACAGGGTGGGGATTGACTGTGGGAGAGGGGATAGGGTGGGTAGGTCAAGGAAGAGCAATGGGGAAAAATAGGACAACTGTAATACAACAACAATAAATTAATAAAAAGGAGGAAAAATAAAGTATAAACATTATCAAAGACATGCACCTTTTAATAGTGGCTATGAAAATAAAAGTTTGATAAAATAATTTTTAAATATATCTGAAATGGAACATTGGCACCAAGATGGGCAGGGAAAGTGCAGCAGTTTTCTCCAAGAATAGGAAATAAGAACATTTAAAGTACTGACTGAAAGTTGGGCACATATCCCAAGTTGGGATTGAATCACAGCTCTGCCACTTAGTAATTTCATGGCTTCTGGGATATCACTTAACTTTATCTTTGTTTTATGGGAGCAATTTTATGTATATTTAAAATTATATATATATATATATATATATACATATATATATATATATATATCACTTGCCCTGGATTAGTTGCTTAAAAAAGTTATAGCTGCTATTATTGTATTGTTCTAATGACAGTAATGGATGATTTCGTCATTTGTGTAAACATCACAGAATGCACTTACATAAACCTACTATATACCTAGGGTATATGGACTAGCCTGCTGCTCCTAGGCTTCAAACCTATATGGTATGTTAATGTACTGAACTCTATGGACAGTTTTACAAAATGGTGTTTGTATTACCTAAACATAGAAAAGGTAGAGTAAAAATATGGTATAAAAGATACAACATGGTAGACCTGTGTAGGGCACTTACTATAAGTGGAGCTTATAGGAATAGGAGTTGCTCTGGGTGAGTCAATGAACAAATAGTGAGTGAAGGCTTGGGACATTGCTGTGCACTGCTATAGACACTGAACACTTAGTCTACAGTAAATTTATAATGTAATGTGAGGTTAAATCAACTACAAGAGAAAACGATACAATCACAGAATCATGGTAAGCATGAGATGTATGAGGCTACTCCTGGTGTAACACAGCATACTGTTTTACAGCAAACTCCACAGGTAGAAAGAGTACACTGTGAAATAATGATAAAAAGTGTAGTATAATATATATATAAATTAGTAGCAGTTATTTATTATTATTATCAAGTATTATGTACTGTACATAATTGTATGTACTATATTTTTATGCAAACAACTAGCAGTGAAGTGGGTTTGTTTACACCAGCATTATCACAGACATATGATTTGTTGTGCAATGAAGTTATAATAGCTATGATGTCACTAGGTGATAAGGATATTTCAGCTCCATTATAATCTTATGGGACCACTGTGATGTGTTCTATTGTTGACAGAAACATTATGCAATGCATGGTTGCATTGCATATTCTCTTGTTTGTCAACATGATCTTCCACCTTTTCTTTTCCATCAGTACACTTTTGTACATTTTGGCCTGGAAGCTGATGTATTCTTGTCTCTCCTGTTTGTCCTTATGTGTTATGAGTGTGGGATTATGTCCTTTAAAGTTGGTCTTGGAGTTCTTATCAAATTTACAGTTGATGTAAACTAGTAACATCTAACTCTTAGCTCTCTACATTCTGCAGAGCATGTCTGTTTGCTAGGCTATATTAATATTTATCTTTTGGAAAATCATCATGTCTTTGGTGATGAGTCAAGAAGCCAAGTGCTGGATACAGGCCTCTGAACTGAGGAATGAAGAAAGGTCAGATCCTGAGGATGTTGATCTAGAGTTGAATCCTGTTCAGAAATGGTCTCTATAAACACATGTTGGCCAGTGGTCACTGACCTTTTCAGGATTTTATCTTGTGAGACTATTCCCTGGTCATTAGCTCATCAGGCTATGTATTCTTACTTGCAGAAATCCTACATCAGCCATATTTATTTACCACATATTCCAAGTTTTTAAATAAGACTTAAATAGCTGTACTCAAATTAGTAAAGACATTGTGATATCACCCAGTTTTTGTCAAAGAGAAAGAAGACGTTTATACCAATTTATAAACACATCTGGAGCTTTTTTATTTATAGGATAGTGATTTGAGACCGTAACTATTCAGTTAGGTCTGGCATTATATAACTAAAATGTTGTGAGGGATGAATTGAGGGACATACCATCTTCCTCCTGACCAAAAATGTCTCATCTCCCTTCCAATCTGCACTGATCTGACTTGTGGCTTCCAATGAGTCATTCTTTTTAGTGAAAACAAACAAACATTTTAAAATAATTTCATCTTTATGGTAATCTTTCATTACTATTTTGTCCTCCCTACCCTGACAGTCACCATACTGTTGTCCATGTCCATGAGTCCTTTTTCATTTTTGCTCAATCTTTCCATCCCCTAACCTTTCCCCTCCCCAAACCATGAGCTACCATCTATTTGTTAAAAAGCAATTACTATGTGTCTGGTTTTTCACTGAGTGAGAATAGTATTAAAAATGTACAAAAGATTCAGCTCATGTCTTCAAATAAGTTGATTTTATGTTTTAAAACATTTTCTTGTAATAGTTTTGTTTTTTGTATTTTTGGCTGTGAATGGTTAAACCTACTCAAACTACCTTAAGCTCTCTTCACCCTCTCCTTCCCCAAAAGAGCAATTTGCTGGCTGATTTACGTGAATTGTGGGAAATGCAGCAGTTGTCTTGGGGCTCACAAGTGTCTCTCATTTGCCTCTGTTTCTCTCTCTGAGTTGAAATCATTCTTGGACAGATTGTTCTGGAGTCTAAAACAGTCTCCATCAGACATACAACAACTTATTAGCAAAAAGATACAACACTTTCCAGTTTTTAAGAGTCATAGGACTCTGATGAACCTAGCTGAGCTCACATGGTTGGTGGGATTGTGGGATAAAAGTCTGTAGTGTTTTCTTATCTGGGAACCCTTAGCTGTCCTTCTATTCCAAATGATAGCTTTGATGGGTAGAGTAATCTTGGTTGTATGTCCTTGCTTTTTATCACTTGGAACATTTCTTGCCAATCCCTTTTGGTCTCCAAAGTTTCTTTTAAGAAATCAGCTGACAGTCTTATGCAGGCTCCCTTGTAGGTAGCTAACTTCTTTTCTCTGCAGCTTTTAAGATTCTTTATCTTTAACCTTTGGCATTTTAATTATGATGTGTCTTGCAGTGGGCCTCTTTGAGTCCTTCTCTGGGACCCTCTGTTTCCTGGATTTGTATGCCTATTTCCTTCACCAAGTTAGGGAAGTTTTTTTGTCATTATTTTTTCAAAGAGGTTTCCAATTTCTTGCTCTTTCTCTTGACATTCCAGCACCTCTATGATGCAAATGTTGGTATGCTTCAAGTTATCCCAGTGGGTCTTTAAGCTATCCTCATATTTTGGATTCTTTTTCTTCTTACTAATCCAACTGGCTGGATTTTGTTTTCCTATGTTCCAAGTTCCTGATTTGATTCTCAGCCTCATTCCTACTACTGATTTTATGTAAGTTTTTCTTTATATCAATTAGTGTATCTTTTATTTCTAACTGAATTCTTTTTATGCTGTTGAGATCCTCACTAAATCCCTTGAGCATGCTTATGACCAGTGTTTTGAACTCTGCATCTAATAGATTGCTACTTTCCATTTTTATTTTTTTTTCTGGAGTTTTGTTCTCTCATTTGAGCCATGTTTCTTTGTCTTCCCATTTTGGCAGCCTCCCTGTGTTTGTTTTTATGTGTTTGGTAGAGTTATTGTACTACATCTCCTAGCATTGATAGACCATTTTAATGTAGTAGGCATCCTGTAGGGTCCAGTGGTACCCTATTACCCAAATTGGGTACTCAAGGTATGCCCTTTATGTGGGCTGTGTACCCTCTTTTCTTGTAGTTGAGCTTTGATTACTATTGGCATGTCCAAGGTCAGCTGCTGCCTATGTTCTGTCCAGGGTCACATAACATTAGCCATAAAGTGATCTATAGATGGCTGCTACTTTTGCTGGGCTTGGGGTTACTCAGGAGAGGTCGGGATGTAATCTGTTGCTAGTGCTGGGCCATGGGCAACTTACTGAGAGGTATGGGGCTTGCTAAAGCCAGATGCTACTTGTTTGAGAGAATTTAGAAAAATCTGAAGCATGGGCCAAGACAAGCCATTCATATGGAAAAGCCACTGGAAACAGAGTGGGTGGGCCTGAAAGTTGGTTGTGGCAGGGTCTCAGGGAATCACCAGGGTATGGCAAACTGTGTGAGCCATCTAGGCTGACAAAGTCTCAGATATGGTACCTGCCTGCTGGCTCTGTGGAGAGAGAGCTCATCAAAGGAACAATGGCCTCTGGCAGCACTTCTGTCTAGGAAAGAGCTGACCCCCAGCCCTTGCTCTGTTGCCAGGCATTTCAGTTCCTGTATGTCTCTGATGCCTTTCAATAGGCTGCCCCTACACTAGAGCTCAGAGGAAATGAGTCCACATAAGTCTACTGCTTGGGATTCTAGCAGTTTCTATCCTCCAGAGCTTCAATCTCCACTGGTTTTACAGCCAAAAATGCAGAGACTTATCTTCTTGGCACTGGAATCCTGGATTCAGGGGCCTGGTATGAGGCTGTGATCCCTCACTCACGAGATATCCATTCTGATTTTTATCTTCACTCTTGCATGTGGAACCACCCATTCCACATCTTTGTCCATCCTACCAATTTTGATATGGTTCCTTCTTTAATTCTATAGTTGTAGGACTTCTGTTCAGCTCAATGTTTAAAAAGATTTTATTTATTACTTTTAGAGAGAGGAGGAAGGAGAGAGGCAGAAAGGAAGAGAGACATCAATGTACGGTTGCCTTTCACCTGCCTCCAGCTATGGACCTGGCTGGAGACCTGGTTTGCAACCTGGTTATGTGCCCTGGCTGTGGAATCAAACCAGTAACCTTTGGGTTCACAGGCTGGCACCTATTCACTGTGCCACCAGCCAGGGCTATTCATTCAGCTCAATTTTGAATGGTTCTGAATGATAGTTGTGCTAAGGTTTCGTTGTAATGTTGATGTCGTTGTATAAGGAGGTAAACCATGTTTACCTATGCCACCATCTTGCTAATTTTATCTTTCATTGGTGGCACAGTGTGTCAATAACTAATCAAAGATCTAGGTACAATCATTATCATCATTATGAATATACATAATAATTATCATCATCAAGATGAGATGTTATTATGAAGACATAAATTAGGAAGATATTTTACCAAGTATCAATTGTGTGATAAAATGTGAAAAGTTACTGTAGGCTGCAGAAGGTGTGGAAGGTATTACAAAGGAAGGAAGAGATAATCTGGGCCCAGTGGGCTTTAGGTAAGCAAACTGAAAGATGAAAATTCTAGGCAAGAGAAACCAGGTATGAAAATCTGTGGAAGCAGGAGTGGGTACGTATATATGAGAAATGCAGGTGATCACAATAGAAAGTATTTCAAGATAGAGAAAGTCTACTGCATGAGTGCTAATGAAATGTTTAAGCCCTGGCTGGCGTGGCCCAATGGATTGAGCACTGTCCTGCGAACTGAATGACTGTTGGTTGTTTCTCCGTTGAGGCACATGCCTGGGTTGCTGGGTGCAACACAAGAGGCAACCAATCAATGTATTTCTCGTACTTCAATGTTTCTCTCCCTTCCCTTCTCTCTTAAATAAGTGAAACTTTAAAAATATAAATGTTTAAAGGTGAAAGACATTCATTTGTGCTGGTGAGTAAGGTTGATATAGTGAAGAGGCAGACACTGATGAGGCGAAAGTTAAAAGACGTAACTATAAGCATTGAGTTTTTGGAAAAACATAAAGGGGCAGGATCCAGAGTACAACTCAAGGTGTGCAGTGCTTACCTGGTGCAGGAGAAAGAGCAGCAAACAGGGTTCATGGCCCAAGCTTTTGAACATTTAGTGGGGAGAAACTGAAGGTGTTATTGTTAAATTGCTTGTTATCTCCCAGTGAAGTAAACCCTGTTTTAAACTTACACATTTTTTTCTTTACATCCGGTCATCTGGCCAATTTAAGGAGAATGATGAGGGAAGAGAGTAATGGCTGATAGGCAGAACTAGAGGAATTACAGACTGAAGATTTTAATTATGGGCATGATAAGAGAGGGGATCCCCCCCAAAACTGCAATTATCTTCTGGAGGGCAGGCCCCTTGTAGTACGGCTTCCCCTACTAGCTGAGTGTTCTAGGAACCCATCTGTATCAGTGTATGAGTGGGCATTGTTGTGAGAGGCTGCATTTGACTTCAGGGAATATTTTTTGAAGAATCAATGTGTTTGCCCATTTCATGATGGGTGATTCACAAGTGCATTTGCCCACACTGCATCGAATGTTCAGCAGTTTTTCACCAAAAATGGCTCTGGTGCTCTATGCTTTCTATTGACCCAATCTCACCCCAAGCAATTGTTTTTCCTTATTTGTTTCCTCAGATGAAAAAAGTCCTCAAAAGGAAACATTTTGCCAATGTGGAAGAGGTGAAACGAAAAATAGCAGAAGCGGTAAAAAATATCAGAATTGATTAGTTCAAAAATTGTTTTGAGCTGTAGAAAAAAAAAGTCTTGATAGATGTATTGCATAAAATGGAGAGTACTTTGAAAGTGACTGAAGTTTAAACATGCAAGAATAGATACACATTTTTTTATAAATAAATTCTGCTTTTCGAATCCCTCCTTGTATGCTGGATTGAGTATAACAGACAAAGCATGTGGAAAGAATAGGGTGGTATAGTTTTAAAGAACTTCCATTTATTATTTTACTGGTGAAGAAGCTGCATTTAAAAATAGGCCAAGGGTATTATCATAAAAGTGAGTGTCTGAAATAGAGCTGAGAGGGAGCCTTAAGGAATTTGGCAATGATGAAATCTAAGGAGCAAAGGTTTGGGATGATCATCTATGTGTTCCTCAGGATGATGACAGGATTCAGGGAAGGGAAAAAGGACAAAGTTTTCAACAAATAAAGGAGAGTGAGAATGATTTTGATTGGTGACAGTGAAGAGAAGGGTAGGAAGGTAGGGTTTAACAGGTGAGGAGAGGAGTAATTGTTCAGAAGTGTCAGTGGAGAACAAGGAGGATCCTTCTAGGGTCATGATGTACTTGAAACATGGGAAGACAAGGGAATTCATTTCCCCTGGAAAGCATGCAACTTTAGTAAATAATAAGCATTGTAAAAATGTAAGCAAAGAATATGAAGATTTACAGGTTTATTAATCTTGGAATATGAAATTCCTAAAGGAGGATTCAGAAATGACCTGAATGGTGGGAGTTTGGATTATAGAAAAGAAATCACACAAGAAAAGGAAATTAAGAAGAATACAAGATAGACTCTTGAACTTAAGATAGAACTTAGTTGGCAGTGACCAAAGAAAACAGACTAAAGACATTTTTGGTTCTCAAATACTCAGGACAACAGCTGATGTTACTGTGGAGAACAGAAAGCTCAGGCATTTGGTGTTTAATTATAGTCAGGATAAGTCTAGAGAGAGATACCTCTTTATCTAATTTCCACTTGTGGCCGCTGTTCAGATGATTGTATTCAGAATAATTTTACTAATGTGTTCATTGTAGCATCCCCTTTGATTAACTCCTTTTAATATTTCTCCAGTTAGGATGAGGTTCAAGCTACTTAGCCTTGAATGAATAATGGAGGAATAAAGAGAAGCAAATTTTGGAGGAAGACATTAAGAAACATAAAGAAAAAACATACTGAAATGTGGGTGAGTTTTAGAAAAGTGGAGGGGAAAAAAGAAGAAATATCAGAGAAATGTATCAACATATTTTGAAACAAAAAGAAGCCATGACATTTCTATCCATAGAATATCAACAAGGGATCAAAGGAACAAAACCAGTATTTTGTTTTCTACTAGGTCTGCGAAATCCCATGGCTTTATATCATGATAAAGGTGAATGGAAAAGAGAAAGCGGTTACAATGAAACCACAGGTTTAAACTTTTTTTTATTATTGACACTATTACAGATGCCCCCATTTCTCCCCCTTTACCTGCTTCTATGCAGCCTTTGCCCCTCCTTCCCTCTGGCCATCATCACACTGTTGTCTGTATCCATGAGTTATACATGTATGTTTTTCAGCTAATCCTTCCACCTTTCATCCAGCTCCCTCTTCCCACTCCCCTCTGAAAACTGTTAGTCTGTTTCATTTGCCCATGCCTCTGTTTCTATTTTATTCATCAGTTTATTTTGTTCATTAGATTTCACATATACCTGAGATCATAAAGAATTTGTTTTTCTTTGACTGGTTTATTTTAATCTTACTGCCTTTTTTCACTTAGTGCAATAATCTCCAGGTCCATCCATGCTGTCACAAAAAGTAAGATTTCCTTCTTTTTCATAGTCATGTAGTATTTCATTCTGTAAATGGACTATAGCATTTTTTCCCACTCATCTACTGATGGGCACTTGGGCTGCTTCCAAATCTTGGCTATTGTAAATAATGCTGCAATGAACGTAGGGGCACTCATGTTCTTTTTTGGTATGTCTAGATTCTTACAATATGTGAGGTCTATCCAGAAAGTATTCACCATGCCAACTGTTTTTTAATTTTTTTTTAAATTTTTTATTTTTAATTTTTTTTTAGAAAAATAACTTTATTTCCTTTGGGGAAGTGGGCAGGTAGCTAGTCTCAGAACTTCTGGAACTGCTTCTTGGTGCCAGCAGCCTTGGTGACCTTGAGCACGTTGAAGCGCACAGTCTTGCTTAGGGGCCGGCACTCACCCACAGTGACAATGTCGCCGATCTGGACATCTCTGAAACAGGGGGACAGGTGAACTGACATGTTCTTGTGGCGCTTCTCAAAGCGGTTGTACTTTCGGATGTAGTGGAGGTAGTCTCGACGGATGACTATGGTCCTTCGCATCTTCATCTTGGTCACCACACCAGATAAGATGCGCCCTCGGATGGAGACATTACCAGTAAAGGGGCATTTCTTGTCAATGTAGGTGCCCTCAATGGCCTCCTTAGGCGTCTTGAAACCCAGACCGATGTTCTTGTAGTACCGCGGTAGCTTCTCTTTGCCTGTTTCTCCAAGCAGAACCCTCTTCTTGTTTTGAAAGATGGTGGGCTGCTTTTGGTAGGCGCGCTCAGTCTGAATGTCCGCCATCTTCCCGGCCACTTGAAAAAAAAGAAAGCCGTAGTGGCATCGGGGTTTCCTTATCGACTGCGCAGGGGCTCCAACTGTTTTAATTATATTGAAATTGGCTTGATACTTTTGGATCAGACCTTGTATTGCCAGAAATTGGAATGCTGGGTCAAAAGGTGGCTCCATTTTTAATTTTTTGGGGAAACTACATACTGTTTCCCACAATGGCTGCACCAGTCTGCATTCCTACCAATAGTTCGCTAAGGTTCTTTTTCCTCCACATCCTATCCAGCACTTGTTGTTTATTGATCTATTGATGACAGCCATTCTGGCAGATGTGAGGTTGTGTTTCATCTCATTGGGATTTTAATTTGCATCTCTCTGATGATTAGTGACACTGAGCATTTTTTCATGTGCCTATTGGCCATCTGTATGTCTTCTTTGGAGAAGTATCTTTTGAGGTCCATTGCCCATTTTTAAATTGGATTGTTTGTGTTCTTGGTATTCATTTGCATAAGATCTTTATATATTTTAGAAATTAACCCCTTACTAGATGTATCATTGACAAATATGTATGTTCTCCCATACAGTGGATTCTTTATTATTTTGTTAATAGTGTCTTTTGCTGTGCAGAAGCTTTTTAGTTTAAGGTAGTCCCATTTGTTTATTTTTCCTTTATTTTCCTCGCTCTGGAAGATAATGGCAAAAATATTGATATGAGAGATGCCTGAGGTTTTACTGACTATGCTTGTCCCTAGGATTTTTATCATTTTGTGACTTACATTGGTCCTTTATCTATTTTGGATTTATTCATCTGTATGGTGTAAGCTGGTGGTCTAGTCTGTTTGTTTGTTTGTTGCAGATACTTGTCCACCAGCATCATTTATTGAAAATTGTCATTACTAGCCTTGGCTGGTGGCACAGTGTATAAGGTGCCAGTCTGCAAACCCAAAGGTTGCTGGTTCGATTCCCAGCCAGGGCACATAACCAGGTTGTAAACCAGATCTTCAGCCAGGTTCTTAGCTGGAGGCAGGTGAAAGGCAACCATACATTGATGTCTTTCTCTCTCTTTGCCTCTCTTCCTTCCACTCTCTCTAAAAATAATAAATACAATCCTTTAAAAAACTAATTAAAAAAAAAGAAAATTACTCCATTGTATACTCTTGCCTTCTTTGTCAAATATTTAATTGGCAATATAGGTGTATTGATTTCTGGGCACTGTCTTCTGTTCCATTAATCTGTGTGATTACCCTATGCCAGTACCAGGCTGTTTTGATTATAATGGCCCTATAGTATAACTTGATATCTGGTATGGAATGGTGACCCCTTCAACTTTGTTCATTTTTCAAGATTGCTGAGGCTATTTGGGATCCCTTTTCCTTCCATACACATTTTCGGATCATTTGTTCTAGATCTGTGAAATATGTCATATGTCTTTTTTTAATCTTCACTTAAGGACAATTTTTTTCATTGCTTTGAAAGACAGAGGAAGTGGGAGGGCATTGATAAGATAGAGAAAAACATTGATTGGTTGCCTCTTGTAGGTGCTCTGACTAGGGATTGAACCCAAAACTTGGGTATGTGCCTTCACCATGACCTCTTTGGTCTATAGGATGATGCTACAACCAACTAAGCCTCACTGGTCAGGGCATGACATTAATATTTTAATAGAAATTGCATTGAATCCATAGGTTGCTTTGGGTGGTTATATACATTCTAATAATGCTAATTCTTCCAATCCATAAACACCATATATGCCTCCACTTATTTGTATCTTCCTCTATTTCTATCTTCAATGTCCTACAGTTTTCCAAGTATAAGTCTTTTACCTCCTTGATTAAATTTATTCCTAGGTACATTATTATTGTTATTGCTATTATTATTATTATTTATTTCAATAGTAAATGTGTTTGTTTTCTTAGCTTTCCTTTTTGATAGTTCATTGTTAGTGTATAGAAATGCCACTCATTTCTAAATATCAGGACATGGATGTCCACTTTCACCACTCTCAGACAATATAGTACTGGAAGTCCTAGTTACAGCAATCAGACAGGAAGAAGAAATAAAAGGCATCCAAATTGGAAATGAGGAAGTAAAACTGTCACTATTCACAGATGACATGTTATTGTACATAGAAAATCCTAAAGATGTCACCAAGAAGCTACTAGAGCTAATAAATGAATTTAGCAAAATATCAGGATACAAAATCCATAGGCTTTTGGGTCAGGCAGATAAATATGAATTTGAACAATGGCTGTTACAAATTAGCCCTGACCTTAGTCAAATCACTTTACCTCTCTTACTTATAGGTTTCTCATTTGTAAAATGAGATAAACAATATATACCTCTACGTCACTTTGAATTTTAAATGAGAAACATAAAGTGCAGAGCATAGTACTTGACACCTGTCGAATGCTCAGCAAATGCACATTTCACCTTTCTCTTTGGATCTATAAGCTTCAGATCCAGTTTTTTGTTTGTTTTTTAAAAATATTTTTAAAATTTATTATTTCCAGAGAAAGAGGAAAGGAGAGAGGCAGAGAGGGAGAGAAACATCAATGTATGGTTGCCTTTCACCTGCTTCCAGTTATGGAGCTGGCTGGAGTCCTGGCTTGCAACCTGGTTATGAGCCCTGGCTGGGAATCAAACCAGAGCCCTTTGGGTTCACAGGCCAGTGCCTTATCCACCGTGCTACCAGCCAGGCAGATGCAGTTTTTATATTGCTTCATTACTTCTAGTTTTATTGATAGTTTTATGCATTGGTCTATCAAAATTCAGTATCACCTTGGACTTGTTCTTGATCCCTTTTCTTTATGGTTCATTTTTCCATTTTATTTTAATTACTACATTTATGATATTTGCATTGGTGTTTCAGTTTTCTCATGGGTACATAAAACCTAGAATTTCTCATTACCTTTAGGAGATTTTGCTCAAATGTCAATTTTCTAGCTAAAATTAAACATAAGAGAATTGACTTTCTTCCTTGTGCCTGTCGCCATATGCAGCAGCAATACAGTTATCCCCCTTTTTGTACTTGGGAAGATTGGCTTTCATGTCCAATCTAATGTCAGGCAGTGGACTATTTCCAAAAGGACAATAATTTTGTTTTTAAAATGAGTCATACTCTCTTATCTTTAAGTGTTTCTGAACACATTCATTCTCTTTTTATCTAGTGCTTAGACTTCTGGGTGTCAATGCAAAATGAGAGATTGGTGGTTACTCTAGTGAAACATGTGTTTGACTTTGTGATGCCTAGAGCTATTACATCCTTCTCTAGAGGCCACACCGCTAGGCAATAGTGGACTCAGGAGGAGAAGGCATACCTCCTAGCTTAGGGAGCTGTGGTTCCCTGTATGCCTATCTAACAACAGGGGAATAATGCCATGTGCTAATATCTTTCCTGTTACTTTTCCACATAAAAAAAAAAAAAAAAAACCTGGTGAACTAATGCATTCTTTTTACTTTTCTTGCCATCACTCCACATATCTGGGAACAGAGCAGAAACATGGTCTTTAGATTGCTGGTATAGTATAATAAGCTCCAGGGATCTATGTTAAAAGGGAAGGTGGTAGAGAAAAATAAATGACAAAAAAAAAAAAAAAAAAAAGAAAGAAAGAAAGAAAGGAAAAAGAAAGAGATAAATAAAGGAGTTCAGATGTCTTCTTTGGAAAAGCAAGATGGGCTGTTCATTGTAAATTCTTGACCTCCAAGAAATTCACCACTGTTGAATTAAGTTGTGAAACACAAGCATTTCAATAGTGTTGATAATGTTGAACTTTGGCTGTCATATCTTCTGTATGTTGTATACATGTATTACATAAGTCATAGATAAATGCAAGTTTTCATTTGTAAAATGGGGAGATTCCCTGTGGTTTTGCTGCTGTTGGGGTGTGAATGTGAAGATGAACTAGAAATGTTCTTGCAAAACTCTTATGTTTGTGTTAACCATCCTCAACATGACAAATGAATAAGAAAGAGCCCTTGGGAAATCCCAGGAGAGTCAGGATGAGGGAAGGAAGTGGCAGATGACTATTAACTCCTAAAAACCTATTAGCACAGTTAAGTTCTATAAAATGGTAGGTGGTAAAGGCAATTGGGGAAGCAGATAAATAAAAAGCAGAAACCAACTATTATTAAGATTTCTGTTTTGAAACCAACTATAACTTGGTTCTGTCTCTTCTTTTGGGAAGTTATAATGTTTCAGGGGTAAGCCCTGGAGTTTCTCTTGTCTAAGGTTTTAGTTTCAGAGAAGTGGCTGGAATATTAGGCTCTTCTTTTTGGACCAGCACTGGCTTTCCTCTGTACAGGGCAATACATTTACAGATGTTCCAACTGAGATATACTCAGTTGGTTATGTTCTGTTCCCCACTGGTCAAGGGCAAGATGCGCCCTTCATGCCTCCATCCCCACACAAGACATCCAAATGTTCCTTCCCCTGCTCAGGGGTTAGGAAATTTCCAGGGCTGTTGAACTGTGGGATGTGCTTAAGTGGATGAAGAGAGATAGCTGGTCATTATCATCCTTTCTATTCTGCTTTCTGGTATTTGAGACAAAAGGTGTTTCTTCTCTTCCCTCTTATCTTGTATCTACTCTTTGCTTTCTGTCCTACTTCCCACCTCTCACCAATTCCTTTTGTCTATCAAACAAGAAAGCTGGCTCTGCAAGCCTAGATTTCTGAATCTTCCTCCTAGATTTAACTTTGCTTTTGTTTGGCTGTAGGCTGGAGGAGAAATACTAGTGCTTGAGTAAGTGAAAAGGGGGAGTGAAATGCATAGACAGCAATAAAACAAATATTTTGAGATAATACTCTACAACACCTATACAGATAATAAAGTTTGAATAAATGTCTGCTTTGTCTTAAACAGGATCAGTTGCTCTGAGAAAAGAAAGTTTCTTTTGTTTGTTTTTGGTTAATTTGGTTTACTGGTGATGTTTCTTTCTTTCTTTCTTTCTTTTTTTGTAAGTGATATAAAGCAAATTTGAATTAGCCTTAGTTACCAAGGAAATCAATTAGAGAGATATGACAATATCTGGTGAAATAAAAGGAAGAGAACAATATACCCAGTATAAGAAGGTAAGGAATTCAGCTGGGCCTTGGGAGTGGTCACCCCAGGCTTTACAGGGCCTGAAGGGCTCTTTCCCTTTGCCCACTGACCTTTTCCCCATGTCTATCTATGGACTGATTGGTAGAAAAAATGATCACTCCCTAACACCTACATGTAATTGTAATTGAAATGGAGTCTTTCTTCTCTTTAACAAAAAGAAGGAAGAAGAAGAAGGGGAGGGGGAAGGGGAAGGGAAAGGGGAAAGGGAAGAAGAAGAAGAAAAGAAAATCTAAGTAGGATATCTTTTGGCAAACATTTTAGTTTAGACCTTACAAGAACAAATTTCAGAGTTTATATTGAGTTTTTGTACAGCAAAAGAAGAAGCTATAGATGCTATGTATTGACAATGAGTTTATTTTTCAGATCCAGAAGTTTGGTGGGGTAAGATTGAAAGTGTTAAGTCAGGGATGAAAGGAAGGAGTTAGCAGTAAGTTGCTAAGAACATTAAACATTTCATCATGAGATTTGCTGGCCTTGCAGTCAGTGGCTGGTAAGGAAATGGTAAGGAAAATATTTACCTTCTGCCTATCAGTTGAGATTATACTCATTTATAAAAATTGATATTTACACTTTGGGGGAGGGAGGGAGGGAGGGAGAGAGAGAGAGAGAGAGAGAGAGAGAGAGAGAGAGAGAGAGAGAGAGAGAGAGAGAGAGTTTCTATTGCTAGTTGCTGGAAATAGGAAGACTAAAAGACAGCCAACAAGTTCTATGACAACTTCTGGTTCAGAGAAGTTGAGAACCCCTGGCTTGTAATTTCGGACTGAATAACTTAGACATGTAAAATTATACAGTAGGGAGAAGTCAGATGCATTGAAACAAAATAGTTTCTTGTCATTGTGGGCATAATTTCCCAAAAGGCACACAGCATTACAGAGAAGAATAGACTTGAAGAGAAGGGCAGGAGGTTAGTGACAAGGGACCTCTGTGAGTGGCTTTTAGGGGAAGCAGTGTTTGCTAACCCAAAATAGGCCTTTTGAGATACTATTTTAATCAGGTTATTGCCAAGAAATATAAGACTCAGAAAGAATCTTTGACCTTTCCCCAAAGATAGAGGATCTGCTCAAGGAAGGAAACTATCATCATACATGATTGCAATGAAATATGAATGAGACGTGATAGATGGGGAGGAACCTAGCAAGGCTTGTTTGATCAGCGTCCTCTCTGTGTCCCATAGTTAAAGACAATCCAGCCCAGCAAACACTTATTTACCAAACATTTGCTTTCCTATAACCATGTGAATTGCCTTTCTGCCCTTTGAAGTCACAAGCCACAACTCTCCACCTGCTTCTCCTTATCTCAAGATGGCATAGGAACCATCTTGAATTGCCTAATCCTAGGTCCCTACATTGTTATTCCCGTGTGTGTATATATATATATGTGTAATAAATTTGGTTACTTTCTCCTGTTATTTGCCTCATGTTAATTTGATTATTAATCCAGCTAGAAGAACAGAGAAGGACAGAAGAAAATTTATTTTTGTGCACTGACACTATACACATTTATAACTTCTGGGTTGCTTTTAGATGGTAAACACAATAGATGGTGGTCAACAAATATATCATCACAGAAAGCTACTTAGCCTTACAGATATCTGTCTAGAGAAGAAACAAGACACTATGGTATCAGCATAGGTACAGGGTACAGGGACCATTCCCACATATTCCATGGTCCTACAGAGATTCACAGGCCAACAGGTGCATATTTCATCAGATATATTCAATGAATGGCTCAGCCATTAACCTTATATGTGGGTTTCTGCAAGTCTGACAAGTGACATTTCAGTTTTCTTTGCCATTGTCTATTCCCCTTCCTCATATGGGAGTCAGAGGCACATTACTACCTATAATTAAACAAGACATATTTAAACATGTTTAACTTAGCAGAATACGTTTGCCCAAAAAGAAGTTATCTGTAATATGATTATATTACTCATACATCTGGATGATTGTCTTTTTGTAGTTCATGGTCTGGACATGAAGTTGCAAAGCACTTCAGTAGATATCATATTCATTAGTTTCGTTTTCTCCATTTTTATGGAGCTACGTCTTTCTCTTTTAAGCATGAACACTGAGTGTATTACTATTTTTGGCAAGGTTGATTCTTCCACATGCTCATATTGTTTATCATAAATATGGATTATAGAAGTCAGATAAGAGGAGATTAATTTATTACATTTTGTATTCTGTTTTTCATGC
Organism: Noctilio leporinus; assembly: GCA_004026585.1. NCBI lineage: Eukaryota > Metazoa > Chordata > Mammalia > Chiroptera > Noctilionidae > Noctilio > Noctilio leporinus. The sequence continues at coordinate 41,522 of PVIW01001874.1, forward strand.
TAAAAGGTGTTTAAGTTTGAGACTTGAACACTCACTCCTTAAGAGGAAAAGTTAATAAAAACCCTCTGGCAATCTCAGAAAATCAAAAAGAAGACACACAGAAAAATGGCTTTTTTTTTTTTTTTTTTTTTTTTGGCATATCAGGACAATGTACTAACTAGCTGAGCTACCCAGACAGGGGTGAAAAGTGTCATTTTTGATTTCAAGAAAAGTGCAATCTTTATAGGTTATATAATCTGAAGGAAGAATTTGGGAAAACAAAGAAATTAAAACCAGAAATTATCAACTAGGAATTTTGCCCACTGAAAATTAATAAGCAACAACATAAATAACTTCTCTTATTTTGACTTTATTGAGTGTAATTGACAAATGAAAATTATATATATTTAAGGTATAGATGTGATAGCTTTATATAGGTATACATTATAAAATAATTAGCATAATCAAGCTAATTAACATATTGAGCACCCTATATGATTACCATTTGGGGGTCGAAGTTAGTGAGAACATTTAAGATCTGCTCTCATAGCAAATGAAGTAGAATATTATTAACTATATTCACCATGCTGTAAGTATATCCCCAGAAATTATTCATGTTAACTGGGAGTTTGTACCCCTTCACCAATATCCTGTTTTCTCCACTTGCTAGCTCCTGGTAACCACTAATTCACAGTCTGGTTCTATGAGTTCAATGTTTATAATAAGTAAATGATACTGTATCATTTGTCTTTCTCTGTCTGATTTATTTCACCTAGTGCATTATACTCCAGGTTTATCCATGTTGTCATAAAAAGTAGCATTTCTTTTTTATGGTTGAATAATATTCCACAATGTATATGATATATATATAAAGAAATATACATGTATAAAACTATTACATCTACACTTTAAATATACACAATTTTTATTTGTTTATTACACCTCAATAAGATCAAAATAAAAGAAGTTATTTCTGTTGTTGCATATTAATTTTCAGTGGGCAAACTAGTTGGTGATTTCTAGTTTCAATTTCTTTGTTTTCCCAATTTTCTCCTTTCTATCAGGTAATATGATAACTATAAAAACTTTAATTTTTTAGAATTAGAAAAGCAGTCTTTCCATTTCCTTGTCCTTTTTGATTGTCCTGGGCTTGCCAGAGGGCTTTTATTAATTTCTCCTTTTGCAAAGTGTCCAGTTTGATCTCACACCACTTAAACTTCAAAAGACATGAAACATAGAAACTATACCACTATATATATGCACATATATACACACACACACACTCATTCATACATACATATGTATACACACACATACATACATATGTATACCATATTTTCTTTCTCCGTTTATCTGTTGTTGGACATATCAGTTGTTTCCATATTTCGGCTATTGTGACTAATGCTGCCATCATCATGGCAGTTCAAATAGCTCTTTGAAATTCTGATTTCATTTCCCTTGGATAAATACCCTGCTTCATCATAAGAGAATTCCATTTTTAATTTTTGAGAAACACCCATATTGTTTTTCATAAAGACTGTGCTAATATATATTCCCACTAACAGTGTAAAAGGGTTTCCTTCCTTTCCCCCTACTCTTACAGACACTTATCACTTGTCTTTTGGCAATAGGCACTTTATACAGTGATATATGTTTTCATTTTAATTTGTAGTTACCTGGTGATCAGTTATGTTAAGCACCTTTTCATGTACCTGTAGGCCATTTGTATGTCTTTGGAAAAATGTTCATTTAGGTTGCCTATGTTTTAATCAGGTTATTGTTCTTTTGTATTGAGTTGTAAAAATTCCTTATGTATTTTGAATGTTAACCTTTTACCAGATATATGGTTTGTAAATATTTTCTCCCATTTCATAAGTTGCTTTTTTATTTTGTTTGTTTTTTTTTGGGGGGGGGGTTGCTATGTGTAAGCTTGTCTATTTTACTTTTGTTGCCTGTACTTTGGTGTTATAGCTAAGATATATTGACAAAATCAGTGTTGAGGAGTTTTTGGTTTTTGTTTTTTTAGGAGTTTTACGGTTTCTGATCTTATGTTTAAGTTTTTTTTTTTTTTTTAATTATATTGTTGTTGTATTACATCCATCCCCTTTTTACTCCCCTCTGTCTCCTTCCCTACCCACCCATTCCCCCATAAAGTCAATCCCATTTGTTGTCTATGTCCATGGTTCTTCCATACTAGTTCCTGGACTAAACTGTTTCCCTTCTTTGCCTTCTCCTCCCCTCTCCCCCCTCCCCTCTGCCCATTGAAGGTCTATTCATTGTATTCATGTATCTGGTTCTATTTTGCTTGTTTATTTGTTTTGTTCATTATTGTCCTGTAAGGGTGAGATCATATGGTATTTGTCTTTCACTGACTGGCTTATTTCACTGAGCACAATATTTTCCAGTTCCATCCATGTGTATGTTTAAGTTTTTAATCCATTTTGTGTTCATTTTTATATATGGTGTGGGATAAAAGCCCAGTTTTATTATCCAGTTTTCCCAACACCAGTTATTGAAACTACTCTTTCTCCTTTGTGAATTTGTGGCATCTTTGTCATAGGTTAGATTGCATGGGTTTATTTCTGGGATCCCTATTTTGTTCCATTGGTCTTGATGTTATGCCATTACCATATTGTTTTGATTACAATAGCTTTATAATGCAGTTTGAAACCAGAAGTGTGATGACCCTAGCTTTGTTCTCTGTTCTCAAGATGCTTTGATTACTTGGGATTCTTTGTGAATTTAGATGAGTTTTAGCATTGTTTTTTTTTTTCCTGTAAAAATGCCATATTTTTTTTTATTATTAAATGGTAGACCACTTTGGGAAGTCTTATTAAATATTTGATAGCACTTTTTAATGTAGCAGTGTTCTAAAGTTAAAACTGGCTAACAATAACTCTTAGAAGGGGTTACCAACACAGGAAACAGTAGAAACTGGCTCTTTCTGTGGCTGAGTGAAGGGGCCTTAAAATTGCACCAGTGCCAAATCCAAGAGCTATTGCCCATGGTCATCAGGAAGATCCACCAATTTCATGGTAGCTTCTTTTTAGGGTAATTGAAACCCATAATGAAGAGCAGTATTTGACTTTTGTCTTGGACTTTGGTGAATGTTAATGGAATTCAACTGGAAAAGGGAAGAATTTTATTCTCCCAGTAGCACATATGTTGAGAAGCAGGATGGATATAAGGTAAAGCACAAGAGAGGGTTTCTTGAGTTTCTTGTCTTCAAACTGCATGTCTCCAAGTTCTGAAAAACAATGTCCAGGTGATGACAGAATACGTAATACTGTTTGTTAGTTTTTAAATGAATTGTATAATTTGTGTTTTAATTCAGGTCTAAGATACCTTCATTTTCTTATATAAAGCTTTTTTTAAAAAATTTATTATTATTATTTTTTTTTGGTGTATAGCATTCTCCATTAGAAGCAATAGTGACATTGTACTTATCCCAAACCATTTCAGAAGCCCTAGAGCCAGGCTCATTATGTATTTATGCAAAATCACTGGATAGATCATGGCACTCTGTATTTCCCTTCTTTCTACTCCCTTGACAGATTCTTCAGTCTATCATGCTTTTTAGACCTTAAGTTCTTCTTTGGAGTGTCTGAACAGTTCTCCAAAACTAGGCACTCATATATTGCGTTTGGTGCTTGGGGAATAGAGAAGCTTAACAACAATGTTAATATTGTAAATATACATGTGACTGAACATTTAAAGTTAAATACTCACAAAATTCATAGTTTGTAAACTGTTTCATTCATGGAATAAGTATCTTAGGTAGTATTTGTGATCCAGAAATTGAGTGAAAATTTCTAATAGTATAAATGATCCATTCACATAGTTTATCTGTTTCATTGAAGTATAAGAATCTGCTTGTTTATGAACAGTTACTATGGACTTGCTAGTCTAATTAAATTGAAATGGACTGGGGTAGAAACTTTTAGGGTTTTAAAAATTCACACATGCCCTCACTTCTCATTAAAATATATGTGTGCACCAATGGGCCACATATAAAACATTACCCTTTCTCTACTCTTTTAAGACTACTAATTTAGATAAGTTCATCATGGTTATGAAGTTACACTATAGTTTAAAGAATGTCCATTATTGGTTTGAGAAATATCATCAGACATGGTTTACAAGGCTATATCTTTTGCTTGAGCTTCTCAAAATTTTATCATTGATTCACAAGATATAAAATTCAGATATTCAGAATAAAATATTTTGACTATACAAAACTATAAAAGGGACCTAATATAATATAATAAAAAGCATTAGAATTCAAAAGGACCTACAGAGGTTAGAACTATAGGATGGAATAAACTAAGTCAAATTGGGCAGAAATAATTAAATCTTTAATAGTAATCCATTTCTTATACAAATAGAGAAATGTGCATGGCCTGGGGGTGAAGTAGGGACAGAAGACCTAATGAGATGTTATGAAGGTTAAGCTTAAGTGTGTCAACTTGGCTGGGCCACAGAGTCCTCAGATACTTGGTTCAACACTATTCTGGGTGTGTTTGTGAGGCTGTTTCTGGATGAGATTAATGTTTGAATTGGTAGACTAAGCAAAACAGATGACTGTCCAATCCTTGAAGAACTGAACAGGGAGATAATTAACAAGGACTTGCAGTGTTTCTAAATCCTTAAAACCGATTCTGATTCTGTAGCATTTACCCAAGTCGCCACTCTTTTTCAATATGTGGTTGATCTTTTACTTTGGAGGCAAACTAAGCAAAGTGATCTTCTAGACAACCTCATTCTCCTTAAGACACTAGCTGAATGAAGTCATAGACTATTGATATGAACTTCAATATGTGCAAACAGCTGTTACCTACTTAGGACATGAGGTATCTCAGGACATTCAAAAGCTCACCCCAAAACACCTTGAGTCAATTTTATCTATCTCTCCTCTCCAAAAAATAACAGCTATGTATATTGTTAGGGGCAGCTGGCTACTGCCACCACTGGACTCCAAATTTTGTTGCTTTTCCTGAACATCTATATGCCCTCTTCCCATTAGCCGCCCCAGAACCTGTTTCCTGGCCCTTGAAGCACTGAGGTCCTTTGAATCACTAAATTAACATCGTTTACACCACCAGCTTTATTCAAATTTTAACTAATTTGAGGTAATTACCTGATTTCAACAAATATTTTAACCTATAATGCCATAAAAATAAGCTGATAAAGCTGATAAGTATATAGCTGAATGTGGATCCCCCTGTCCTTTTTTCTACCCCATTTATAAACCTGCCTTTATCCCTCACTGAGATTATTAACTATCAAACAGAGCCCCCACAACCTGAAAAAAAAAAAAAAAAGACAAAATGGATACAAAAGGGTGCCAAATAATTATCAGAAAGATTCCACATTGAACCTGTTAAAGAGAAAACCACAATCCCAAAAAAGGCACCATCCATGCTAAAAGGCCATGATACCAAACCTAGGTAGATTTAATACCTGGCCTAAATGCAGTTTCAACCTCTCCTAGAAACATAATTTTAAGCACCAGTCTGGAATTTTCTAGTCATGCACAAGTGAAAGAATCTCTCATGTGGGCCCTCTAATCTTCCATAGAAAGAAGAGGCAATCTGTACGATAACCCTTTTATTTTTTTCCCACAAAGAAAAGCTGTCTCAACCCCAAAACAATCTTTTCCCTTCACCATTTTTCCTTTCTTCTCTCCTTTTCTTTTCTTTTTCTTTTTTAAAATTTTATTGTTGTTGTATTACATCCATCCCCTTTTTGCTCCCCTCTGTCCCCCTCCCCACCCACCCATTCCCCCCAAAGTCAATCCCACCTGTTGTCCATGTCCATGGTTCCTTTATACTAGGTTCTTGTCTAAGCTGCTCCCCTTCTTTGCCTCTACCTCCCCCCTCCCCTCTCCTTTTCTTTTGTTAATAGTTTCCTTGTTCCATCCTTCTTATAAAAACCTTCCACTTTGTACAATACCACATAATGTGCGGACATATGTGCAGACGGGAAAATAAAGGAACGAAGGTAGTTGGTTCTTTCCTGGTACCCACTAAATTTCTAACTAGGTTATTTTCCCAGTGTACTATTAAAATTCTCACAAAATTTCTGGAGGAAATCACCCTACTTCAGGAACTCCTGCAAGGCCCCTGCTACTCCTTATAGTGTCTCAAATGGATTTTACAGATTTGCCTCCAGCCTTCGACTGTTCCCACTGTTTTGTGACTGCCTGCATTTTTAGCAGAGGGACTGGATGCTGTACAGCTGGTAGTGCTGATACCACAATAGTAGTAAAGAAACTAATGACAGATTATTCTTCATTTTAGCACTCTTTTATGGATAGAATCAGACAAAAGAATTCATTTTACAGCAGAAATAAACTAATGGTAACTCCCATATAATACAGCACATCTATAACACAGTTTCACTTTAACGTGGTTTGAGAATTGAGGGGAAGTCTAGTACAACACAGCATCCTAGAACACAGTTTCACTCTAACACGGAGAATTCAAGAAAGCCTGGAACAACACGGAGAGTAGTAAGTGCTTTTAAGAGCAAAAAGTAATTCACTTGAAATTAAAGAAATTTATAAAAATCTCTCAGCTAAAATCAAGCAATCTAAAATACAACTTTTTTGCAAAAAGTAAAGGATAGAAGTCAAGATAATGCTGGAGAAAGAAATATTTAATACATATTAATATGTTATACTTTTGCTGAAAATTGCTCTAATAAAGATGTTTCTCTTAATTATAAAAATATAATAGATGTTCTTTTAATTTCTGGAATCTAATCTTCTTTGTACTAATTCTTTGTTTCATATAATGCGCATTTGCATCACACAGTATTTTTTAGGAACTTAACCACCATGTTATGCAGGAGTTGCCTGTACTTGCTTGTACAAACTCTGGGGTACTCGTCAAAATTTCATACTCTATCACATCCTTAAATGGAATGCATAAATCTAGATATGAAGAAGGCTGTAGGGAAAAAAATCTATCAAGAAACTGGACTTTTATGAATAAAAACACTACCCCTGGCCTTATAAAGATCTGAAACTATTATACTCCAAATAGAAGATGTGGGTTAATATTTAATAATAGCAGACATGAAATAGTATTTGGTCATCCCATGATTATTGACATGCCTAAACTTTCTGTTGCTGAATTGAGTGAACATTATGGGGATGAAATTGGACAGCTTGCTGCTGTAACCAGTTGTATGCAGGAAAAAATTAGCATGCTTCAAGTACATTATGAACTGGTAAAGGAGGCATGGACCCCACTTACAGACAAGCCTCATCATTCCTTTCCCCCAGGAGATCAGGTATATATCAGGTCTCTGGAAGAAAGCAGTCGCTGTCACCTCACTGTAAAGGCTCTTACGAAGGACTGCTAAATACCTACGCTACCATCAAAGTAAAAGATAGAGCCTCTCTAGTTCATGTGAGTCACAACAAACTAGACCCAGGATCGTCCCTCCCAGGTTGCTTGCAAAGCTGACTTTAGAGTAAGGATTTTCAGGGCCAGTGGCCAGGCCCTGGAAGCAGACGACATCATGAAATAGACAGCTTTTCCCAAGGTCATGGATCTTGGAACTCCACTTCCACCTTTATTCTTCCCCTTTTAAGTCTTTCTACTCTCCCCTCTCCCAAAACAAACAAACAATCAACTGAACAAACAAACAAACAGACAAAAAATCCAGTTCTCGGTTCTGTGATTCAACAAGCAACATTAGGGAAGAAAATAAACTAACAAGCCAGTAAAAGCCTTCCACCTCTCTGAAGCCTTCTAACTCTCCTTTTATTTTTTGATACAATTATCTAAATTCATATTCACAATTCATGCCACAAATAGCTACCAATGGCAATTAATAAGCCAGGCACTTTCTAGGTCTTAGAAGTGGTGCCAAAGGTGAAGGCAGCATCTTTCCTTTAAGGGGCTCCGAATTTATGAAAAAGAGAGATATGAATAAGTACTACACAATACATTATGACATGAAAGGCATTTGGAGCACGTCAAACAGAAAAAAATAAAACAAATGAACAAAAAAACCTAAATTCACTTTGAGCAGAGAAAGATTCCAAAGAAAGCAATACCTGATTGGGTTTTGCAAAATATGTTGGTGTTTGCAAAGAGAGAAGAATGAGGGAGAGCTGTGGAGGAGAAGCCAGGTAGTCTGTGCGTGGAATGAATAAGAGCTTTGTATGTTTGTGAACTGCATGAGCTTGGCCAGAAGGGTCAGTGGATCATGTGTGCACCATGCTAAGCAGTTTGGGGATCTTGCTGATGGCAAACTAGCCATCTAGTTTTTAATGAAGGGAGACACATAATCAGATTTGAATTTTTTAAAGGTAAGCTTGATATGCAGGCAGGTTTGCGTTAGGAGAAACTTGTCTGAAGGAAACCAGTTTTAGGAAATTATTTTAATGGTTTAGATGAGAAATAATAAGGAGCTGAACAAAGCAATAAGCATGGGAAACAAAGGAAAATTAAGGAGTTTGATTTTGTGAGTCACTTTATTGGAGCTTAGTTAGCTCAAACATTAATTTTTAAAGCTGACAATGATCAAAATTGTTATCTCTGGTGATTCAATGCCCCATCTAGCAGTCCACTGTGCAGATAAGGGCAAAGCTAACACAATCCTTTGAGTTGAATTTTAGCTCATCTTCTAGCAAACTTGGTCATTATTCCTGTGAAATATTTTTGTTTCTTCATATTTGTTTTACTTTATTTTTGTGGAGCATACTTGCTACTCTAGGTCTCTGTGAGATCTAGGTTACTAGTAAACTGTGTCCCAGAAAAAGACTGGAAATATTAGAGGTTTTTAACATTAGGTTGGATTTGCCTCCACTCAAGGGAATTTTAGTGTGGTGAAACTTATCTGTATGATACTGTGAAGGTGGGTAGATTGATTTATGCTTTTGTGGAAACTCACAGAACTGTACACTGTAAAGAGTAAACTTTACTGTATACAAATTTTAAAAGTATCAACCAGAATGTTGGGAGAACCTCAGATATTTGAAGAACCCAGGCTGTGGCAAATTAATTTAACTGTATCACAAATGTATGACATAACTTCATTGAAGGGACCAGGAACAAAATGAGCTTACTTAAAGAACAGCATTTTAATTGGATAATATAAGTCTAGAGACAAAAATGAACTATTTATACACACAGTACTTAGGCTGGTAAATTTGTTTGTTATAGCAGTATGGGATTAATCTGAAACTACCCTACTTGTATACTGCATATGAACAAAGAAATAAATATATTATAGATAATGAGAGCCAGATTTCTCACTGTCAGAGAAAGAAGTTATAAATGAGTTAGAAAGGGCAGGGGAGATGCTAAACTGAAACTTTCAATGCTGGATTAAAGTTGGTGATATTATTTATTTTAACAGATATAAGACATACAAGTACAGAAATAAACATAGATATGTGCATATATATGGGGTAGTATAGACACATGTATTTGTTAGGACTATATAGTAAGAGAGCCTAGAAAGATAGATACTTCAGTAGCAATAAACATATATAATGCTGAAAGCTTGGTTTTTATATACCATACTCCAATGAAAGGAACCACAACCCCTTGGAGAAATGTTTAGGTCTAGGGTAAGGAAAATTCAACATTCTGGAGCAGGTTATAGTGACAAAAAGTAAGGTAATGCTAAAAATAACAGCAAAAGACCAAAAACGAAAAATGGGGCATGTCAAAAGGTCACAGGAGCCAATATGCAATAGCTGGAATGGCTAAAGCTGCAATAATTGAAGCAACATAATAAATCAAAATAATATGGAGTTATAACCCAGAGAAGTAAAATAAACATTCATAAATCCATATTTATATAAATAAGTAGTAGAGTTCATAAATAATGAAAACTACATGAGGAAGGAAGGATAAATGTTCCATATATACATTTCAATTAATTAATGCAAAAGATATGAGGGAACTAGAAGAGCACCATTAGAACACTATAGTAGTAGTTGCTGCAGGCAAGGTCCACTGGTGAGTGCTAGTGTTAGTAAACACAACTTTAAGAAGAAATAAGATATTTGCATAGATGCCAAATATTTTCTTCAAATATTTACTACTATACTAATATGATTATAATAATGCCCACAAATTATTTGATGTTGTTCCTCTCCAGTGAGTGAAATTGATTCCCCTCCTCTTGAGGGTAGGTTGGATTTAGTGACTTTTTAAAAAATTAATATAACATGAAAAAGGTAAGATAACTGTGGAATGAAGGAAGCTGGGTGCTCACCACCTTAATCAAACAATTGAGGGGGTCCTCTGATCTGCAGAGATCCTCTGGTGCTGCAGATGAAATGAACCTTCCCAGGCAGCTGGTGCTAGGGGAGAGAAGGTTGACCAATGTCTGTTTGACAAAGGCCTTGATGGCCCACCCCCAAAGGTTTTTATTGATTACACAAGGTTGGGGATGCATGTACACACCACAAATCATTACCACAGAGGAGTATTCAAAAGGAAGGGAGTTGTTTAAGTTTAGACAACAATAGAAAGAATGAGACCATCTGCTTCAAGCTATGGTCTGTTAGATAAGGTGACACCAAGAACTCCAGGTGGCCCATAGAATTTTAGGGAGGGTGAGATTACATGTGGTTAAAGTTTAACATCTACTTTGGTCCCAATACACAAGTCAAAGAAGTTTAGGTCACAGGGCAGACTTCAAAGGCTGTATGGAATATTCCAAAGGCCAGATTCATATTTGGGGCCCCACTTGGAGCATTGGGGCCTGTATGCACCCAGCTTTGTCAGGTTTTACAGGCTTGAACTGGCCTGGGTGGGACTCCATGCCCAACATCTACCTAGGGGGACCCCAATAAATAGTCAAAATTAACATCACCTGATATCATGTCATATGGATACCATGTACCCTCTGAAATGATAAAATGAGAGGAGCATTTCACTTCTATGGTATTCTTCCCCCAAATCTGTTACCAAAGTTTAATCATGAAAAAACATCAGACAAATGCCAAGTGAGGGGACAAACTGTTATTCCCCCAAATCATCAAGAGTATGAACAACAAGGAGAGACCAAGAAACTCTCCTGGTCAAGGGGATATGAGGAAACCTGATAACTAAATGCAGTGTCAGTCCTGGATTGTTTTGTATCCTAGCACAGAAAAAGAGAATTAGTGGAAAAGATAGCGAAATCCGAGTAAAATCTGCAGCATGGTTACTAGTATTGTACCAATGTTAATTTCTTACTTTAGATAAATATATAATGGCTATGTAACTTAGGGAAAACTGGATGAAGAGTATATGCAAACCATCATTGCAGTTAGGCATATGAATACAGTATAGACTTTAGTTAATATATCAGCAATGGTTTATTAATTATAAAAAGTGGATTATTCTAACATTCGATGTTAATAGGGGAAACTGGTTGTAGGGCATATGAGATCTCTCTGTACTATCTTTGAAAAAATTCTGTAAATGTAAAAGTCTATTAAAATGTATTTGTACCACTTGCAAATATAAATATTAAAAAATATTAAATGTGGTCTAAATTATTAGCCTGCCACTTACCAACACAAATATCCTATGACAATTCGTTTTTTCCCCCCCTTTCTTTCTCTATCCTCATGCAGGTCCTGAGTATTTTTCCTGAACTGCTGCCATTTCCTGATTAGTCTGTGTGCCTCAGTTTCTTATCTTTCCTGATCCTGCACCCAACAGTGACTTCATAATTCAGTTTTATTTTTCTGGTAGTTAGTTTTTTTGTTTAAAAATTTCCTAGAGACCTCATTATTGCTTTTTGTGTAAAAGGCATTCTTGAGTATTTAATGGCTTTCAGGATCTGGCCCAAAAGTTTTTGTAAGTTCATTTCTCTATTCCTTATATTAATTAATCAAAGTGCTAGCTCAGTGGTTTTCAGACTTTAAAATACTTTTAGTGAATAGAGCCTGTTTTCCCAATTAAAATTTTGTGTAGAAACCCAAGTTTCAGATCATATAAAGGCAATACAATGGGAGGGCTTATATCCACACATAAATCAATTCAGCTCCCGTGCCTTAGATCTACTGGAGGTCATCTGAATACCCATTTCTGGGTCAGTGGACTATTCACCAGTTGTAGGAAACAGAGTGCCTCTATATTTTTCTTGGCTGATTTTATGTCCTTGTTTCTGCCTATGGTATGACCAAAAACACCTTTTCTCTGCTTCTTTCATCACTGTTTAGTTCTGTTAAAATGATTCTTCAAATAACTACTTCTCCCATGAAGACTTCTCCAATTGCCCCACCAGAAGTTTTCTCTGTGCCAAGATGTTCCTGGCCCTTAGCTTGAATATCTGTTACAACATTTAATACATACTTATCTGTATCAGAATTATTTTATTAAACTTACCCTCCTCACTAGTCTATAAGCCCTGGCGGGCAGGACTTACTATTTTCATATCTGTGTACTCCCCACAATAGCTACCGTGATGCCTGTGCTGAGCAGACTTTTGGTTAGTGCTCACAGAAATACACAGGCTAGAAGAACAATGCCTTGGATTTGCTATGACTTACACTCATCATTCTGCTTTTGATCCTTAGCAAACCTCTAACTGTTGATATCCACTTGCTCTTTTCACATTCTCCTTTGTCTACTCATGGATGCCTTATTGAGCATGTAATGTGTCAGCTTCCCATATGAGAGAGATCAGTGGAGAAATGTATCTAGACAGTCATTAGACTACGTCCTCTCCTTATCCCATACTTTTCACCCAAAGTCTAGTCCAGTGCCTGGGACATCACAGGCACTCAACCTAGGTTTGTTGAGTGGTTAAGTACATTAAAATGATTTAGGAAAAAAGAAATTTTTTAAAGCCAATTGTACTCTTAGCTCATGTAACTATAGAAAATTAGCTGCAGCAGCTTCACAGCTATCCATGGAAAGAGACGTCAATGATCCTGAAAATGATTGGTGGCATTCCAATTCAGATCTGGGGCTGCCTTCTGGGCTCTCCAACTCAGGACTCATAGATGTACAATCCTTGTATTTACACTGTGTTATTTAGCTTGGTTTTACTTTTGAATACTACTTTTGATAATGATTTACAAATATTTATTCTCAATAAAAATGTTGGAGAGGAGTACAGAGTGACTTTTCCCAGACCCTTCGGTGTTCTACAGATGGCCCTAAATAAAATCACAATGGTCAGAGCAGTGCAGACAACAACAGGGGGCTCTGTGAGGCAGTGGGCTTGCTTGGTGGGATTTTTAATGATGATGGTTGTGGGTAATGAAGACTAAGGCAATATTTTTGTCTTGAGTAGCTACCTTTAAAATCATATGAAGGTTACAGCCTAAACATTCCAGACATTGCTCTCCATGCCTTAGTTTATAATGGGTTTACTCCTCATAATAACCCTGTGGGATAGATATTATTATTATTATTTATTTTGTACAGATGAAGAAACTAAAATGGAAAAAGATCCAGTCTTAAGACAAACTAGTGGCAGGACCATTTTCTTTAGTTTTTATTTTTCTAAAATCTCAAGCGTATTTTCTTGTTTAATGTAATGGAACATAAAGAAATTTGTTGAATGTTGAAAATAGATGCATCAAAGCCCTGGCTAGTAGCATAGTGGATAAGGTGCCAGCCTGTGAACCCAAAGGTTGCTGGTTCGATTCCCAGCCAAGGCATATAACCAGGTTGCAAGCCAGGTCTCCAGCCAGGTCCATAACTGGAGGCAGGTGAAAGGCAACCATACATTGAATATGTCTCTCTCCCTCTCTGCCTCTCCCTTCCCCTCTCTCTAAAAATAATAAAATAAAATCTTTAAAAAAATAGATGCATCGATCATATTATAATTTAAATCTTTTTTAAAAAAGATTTTATTTATTATTTTTAGAGAGAGGAGTAGGCATAGAGGCAAAGAGGGAGAGAAACATAAATGTTTCCCTTAAATGCGCCTTATCCACAGTACCACCAGTCAGGGCTATAATTTAAGTTTTAGTAAGAAATACAACAGAGCCAGGAAAATGTGATTATATTTTATTTATTTACTTTAAAAAATTTTTATTATTGATACTATTGCAGGTGTCCCACATTTCCTCCCTGTGCCCTCTCCTCCCAGCTCCCCCTCCCCCTTCACTGTGGCCATCACCACACTGTTATCTGTATGATAGGCTGTGCAATGTAAATCTAATACCATAAAAGCAAATGATTCATTTGACATTATTAAGGACTAAACTTTCATGTAAACAAAACTTTCAGGTAAAAAAAAATGCTTTCTGCTTTAAGAACTAGAACCCAAATCTGTCTCTTAATTTTCCTTACTTTCTTCAGAGAACATTACTTATAATGCTGTTCTCTAAAGACAGCAATTTGGGGGTCATTTTGATTGGTGTCATGGTATCAGCCGGTGTTTTGATATCCCAAAATCAAGAGACCAAAAATGTTTAGAATTGTGGCTACCATACACATCAATAAAGGATTAATTCCATGACCTCTTCATCAGGCTTAGAATTTATCAATTGGAGACAACTATTCCAAAGCCTCAGAGATGATTTTAGTCAGGTTGGGCTGCCATAACAAAATGTCATAAGCCGGTGGCATAAACAACAGAACTTAATTTCCTCACCATTCTGGGTGCTGTTAAGTCTGAGATCAGGGTGTGGACATGGTTGGGTTCTAGTAAGCACCCTGTTGTATGGACTCTCTTCTTGGTTTGTAGGTGGTGCCTTCTGGCTGAGTCTTTGCCTGGTGGGGTGTAGGGGAGAGGAGAGAGTTCTCTAGTGTCTCTTCTTATTCTTTTTTTAAAAATATTAATTAATTAATTAATATTATTTTTAGAGAGAGGGGAAGGGAGGAAGGCAGAGGGAGAGAAACATCAATGTACGATTGCCTTTCACCTGCCTCCAGCTACAGACCTGGCTGGAGACCTGGCTTGCAACCTGATAGTGTCTCTTCTTAAAAGGGCACTAATCTCATCTAGAGGGCTCTACCCTTATGACCTCATCTAATCTTAATTACCTCCCAAAACCCTATCTCCAAATACCAGTATGTTTGAGGTTAGGGCTTTAATACATTGATCTTTTAAAGACATACAAGAATTTAGTATATAACTGAGGTCTTTCTCCCTCCCTCCCTCCCTCCCTCCCTCCCTCCCTCCCTTCCTTCCTTCCTTCCTTCCTTCCTTCCTTCCTCTCTCTCTTCTTTCTTTCTTTCAATCACTTCATGAGGACATGACAGGAAGTGATTCCCTCAGCCCAGGGAGCCTGTTGGTGACAGTTATTCCAGGGACCACAATGGACACCTGAGTCACTCCAGGAAGCACATGATATAACTGAGTCAGTCGAAGGAACAGAGTCTAAGGAAAATAATGACCAGATGGCAGGGACATCTTTCATTCTAGGGAAATCATCTGATGACTAAGTCACCCCAAGAAAACAGTGGACCAGAAAGCAGACAGCCTATGATCCCTGACTGTGGGAAATAGCTGATGAGCAAGTCAGTCCAAATGAAACAACGAATGAGTCAGCTCAAAGAAAAAAGTCAATCTAGTGCTCTTTCTTAATTACTTCTTAGCTTTCACCGGTAGCCTGAGAATTTTACTCACAGACCAAAAGTTGCTACTGTGGTATGAGAAGAGTAGGAGGGAGGAGTTGGTTTACTTTAACTCAATTTTTAACCAGATTGCTTATATTCAGCTAAACATAAAATTGATAAATGCTTTCATTTTGGGTAGGGCAAATCTTATTACAACACAGAATGTCATCTCCATCTTTCCACCTACTTTCCTCACTGTGTGTAAGCCACACAGCTTTACATTTGTTAGATAGAAAAGAAAAATATATACTTTTCAACATAAAGTAATTGTGAAAATGAAATGAGAAAATTGGCGATTTGTTAAGTGCAAAGAATTTCATAAAAATGAATTAAAGTAACCATGATAAAATAAAATAACTTTTATTATATTACATAGTTATTGGCTATGATAACAGTGAAAATACATAGGAGCTTATCAAATATCTTAGGAAGTTTTTCTAAGCAAAGCACTTTTTCTTTTTCTTTTCTTTTTTCGGTTTGGTTGTACTGTGCACGTTTCAACTGTTTTGAAAAAGTTTACATGGAAAAGATTCCTGATCTTGGGAACATGTTTACCTTAGAAAGTCTGTGCCCACAGAAAAACTGACACAGAATATACTTGGCATCACTGTGGCCTCTGTACACCCTCAGCCAAACTTGGAGATTAATCACAACAAAAAATTCTAAGTCTTACAAGAAGCATTTAAAGAAAAAGCAGTAAGGAAACAAACAAAAAAAATCTGTCTTTACACATACATTTGCCAATGCCAAATTTCTAGGTTTGATAATTATAATTATGAAAGATGGACCCATCGGGGAGAACCGGGTTAAGGATATGTTGCAATTAGTTGTGAAGCTATAATTATTTTAAAATAAAAGAGTTAAATAAAATTCTGCTTCCTCAAAAAGAAAGATGCATGAAAGAAAAATCCAGCAAATACCGTATATAGAGTAGGCAAAATGACAAGGCAGAAATTGGCGTGAAGATGGAAGAAAATACTTTCCCATCTGGAAAGGGCAACAAAGGTTGATTCTCTTCAGTGGTGCCTAATCTTGTTTCCATCTAACTATTTTCTCTTTCTTCCTCTCATTATGCTGCAGTCAGTGAAGGGGACAAGAGGGGGAAATGAAATCAGATAGTGCTTGGAAGGACATGTCCATAAGACATTACTGTTGATTTAGGAGAGGAAGCATGTTCACATTGATGAAATTCTCAGTCTCACAGGATGGAATTAAGTTCTTTATATTCTCATTGCCCCAAACCACCAAACTTGTTTTCCATTTTATGGCCTAAAGAATGTTTTGTTATCCATTCTGGCTATTCTTTATTTTTTTTTTAAAGATTTTATTTATTATTTTTAGAGAGAGGGGAAGAGAGAGAGACAGAGAGGGAGAGAGACATCAATGTCTCTCTCAATGTGTGGTTGCCTTTCATCAGCCTCAGCTTCAGACCTAGCTGGAGACCTGGCTTGCAACCTGGTTATGTGCCCTGGCTGGGAATCAAACCAGCAACCTTTAGATTCGCAGCCAGCGCCTTATTCACTATGTCACCAGCCAAGCATCCTGGCTATTCTTTATCCTTTATGCTCTCTGTAGTAAATTGTAAGCTTTTATCCATTGCTTTTATTTCTATTTATATTTTATTGATTATGCTAGTACAGTTGTCCCAGTTTTCCCCCTTTTCCCCCCTCCACTCAGCAACCCCATTCCCTCAGGTAATCCCTTTAACCATTGTTCATGTCCATGGGCCACACATATAAGTTAGTTGGCTAGGCCATTTCCAAACTGTACTTTATTTACATCCTCAGGCTCTTCTGTGACTACTTGTTTGAAGTTCTTCACCACTTCATTCATTTGCCTACACTCTCTTTCTAATCTGGCAACCATCAAAACACTCTCCATATTCATGATTCTGTCTCCTTCTTATTTGCTTAGTTTATTTTTTTTAATTCAGTTGTTGATAGACATGGATTTATTGTCATTTTATTATTTATAGTTGTTTTCTTAAATAAGTCCCTTTAACATTTTATATAATAATGGTTTAGTGATGATGAACTACTCTTTTTTTTTTTTTTTTTTTTTTGGGGAGGTCTGGGAAGCTCTTCATCTGCCTTTTGATTCTAAATGATAGCTTTGCTGGGTAGAGCAATCTTGGCTATAGGCCCTTGCTTTTCATGACATGGAATATTTCTTGCCAATCCCTCCTAGCCTCCAAAGTTTCTTTTGACTAGTCAGCTGACAATCTTATGGGATGTCCCCTATAGGTAACTAACTACTTTTCTCTCTCAATGCTTTTAAGATTCTCCCTTTATCTTTATTCTCTTTATCTTTAACCTTTGGTATTTTAATTATGTCTTGGAGTGGGTCTCTTTGTATCCATCATTTTGGGACCCTGTTCTTCCTGACTTGCATATCTATTTCCTTCACCAATTTAGGGAAGTTTTCTTTCATTATTTTTTCATATAGGTTTCCAATGTCTTGCCCTTTCTCTTCTCCTTCTAGCACCCCTATGATGTGAATGTTGGGACACTTGAAGTTGTCCCAGAGGCTGTTTACACTATTCTTGTATTTTGGATTCTTTTTTTCTTCTTGTTTTTCTGATTGGTTGTTTTTGCTTCATTGTGTTCCAGATCATTTATTTGAGTCTCAGCCTCATCCATTTTATTATTGTTTCCCTGTCATTGTTCTTTATTTCAGCTATTGTACCCTTCACTTCTGGCTGGATCTTTTTATGCTGTTGAGGCCCCACTAAGTTTCTTGAGCATCCTTGTCACCAGTGTTTTGAACTCTGCATCTGATTGATTGCTTATTTTAATTTTGTTAAATGATTTTTCTGGAGTTTTGTTCTGTTCTTTCATTTGGGTCATCTTTCTTTGTCTCCTTGTTTTGGAAGCCACCTTGTATTTGTTTCTATGTATTAGGAAGAGCTGATATGACTCCCTGTCTTGGTAGGATGGCCTAATGTAGTAGGTGTCCTGTTGGGTCCTATGGAATGGCCTCCCCTGTTACCCAACATGGGTACTGAAGGTTGTTCTTTGTGCAGTCTAAGTACACACCCTCATATAATTGATCCTTGATTGCTATTGGCAGGTCATTGGGAGGAATTTAATCAGGCTAGTCAGCTGCAAAGATTATGGTCACTGACCACCAATCTCCTTCCTCCATGGAGGATCAGCTATGCAGGGGCAAGATGGTGGTGCTCTGACGTGGTCTAGAGCTGTCCACTGACTGTGCAGGCTCTGGGGTTTCCTGGGTGGTGCAGGCCAAGGTCAGCCCCAGACCTGTGTTCTGTCCGGGGATACTCTGCTTGAGCTGTAAAGCAATCTGTAGATGGCTGCTACTTGTACTAGGTTTGGAGGTTTCCAGGTAAATTCAACCTGTGAACCTAGGGTGGCTATTTCTAAAGTTGAGCCTAGGGCCACTTAGCAAGAAGTGTGGGGCCTGCGGGCTCACTGAGGCTGGCTATTGCTTATTAGAGAGATTTTAAGAAGTTGCAAAGCTTGAGCCAAGGCCAACCATTCATATTGAAAAGCCACTATTAAAAGCTTGGGTGGGCCCATAAATTGAGTGCAACTGAGCCTCAGGGGATCTGCAGGGCAAGGCAAACAGTGCTTAGCCAGTTGATGAAGTATCAGATACAGCACCGCCTATATAGGCTCTGTCGGGGGAGGGCTCAGAAAAAAGAGCAGTGGCTTTGCTTACTTTTCTGCCTTTGAGAAGGTTGTCCTCCAGCTCTTGCCTTGATGCCAGGCACTTCAGTTTCTCCCTATCAATGATAGGGAGGAAATGATGCCTTTCAGGCTGCTACCCTGGTGCTGGAGCTCAGAGTGGGGGAGTCTGAGTATGTCCATGTGTGGGTTCTTTAAGAGGAACTGCTTGGGACTCTAAAAGTTTCTTCTGCCAACTCAGTCCCTGATGGTTTTTGGAGGCAGAAGTTGTGGTGACCTATCTTCCTGGAACTGGAACCCTGGGCTAGGGTGCCTGGTGTGGGGCTGGGGCTCCTCACTCCTGAGATATTCCTACCAAATTTTTATCCACTACACATGGATTTGGGACCAGCCCATTTTGTATCTCTGCCCCTTCCTACCAAACTGGATGAATGTGGTTTCTTTAATTTCATAGTTGTCAGACGTCCATTTAACTCAATTTTTTAAAAAGATTTTTATTCATTATTTTTAGAGAGAAAAGGGCAGGGAGGGAGGAAGAAAGGGAGAGAAACATCAACGTATGGTTGCCTTTCACCTGCCTCCAGCCACGGACCTGGCTGGAGACTTGGCTTGCAACCTGGTTATGTGCCCTGACTGGGAATTGAGCCAGTGACCTTTCAACTCAATTTCTGATGGACCTGAGTCATGGTTGTTCTATGGTTTAGTTGTAATTTTGATGTGATTGTGAGGAGGCAAGCTGTGTTTACAAATGCTTCCATCTTGACTGGAAGTCTCTCTATTCAAACTGTTAACTTCTTGAAGTATTTTTTTGCAAAAACAATTAGAATGGTTAAATCTTTCCAAGTAACACAATTTGTATTAGTAACTACAACACTGTAATTTTTAACGTCTCACATAAGTCGTCAGTAAGAATTTATTTTTTTCAAGGGTAGTAGTGTGAACAAGAGGACAGGAAACTGAAGAATATCAGGTTTCACACTTGCATTAAAATTCAAAATCAAATTATTCTTTTTCTCTGCAGAAAAACTGAGTCACAAATTTAAATGTTTTAGCTTTAATCCCACGATTCATTGTCTATTAGCCTGAGAGTTTGTGAGGAAAACCTTTTATGTTTAAAGTGCTCTTGCCCTGAAAATTCATGAGTATCAATGTAAGCAAACACCTTTCCTCTTGTACTATTACTAAAGTTAAAAACATGTGTGCTAGAAGCAACTTCTTCCAACCACACAGGGTCATCCTGTGGAGCATCTGACAGCATGCTGTTCCACTAGAGGCTGTGCAAAAATGGTTATCTGATTCTGCATTAAGAACAGAAATAGCCCTGCCAGTGTTCCCACCAAGACCAGTATACTGAACTTAAGGAACACAATCATCAATAGTAGGAAGTATATTAAAGTTGATAACACAGCAAACATTTGCAATACCCAGTTGCCTCGAAGCTACTAAAGTAGCTGTAAGAGCCAGGCATCATCTGCAGTGAGAATTCTTAAGTGTCTAAGTGTTCTTGCTCTCCCCCAGATCACCATGAATACTTGTAGTTGCCATTTTTTCTAGACAAAGAAAAGTTGCAGTAAAATATGCCTTTTTCTTAGTTTCAATAGGATCATGTTTTTTTTTTTATCACCTGTATTTTGCAGAATTTCTATAAATTTTTCTCCTTTTGAAATACTAGCCCACTTCACAATCTGCTAAATATCTCTATGTACTCCACTTACTTATCCAACAACAACAAACAAGTAATTCAACCTTTAAATATGTCTAAGCCAAGCTTTGAATTTCCTCTGGAAAACTGCACTGAGCATAATTGTTTGATGTTGTTCTTTTGATGACATTTCTTTTTTTTTAAATAAAATATTTTATTTATTATTTTCAGAGAGAAGGGTAGGAAGGAAGAAAGGGAGGGAAATATCAATGTATGGTTGCCTTTCACCTGCCTTCAGCTATGGATCTGGCTGGAGACCTGGCTTGCAACCTGGTTATGTGCCCTGACTGGAGAATCACACCAGCGACCTTTGGGTTTACAGGCCCAATGCCAATCCATTGCGCTACCGATGACATTTCTAAGCAGAAGATTAGTGTTTTCATTTCTGATCCAAATCCACATCCAGTGTGTAATCAGTTTCATCTAAAATTAAATATTTGAGTTACCTGAGGCCAATTTTTAAAAATCTGTGATGTCTGCAAGTATTCCAGGAGTAGTACATTATTACATTATAGCCTTTTAATGTCTGAATGAGAAAGGAATGGAACACTATTCTTGGTTCAGGCAACTGGCATGCTTCTTTGGTTTTATCCTTACACAATCCTAGAGACAGGGACTATCTAACACTAACACCATGGGAGTTGAAGAATGAGAAAACCAACTCAAATATAAAGCTCACACTGCCTGCTGTCCTGTAATAAAGCCCATTGTCTCAAATCCAGGATTCTGTTGTCTTCTGCCAGCATGAAACTGATGTGCTATCTTAATAGCTTGAAAGTAAATACACATCATTCACCGCCCTTGACAAAAAGCATGTGAAAAAACTGAAATATACTTTCGGCAGCCTAGAGGACTCAAAAAGCTCTTCTGATTGGGGAATGCCAGTGGCTCAGGGACATTGTCCCAGTACAAGTTATACCGAATGGAGTCTTGAAGGATGACTACAAGTTGGCTGAGTGAAGAAAGCTGAGACTTCAGATGTGTGTGTGTGTGTGTGTGTGTGTGTGTGTGTGTGTGTGTGTTTGCCAGAAATTGGAACACTAGAGCTCACATTGCAAGGTGATAGGCATGGCAGCAGATAATCTAAAATGCAGTTTGAGAATATATTGAGAAAAGAAAGAAGAAATACTGATTACAGGATTTTCTGCTTTGCTTAACAGTCTCAGGTGAACAGTCTCATTTTACTATTACTGCAACTTGTGTAGGCAGGTATCACCATTTTTTTGAAGAAATCAGGGCCCAGAGAGTTAAAATTATTTCCCTAAGTTTAAACAGCTAATAAATACTAGAACAACTATGTAAAACCAATAATCTTGCCATCTTTATATAAACTGCAGTTACTCCAGGAGTTTATTTATTTACATATATTATTCCATATTAATAATATTCATTGTCATTAACAGTTATATATATTTTTGTATTATGGGGGTTTGTTTTGTTGTTGTTGTTCTAGTACAATTGTCCCAATTTTACTCCTATTGCTCTCACTGCCCTTCCTAACCCTCCACTCCCACAGTAAATCCCCACCCTGTTGTCCATGTCCATGTTCATTCCCGGGAAAGTCTTATAGTTATTCTGAATATAACATTAGAAACCATCTGTTTTTGTTTTTTTTTTTTTTCTTTTTCCTTTAGGTTAAGGTGTCTTGATCAGGTCCATGGTAGGTGGACAGTCCGGAAGCAGCATGAAGTATTAGATCTAGGCAGTCTTGCAAAAGTGAGAATAGTTATGAGATAATGGTAGCAATCCACCTGATTATTTTTTAGGGGCCTGGAACTGGGTAATTACAATTGTGATGGAGAAGAGAAAATAGTTAGTGGAGTTTGGAAGTGTAGTGTATGGTAAAGGTGAAATTATTTATTTATTTATTTATTAAACATAAACTTTTTTTAAAAGATTTTATTTTTAGAGGGAGGTGTAGAGAGAGAGGCAGTGAGGGAGAGAAATATCAATGTATGGTTGCCTTTCACCTGCCTCTAGCTACAGACCTGGCTGGAGATCTGGCTTGCAACATGGTTATGTTGCCCTGGCTGGGAATTGAACCAGTGACCTTTGGGTTCTTGGGCTGGCACCTTACCCACTGTGCCACCAGCCATGGCTGAAATGATTTTTTAAAAGGCACAGGGATTTATAGTTTAAATGGGTAGATGTTTTCAATTGACTGAAACATGATTCTGAAGGAGGAACATCAAGGGAAACATTATTTATTAGGTTTATAAGATAAATCGGATGGCAAAGAATGAATTTCTGACAGTGAAAATTCAGGTAGCTTTTGCTTTGTGAGAGATAAGTTTGTATATGTTCAGTTTTTCATTGAGTTGATAAATTATTTTTTAATTGCTAATTACAAGTTCATAATTAAAATTGTAACTTCTTGTAAATATAAGATGCCATTTAGCAAAAGTGTTTAGCTTCTAATAGTAAACATGAACACACAAAAAATAATTTATAAGAAAGATTAGAGTGCTAACTTGATCATTCCACCTTTACTGTACTTCATTAAAAGTTTTATTAGTAATATTGTTATTTCCACTGTTATTTCAGGTTTTTTTGCTTTGTTTTGTTTTTTTTACTGAAAGAACAATTCTCCTCCCCAACTAAACAATTAAGAATCCTTCTGAACTTTTGAACCTTTTCTTCAGCTCTCTCTGAAGCCCCCTCCAAAAATTGAGTCCTTGAAAAGCTTTGTTCATTAGCAGAAAAAGAAATTCTGTAACTTTGGTAACTGACTTATTTTTTACTCTTATTTACAAAAAGAAAACCTGAATGATTCATACCAGCTGTGAATGTATATGTGTTTTTTCTATCGTTTTTTAAAAATACAACTTTTCTTTAAAAATGAAAAAAAAGTTCTCTTACAAAGCATTTTCTAGAGTATATATACACACACACTCAGAGCAAGTTTCAGATCTCCATTTAGTCAGAGCTCTGGTTAACCAGCTGATCCACCACTCCCAAAAATACAGGGATAAATTTTCTCACTTGTTAGGAACAACTGGCCAAATGTAAACTTATGTTCATTCATCCAGATATGTTGCCAAATAACTGATTCATTCTTAAGTTTCTACTAGGAAACACACACAAACACAAACAAAAGAGAGAGAAAGAAGAGCAAAACAGGAACTGTTACATGGTAGAAGTAAACACTTGAAATGGTCATTTCTATTTTTAAAATATTTTATTTTAATTGCAGTGCTTTATCACACTGTAAGCACAATTTATTCCTCAAACTCTTGTACAGAAATATCCTTAACAACAGAATATTTGAATGATTGAATGTGAAAGTCAAGGTATTTCTTTTTATATCACAAGTTTAAAATTGGCAATGATAATAATTCTATTGGAATTTGAAAAACACTGTTTTGAAACTTTGTTTTCCAACAATGGGAGGCTCCAGCTAAAGCCAAGATCAGGTTCAACCAATGAAATGTATTTACTTCTGGTAAATAAGCCATCCCAAATTTCTTTGAGTAGAGGAAAAGTAAAAAACAAATGTGGCCAGCAATTAGAAAAAATAAAAAGTATGTTTTTATTATAATATATATTTTTTATTACAATATATTTTGCTACTCTTTATTAGATTAAACTCCTTTTGATTCTACAAAATTATCTCCCAGAATGTTATAGTTATATGTAAAATAGAAATAGAATCATGACTTATTAAATGATTTTGGTAAATAATTACTGTATGAGTCATTCCTTTTTATCTGTTGGTATTCACTTTCTGGGCAGTTTTAGATAAGTGTTTAACTATGTACTTTCAGCAAGAAAGTGTGCGACTTCTAGTTTTGAGTCAAAGCTTGGTTTCATAGTAAATCCAAGATATTTATTGCTAAAAATGCTATCTCAGTAGTCAGGGCCTTCAAAACTTTAATCTGTAAACAGAAAGGTTTTAAAAGTTGAGATGTATTATCCTAGCTTCTTCAGGGCAGGAATCATTAGGACCCGATCATACTTTTTCTAGAAAGTTCCAAATATCAAATATTTTCAGCCTTGAGGGCCATTGGTCTCTGGCACCACTACTTGACTCTGTGACTACAGTGAAGAAGTGATTACGAATAACACATAAATGGCTATGTGTGGCTATGAGTTTATTTACAAAATCAGGTTTCAGGCTGGATTTGGCTGGTGAGCTATAGATTGCTAACTCCTGGTTTTAATTATTCTTATATTTGCTTTCAAGCCCTTATCCCCCAAAACCTAATACAAGGCTTAATAGGGAGATGATTCAGGTTTATTAAGTAAATAAACAAATTACTAAAATAGAGTGATCGAAGAAGTATGAACATTCATTCCCAACTTTAACAAGTACATATCCTTTATCAGACACAGGACATACTTCTAGGCTCTAGAAATAGAATGGTGAACTAAAGAGGCTGAAAAATAAAATCCTTGCCCGTACAGAAGTGTACATTTGTCAGGGGAAGGAAGTTCCCTATCTATATATGGCTGGGCCTTTCTATGGGGTCAGCTGAGGAGCTAATCTTGGAATTCACCTTACCCCAGAGCCTCTGAAACACTGTGGCTCCCAAGGTAACCAATTTACCAACTTTGAGCAGGCTAATGTAACTCTTGGGCATAGAGCCTCCTTTGTTCCAATGTGTTTGTATAAGATTGACCTCGCTTGTAAGCTTGGTTTACCTGCTGGTGCTGTAGAAGAGTGGAACACCTGAGTATGAGTACACCAACACTCTCACTGCCTGGCCCTGTTTTCATTACCCTGCTGCTGCAATAAAGCATGCAAAACCTCCTAAAGGCTCTGAGTAGGTTCTTATTTGCCCCTAGACCAGGGCCCTCCCCACTATCACCACTTGGTATCTCAAACCCAACAAGAGCGGACCTGACAACTGGCCTCACAAACAGAATAGAGAGGTGGGGAGACCGGACAACATTCATGAAGGATAACATACTATAAAAAATAAATCGCAAAATGTATAGTATGTTAAATAAAAATACTAGGTAATAAAGAGATGAAGAAGGCACAAAGGATAGGGCTTATTGA
The DNA here is from genome assembly GCA_004026585.1 of Noctilio leporinus. NCBI lineage: Eukaryota > Metazoa > Chordata > Mammalia > Chiroptera > Noctilionidae > Noctilio > Noctilio leporinus. The sequence goes on from PVIW01001874.1 coordinate 67,394, forward strand.
GAGAATTGCCATTTTGGATTAGATAGCCAAAGAAGGCTTGCTATATGAAGATTACACTCAAGTAAAAACCAGAAGTGGAAGAAACACAGTCTAGACCTAAGGAATTGCAAATGCAAAAATCTTAAAGAGGTGTATTAGTACTTTAAAGGTATTAGTGCTTCCTTTATTTTTCTATTATTTAAACAAAGCACTTTTATCAAAGAAGAAATTACTAACATGAAATAAAAATGTACCTACTTATAAGTGTAATAAATGTAGTTTATGATATAATGGGTTCCATTAATTCTCAAATGTTTGATGCCATCCTCCCAACTAAATAATATCATAAAAAAGCCAAAGAACCTTTTGAGAAAATAAAAACATAATTGAAATAAATGAAAAGAAAATTTCTCACATACATTTTACATCAGATAACTATTGAGTAAGCCCATGAATTTAATACAAAAAGCTCAGCAACTAAGCAAAAACATGACATTTCCTGGTTCCATTTTTTTTAGGTCACCTCTGGGTTCCTCTTATAATTCTCATACTATGCTTTAAATGTATCTAGAGATGTGCTCTAAGTGCTTAATTTACATTAGACTCCAAAGACTTACAGGAAAAAATGTGAAATAATTCAGTCAAAATTTTTATATTCATCATGGTAAAGTGATAATATTTGGAATATATTGGGCTAAGTAAAACATATCACTAAAAGTAATCCCACCAGTTTCTTTTCTCTTAATGTGGCTACTAGGAAATTTAAAATCACGTTATATTTCTGTTGGGCAATATTGCTTTATATGTATTCATTGATTCCTCTGACTTCCCAAAAACATACTTTTTACATATTCGTGTTTTTTTAAATTCACATTTCTTTGCATTCTAATTGCATTTGGTTTTTAAGATATGTCATTTTAATCCCCTTCTATTAACCAATCACTTCTTTCCTAAGCCCACATATCTCTCTTTTCATAGATCAAGGACACAACATATATTCTTTAAGTTCTTTGATTCCAAAAAGATCTATTTCATCAAGATTTTGACTGTTTTGTTGCACCATCTTTCTAATGCTTTTTTTAAATTGTGAATACAAATTAATAAATTATGAACATACAACAAAGTGCATAAACCCAGAAATGAATATACTAGTGAATACATATCCAACACTTAATGAGCTGTTAATATTTTGACATATTCCTTTTATATTTATTTTTGAGAAATTAAATGTTAATAATACATTCATTTATTCTCTGTGCCTTACAAGTTAATTCCTATCCTGATATTATTGCATTTCATGTCCTTGTATGTTTTTTTTTAAGATTTCATTTATTATTTTTAGAGAGAGGGGAAAGGGGAGAGGCAGAGAAGGAGAGAGACATCAATGTATGGTTGCCTTTCACCTGCCTCCAGCTATGGATGTGGCTAGAGACCTGGCTTGCAACCTGGTTATGTGCCCTGGCTGGGAATTGAACCAGCAACCTTTGGGTTTGCAGGCTGGCACCTTATCCACTGTGCTACCAACCAGGGCTCCTTGTATGTTTTTTAACTTGACTATCAATAATTTATCTTCAGGGAGTTCCAGCAAGATGGTGGAGGAATAAGTGGAGCTATACCAATCTCTGTCCAGATTGCATCTGAAATTACTTTTTTTGGAGGAAAAGTCAGCTGGAATTACTAACAGACCACCAGCTGAAAAGAAATCCTATAGCCATGGAGAGACGGAAGAGACCGCTTCATCACAATGTGACTGGTAGAAATCGCAGAAACATGAGAGGGCTGGCTAGGACCCCACTGGAGGCAGCAGCCAAAGGGCAGAGCTGGGGGCTCCACCTGAGAAGGGGGGTTCAGGTCCCTCAGCTGGGTGTCCCAGCTACAGCAATATGGTGGAGAGCAGAGAAGCACCCAGCTGAGAAGGATGGAAAGCTGTGGAGTTTACTGGCCTGAGAGCGTGCTGGAGACAGTGAACTACGAGGGTGACCACAGTGAAAATACATTGGGACCCACCTACCCTGGGCTCCAGTGGAGGGAGAGCAGAGAGGACTGGAGACACCTGGGGAGAGTTTTGGGTGGTGGCTTGGAGAAGAGAAGTGGGGAAGTGGTTGTGGGGGTCCTGGTGCTGACTCATCACTCACACCTCTTGGAGGACTTCGCTATGCCAATCGGCTTCCTTATGAAGGTCCGCATAGCCCCACCCAGTGGTGCCTGAGCCTGGTGCCTGATCACAATTTTTCGCTTTATCTAAATAAACCTCTCCCTCTCTGCCGTGTCTGAGCATAGGTACAATAGTTGGCACCTGAAGAGGTATTTCTTGCCCAGCATTGCCTGGGCCTGGTGGCTGATTACAAATTCTCTGACTTACAGCTGGGTCAAACAGTCAGCCCCACACAGTGGCAACTGAGCCTGGTGGCTGATAATGGATTCACTGGTTCACAACTGAGTTGGTTTGTCCTACCCACTGGCCTCTGGGCCTAGCAGCTCATCACAAACTTACTGGATTAAAAATGGAATCTTTCAGTCTAGCCTAATGGCCCCTTAGCCTGGCAGCTGATCACAGATTCATTGGATTACAATTCATTGGAATCTTTCAGTTGAGCTCAGTGCCATTTGAGCCTGGTGGATAACCACAGATTCATTGGATTACAATTGTACCTTGCTGCCTAGCTCAGTGGCACCTGAGCCTGGCAGCTGATCACAGATTCATTGATTTACATATGAATCTATCCCACCAGGTTGCACCTAAGCTGGTGGCTAATCCATTGAATTACAATTGAACCTCTCTACCTAGCCTAGCAGGGCCTCAGTTTGGTAGCTGATTTATTGATTTACAACTGAATCAGTCTGTCCCACCAAGCAGCATCTGAGCCTGGTGGTGGATCACAGATTGATAGGATTACAACTAAATCAATCCTACCAGCCTAGCAGTTCCTTAGCCTGGCAGATGATCACAGTCTGATTGGATTACAATGAAACCTAAAAATGGGGAAAAAAAGAAACAGCCTATCACCAAAAGGAAAGGAGGAATCTCCAGAAAAATCACTAAATAAAACAAAGGCAAGCAAACTATCAGATATGGAATTCAAAATAACGATGAGAGAGAAGCTCAATGAGCTCAGCTGGCACAAAGAAAACTACAAAATATGCCAGGGGAACAACAAACAACTCCAGAAGAACCACAAACAACTTCAGGGAAGCTACAAGGTACTTACAGAGAACTACACCATCATTAAAAACACATAGAAACTATCAGTAAGAGCCAGGAGGAAGTGAAGAATATAATTTCTGAATTGAAGAATACAGTAGAAGGAATCAACAGCAGGCAAGAGGAAACAGAGGATTGGATCAGTGAGCTGGACGACAACATAGAAAAATATTCTAAGACAGTGCAACAGAATGAAAAAAGGCTGAACAAGAATGAAGAGGTTTTAAGAGAGCTGCAGGACAACATGAAACACAAAAATATTCATATTTTGGAGATACCAGAAGGAGAAGAGAAATAATAAATGGAAAACCTGTTAAAAAAAGGAATGATGGAAAACTTCCCTGACATGATGAGTGAAAACGTTACTCAAGTTCAGGAAGCCCAGAAAGTCCCAATGAGGATGAATCCAAACAGACCCATTCCAAGAGGCATTATAATTAAAATGGCAAATTTCAAAGACAAAGAGAGAATCCTAAAAGCATCAAGAGAGAAACAGCAAATAACATATAAGGGGGCTCCAATAAGGTTATCAAATGATATTCAACAGAAACAATACAAGCCAGAAGGGGATGGTAAAAAATATTCCAAGTAATGGGAAACAAAGGCCTACAACCAAGAATACTCTACCCAAGAAGGCTATCATTCAAAATGGAAGGAGAAATAAGGAATTTTCCAGACACAAGAAGACTAAAAGAATACATCTCTACCAAACCAGCACTGCAAAAAATGCTAAAAGGTCTGCTTTTAAAAAATGAAGACACAGAGAGAGACAGAGAGGAACACAGGTACAAAGGGGGAAAATGGCAATAAATAAGTATCAATTTATTTAAATGCATTAAATGCACCAATCAAAAGACACAGGGTAGCTGAATGAGTCATAAGAAAACATGACTCACATATATGCTGTCTTCAAGAGACCCACCTCAGAACAAAAGATCAACATAGATCGAAAGTGAAGGGATGGAAAAATATATATCAAGCAAATGGACATGAAAAAAAGGCTGGAGTAGCAATACTTACTTCAGACAAAATAGATTTTACAATGAAGGCCATAAAAAGGGATAAAGAAGGACATTATATAATACTTAAGGGAACAATCCATCAAGAAGAAATAACTCTGGTAAACATATATGCACCCAACACAGGAGCTCCCAAATATATAAGGAAAATCTTGGAGGACTTCAAGATGGATATAGACAGCAACACACTAATAGTTTTCAAATGCACATGGAACATTCTCAAAGATAGACCACATGGTAGGTCACAAGACAAGCCTCCACAAATACAGGATAATTGAAATCATACCAAGCATCTTCTCAGATGGATTGAAACTAGAAACCAACCTCAAGAGAAAAAACCAAAAACACTCTAACTCATGGAAACTGAATAACATGCATTTAAGTAATGAATAGGTTAACAATGACATCAAAAAGTTTCTGGAAACAAATGACAACGAATACACAACAGCCCAAAATTTATGGGACACAGCAAAGACAGTCCTCAGAGGGAAATTCATAGCAATACAGGCTTACCTAAAAAGGATAAAAGAAGATTATACAAACAATCTAACCATAAATCTGCAAGAACTAAAGGAGCAACAACAAATAAAGCCCAGAGCACGTAGAAGGAAGGAAATCATCAAGATCAGAGCAGAATTAAATAACTTAGAGACTCAAACAACAATTCAAAGAATTAGTAAGTCCAGCAGCTGGTTCTTTGAAAAAATAAACAAAATTGACAGGACTTTAACCAGATTCATCAAGAAAAAGGAGAGAGAACTCAAACAAACAGAATGAAAAACAACAGAGGAGAAATCACAAGTGATGCTTCAGAAATACAAAGGATTGTAAGAAATTACTACAAACAACTATATGACAAGAAATATGACAACCTGGGTAAAATGAACAAATATCTGGAAATGTATAATCTACCAAAACTGAATCCAGAAAAAGCAGAAATCCTGAATAGACCAATAACAACTAGTGAAATTGAAGAAGTAATCAAAAATCTTTCATAGCACAAGAACCCTGAACAAGATGGCTAAACAGAAGAATTCTACAAAACATTTAAAGAAGAACTAACTGCTGTCCTTCTCAACCTATTCCAAAAAGTCCAAGAAGAGGGAAGACTCCCAAACTCTTTCTATGAGGCCAATATTATTCTGATCCCAAAACTAGGTCAAGACACAACTAAGAAAGAAAACTATTGGCCAACAGGACCCAGCAATATGTTAAAAAGATCATATACCATGACCAAGTGGGTTTCATCCCAGGAATGCAAGGATGGTCCAACATTCCCAAAACAATAAATGTAATAATAAACCACATCAACAAATTGAAAAATAAAAACCATATGATCATATCAATAGATGCTGAAAAAGCATTTGATAAAATACAGCAAGGATTTATGATAAAAACACTCAGCAAAGTGAGGGAGCATACCTCAACATAATAAAGGCCATATATGAGAAACCTGAAGCCAATATCATACTCAATGGGAAAAAATTAAAAGCTTTCCCCCTAAGATCAGGAACAAGACAAGGCTATCCACTTTCTCCACATCTGTTCAACATCGTTTTGGAAGTTCTAGCCATAGCTATTAGAGAAGAAAAAGAAATCAAACGTATCCAGATAGGAAAGGAAGAAGTCAAACTGTCACTATTTGCAGATGATATGATAGACTCCACCAAAAACTTACTTGACCTAATAAACCAATTTAGCAAAATAGCTGGATATAAAGTCAATATTCAGAAATCAAAAGCATTTTTGTGTACCAATAATGAAACATCAGAGATAAAAGCTAGGAAACAAATCCTATTTACCATAGCAACAAGAAAAATAAAGTACCTAGGAATAAACTTAACCAAGGAGGTAAAAGACCTGTACTCAGAAAACTACAGAACATGGAAGAAAGAAATCAAAGAAGATACAAATAAATGGAAGCATATGCCATGTTCATGGATGGGAAGAATTAACACCATTAAAATGTCCATGCTACCCAAAGCAATCTATATTCAATGCAATCCCAATTGAAATGCCAATTACATACTTCACAGACATAGAAAAAATACTTCAAAAATTTATATGGAGCCAAAAACACCCACACATAGCCACAGCAATCTTGAGAAAGAAGAACAAGGTAGGAGGAATTACAATATTGGACATCAAACTATACCACAAGGCTATTGTAATCAAAACAGTCTGGTACTGGTATAAGAATAGACATATAGATCAATGGAACAGAATAGAGAGCCCAGAAATAAACCCAGGACTCTATGGTCAACTAATATTCAACAAATAGGGAAGGAACACAAAATGGAGTAAAAACAGTCTCTTCAACAAGCAATGTTGGGAAAACTGGACAGCAACATGCAAAAAAATAAAACTAGACCACCAGTTTACACCATACACCAGAATGAACTCAAGATGGATAAAGGACTTAAACATAAGCAGTGCCACCATAAAGGTCCTGGAGAAAATAGAGGCAGTAAAATTTTAGATATCCTATGCAGAAATATGTTTACTGATACTTCTCCAAGGGCAAAGGAAATAAAAGAACAGGTAAACAAATGGGACTATATCAAACTGAAAAGTTTTTGTTCAGCTAAAGAAAACACCAGCAAAATTCAAAGGGAACCAACTGTATGGGAAAACACAATTGCCAATGATACCTCAGACAAGGGTTTGATATCCAAAATATACAAAGAACTAATGTGACTCAACACCAGGGAGACAGATAGCCCAATTAAAAAATGGGCAAAGGACCTGAACAGACAACTCACTGAGGAAGGCATACAAAGGGCCCAAAGGCATATGAAAGAATGCTCAACATCACTAGTCATCAGAGAGATGCAAGTTAAAACCACAATAAGATGCCACCTCACATTTATCAGAATGGCAATCATCAACAAATCAACAAACAAGTGTTGGCGAGGATGTGGGGCAAAGGGAGCCCTGGTACACTGTTGGTGGGAATTCAGGCTGGTGCAGCCACTATGGAAAACAGTATGGGGTTTCCTTAAAAAACTAAAAATGGAATTGCCTTTTGATCCAGCAATTCCACAACTAGGACTATACCTGAAGAACCCTGAAACACCAATTCATAAGAACCTATGTACCCCTATGTTCAAGCAGCACTATTTATAATAGCCAAGTGCTGGAAACAGCCTAAGTGCCCAGTAGATGATTGGATTAAAAAACTTTGGTACATTTACACAATGGAATACTATACAGCAGAAAGAAAGAAGGAACTCCTACCCTTTGCAACAGCATGGATGGAACTGGAAAGTATTATTCTTAGTGAAATAAGCCAGTTAGTGAAATACAAATAACATATGATCTTACCCATTTCAGGACAATAATGAACAAAACAAACAACAAGCAAAACAGAACTAGATACATGAATACAATGAATAGACCTTCAGTGAGCAGGCGGGAGTGGGGGGAGGAAGAGGCAAAGAAGGGGAGCAGTTTAGTCAAGGAACTAGTATGGAAGACTAGTATGGACATGGACAACAAATGGGATTGACTTTGTGGAGTAGTGGGTGAGTGGGGAAGGGGACAGAGGGAAGTAAAAAGGGGATGGAATTAGTACAACAACAATAAAATTAAATTAAAAAAATAAAAAAGAAATTGTTCTAAAAGATGAAAACTGCCATAATTTAAAAAAAGTAATCACACAAGGAAAAGAATAATAAAGTACTGGGGGCTAGGACACCACAGGTGTGAATTTTGGAGGGACACACACAACTCAACTCATAACAAAGCAGAAAACATTTTGTTCGGAAATGATGAATTTCACAAAAAAATATACAGGAAATACCACCATGCATTATAATTCTCTGATGCATTTTGAATAGGCCTAACTATAGCTTACCTGAGGCTCATCCTATATACTTGAGGACTATAACTGCCTCTGCCTCTGCCTTGTCATGACAATACTTGGTAGTTTGTTACATTTCCCCTAAAATAAGTTGGCAACCTTGTTCTATTTCTAGGGAAGTCCACTATTGCATATATAGTTAAGGTGAGATCACAATAGAGTAGGGTGGGCTCTAATCCAATATGACTAACATCTCTGTAAGAAGAGACACAGAGACACAGGTGGCATGAAGATGGCCATGGGCTGGCAGAGACACAGACTGGGGTGGTGCTTCTACCTGCTACGCAATGCCAAGAACTGCCAGCAAATTACCAGAGCTGGGGAGAGATACAGAACAGACTCTCTCTCAGTCTCAGAAGAAACTAATTCTGCAGACGCCTGAATCTTGAACTTTCAGCCTTCAGACTATGAGGAAATTTCTGTTATTTAAAAAAAAAAAAAATCAGTACTTAGAATGCAGTTATCTAAATTTTAGAACCTCATGAAATTTTGGAACACTAACTGCCTGAGTCTATAACAAATCATCTAACAAGGAATGAGGTTTGGATTTCAGGTCAGCATTATGAATGCTAGAAGAAAATAGAGAGTTGTCTCCAAATACAGCAGGAAAAAAAAATGAAACAGCATATTAAATGTGGATGAAAATAAAGCAATAAAGAGAAAAATGTGATGATATAGGGAAGAAAAGTAAAAATCTGTAAATGAAGTCCTGAGTGAGAGGGCATCCAGGATATAGCTGTTGGAGTACACATTATATAGAAGGGTGATACCATTTCACAGGTAGGAGGGAAGGAAGAAAGGCTCATACAGATGTAAGTACGTATGTACAATTGGCAAGGAAGGAAGTTTGCATATGATGAATTTTTTGAGGAGTAATAGTGGAGGTATAAAAGGATTAAAGATTTGAATCAAATGGGAGACTACAGAAAATGGAAACAATAATTTACTTGCGAAACCCAAAAGAATTCTTAGCGTCAAGAATTGAGTCATAGTTGGGAACTATAAGTATATAGTGCCATTAAGCTACATAATTTTGCAATTTTCTCTCATAGCAATAAGCAAGTAGTTGGTGTAGGACCAAAATATGAAAAAATAAATAAATAAACCCCCCGACATATACACACACACACTGGCTCCCTGTTGACATGTGTAAACCCATGTACAATTCAGGTAAACTGGAAGCCTTCGAAGTACCACTACAGCTTCTGATACTGAAAGCTTGCCCAACTCCCTGCTCCCTGCTTTTTAACACGTTTACACATGTCAGACATGCTCCAAGCTATTGGAATTTCATTTATGTAACCATTCTGATCAACTGAACTGGAAACTTAAATCCATAATTACCAAATTAGTCCTATAATCACATGAAAAATATGAAAAAAATTGTCTTTTCTTCATAGTAAATTATGAATTTTGTAACTGCCCTAATAAAATTCAATCAACACACTGCTTTGCAAGTAGGGAGGTTTCTAAGGCTATGAGATTAACTGGCTACACTCCTTAATGCTTTAGATTTTTCATACTCTACATATTCTAGAACTTAAAAAAAATTAATCTTAACAAAGAAGTTATTTTAAAATTTTAACAGGGATTTTTTTTTTTAAAAAAAGGATTTAATTTATTATTTCCAGAGAGAAAGGAAGGGAGAGAGGCAGAGAGGGAAAGAAACATCAATGTTTGGTTGCCTCTCACCTGCCTCCAGCCACGAACCTGGCTGGAGACCTGGCTTGCAACCTGGTTATGTGCCCTGGCTGGGAATTGAACCAGTGACCTTCAGGTTTGCAGGATGGTGCCTTATCCACTGTATTACCAGCCAGGTCCTTAACAGGGCTTTTAACACCATTTTTGCTTTTTCAAGATTTCACACAGTTGATAGCTGCCTCCTGTACTTCTCTCCATTTTTTTTTTTAAAGTTTTATTTCTTTATTTATGTTTAGAGAGAGGAAAAGGGAGAGAGAAAGAGAGGGAGAGAAACATCAATGTATGGTTGCCTCTCATGCACCCCCAACTGGGGGCCTGGCCTACAACCAAGGCATGTGCTGTGACTGGGAATGGAACCCGTGACCCTTTGGTTTGCAGGCCAGCACTCAATCCACTGAGCCACACCAGCCAGGACTTCTCTTTACTTGCCTTCCAAGATAATAACCTCTCTACCTTATCTGGGTGTTCTTTCTCCTTCTTGCTTGATTTAGCTTATCTTTCTGTTCTCTCAATTCTGAGACCCTTCTCTACATTTACTGCCAAGATAAACTCATTCAATCACATGCCTATAAATATTATTTATTTGATTGCTCCACAATTTATGCCATTAGCCTAGACTTCTCTTTGTAACTGCATACTCATATATCCACTTACCTCTTTGACATTTTAATGCATATTTCTAATAGGCATCTCAAACTTAACTCATTCAAAAACTAACTCCCAAAGTTTTTGAATGTCATGGATAGTTTTTCCTTCCTTAGTGGTAATTAGGTTATTTCAAGAAGTTCAGTGTCAGAGGGGGACAGAGGGGAGAAAAAAGGGGATGGATGTAATACAACAATAATAAAATTTAAAAAAAAACTAAAGAGGTTCAGTGTCTTTGAAATAAAAGATTTCTTGTTTAAAACTTTTCACAGGAGCAGTGCGCCTAGAAGTTTCTTCCAGGAGTTAGTGTGTGACTAACTCCATTTCATTAAACCTTCTCTTTATTTTAAAGCTTTGGCTATACAGTCAGAAGCATACTAAAGACAAATTGATTTGTGTTTAATTTTTTAAAAAGAGAAGAAAAATGAAAACTCAGTCTTTATAGAAGCTCCAAAGTGTCAGGGTTTAAAGGACTTTTCTAGTTTTATGAGAATTTGTACTACTGATTTTTATATACTCTTGCTTTTGAGATGAACAGATCTCTGGGGGAAATAGTTAAGCTCCAATGGCATTTCACTGTGACCCCTCTCAAGCTCAAATCAGTTTTCTAACCTAATGACAGCTTGTCTCTGGTTTGCTGTCCCGTGAAATGTCAGCATTACCTTCCCAGAAGTCATGTGTTTACGATGAGTCCTTGCTTTCCCTGTGTGAGAATTGTCGGCTCTCTTGATTTTGGTGTAGGTGCTTAATTCAAAAGTATCTAAACCTAATCTGTAAATGCTCTTCTAACTGTTCATTGTCTTATTGATTATTTTGATTATCTTGCTTGAAGATTATTCATATTTTAAATTTTGATAGAAATAAAAGTTTTTTTCTGCTTAAAACAAACAAACAAAAAACAGAAAACTTGCTCCCAATTCCTCCCATCCATCACCACCACTCTAATCAGTTCAACCACAGATTTCTCCATCTTGGTAAATGGCAGCTCGATTCTCCCAAGTTTCTTAAGCCAAAGATGCTTGAGACACCAAGTACTTGTACTTTGTCTTCCACTCTTAGCTTCTCAATCAGCATATCTTGTTAATGATACCCATTGAACCAACCTGTGAATTCATCCACTTCTCACCATCTTCACTGATGTTACTTACCCAAGCTCAAGGCTAGGAGGTTCTTTTCAGTTTTTGTTGTTACAAAGAAAGCATTATTGAACATTCTTTGACAATTCTCTGTGTCTACATATATTAGTGTTTATCCAAAATAGATAACTAGTAGGGTAGATACATTATGTTTAGTCATAGATGTGGGTAGTACTTTGTTTTAATCGATATGGCATGATTAGCTTTCAGAATGTTTGTAGTGATTTGCACGTCCTCCAGGAGAATGTGAGAAGAGGGTAATGTTGAAGCCTCTAGTGTCTTTTGGGAAAGTAGAATGTGGGGTGGGAAAAATATCAGGCTGAGAAATTGGTAAGAAGAGAATAATAATCCAGTATTATTATCAGGTCAAAGGCTTGTTTTTCAGCCAGAAGTGGGATCTCTAGGTCAAAAGGCAGATCCATTTTCAGCTTGGTTTTTTTTTTTTTTAGGTATCTCTATAATGCTTTCCACAGTGACTACACCAATCTGCACTCCCACCAACAGTGCAAAAGGCCTCCCCTTTCCTCACATCCTTGCCAGCACTTGTTTGTTGATTCATTGATGACGGCCATTCTGACAGGTGTTGAGATATCCTTTGTGGTTTTAACTTGCATTTTCCTGATGATTAGTGATGTGGAACATCTTTTCATACATCTATCAGCTATCTGTATGTTCTCTTTGGAGAAGTCCATTCACATCCTTTCCCCACTTTTAAATTGGGCTGTTTGTTTATTTGGTGTTGAGTTTTGTAAGTTTTTAAATTAAATTTTGGGTATTAACTCCTTATCAGGTATATTGGTGAAGCTATTCTCCCATTCTGTGGGTTTTCTTTAATTTTGTTGATAATTTCATTTGCTGTGTAAAAACTTTTTAGTTTCACAGCCTAAGTGCCCATCACTGGATGATTGGATCAAAAAACTTTGGTACATTTACACAATGGAATTCTATATAGCAGAAAGAAAGAAGGAACTTGTACCCTTTGCAACAACATGGATGGAACTGGAGAGTATTATGCTCAGTGAAATAAGCCAGTCAGTGAAGGACAAATATCATATGATCTCACCCATTACAGAACAATAATGAACAAAACTAACAACAAGCAAAACAGAACCAAATATAGGAATACAGTGAATAGGCCTTCAGTGGTCAGGGGGAAAGGGATTGGGGGTAGGGAGGAGGCAGAGGCAAGGAAGGGGAGCAGCTTAGACAAGAACCTAATATAAATGAACCATGGACATGGACAACAGGTGGGACTGACTTTGGGGGGAATGGGTGTGTGGAGAGGGGAACAGAGGGGCGCAAAAAGGGGATGGATGTAATACAACAACAATAAAATCTTTAAAAATTTAAATAAATAAATAAAAACTTTTTAGTTTCCTATAGTCCAATTTTTTCTTTTGTTTTCCTTGCCTGGGGAGATATTTTCAATGAAATATTGCTACAAACAATGTTTGAGATATTTCTTCCAGGACTTTTATGATTTCATGTCTAACACTTAAGTCTTTTATTCATTTTGAATTTATTCTTGTGTGTGGTATAAGAAAGTGGTCAAGTCTCATTTTTCTGCATGTATCTGTCCAATTTTCCCAACACCATTTATTGAATAAACTGTCTTTAGCCCATTGCTCTCTCTGTTGAATATTAATTGAGTATAAATGTGTGAGTTTATTTCTGAGTTCTCTATTCTATTCCATCAACCTATGTGTCTGTTTTTATGCCATTACCATGCTGTTTTGATTACTGTGAGACAGTAACAGTGATTCTGAGAAAGAACACCATTGGAGGAATCATGCTACCTAATATCCAGGCCTTTCAATCAGGAGTCTTGCTGAATATGTTTTATTTATATTTTCACCTATGTCACATGCTGTGGGTAAAAAGATACTCCAGAACTCATTTGCTTCATCATTTGTATTTCATTTTGCAGGAAAGTTTCATGGTCAAATTGAGTGCAGAAGTCTCATCTATGTATAAACTTATGTGTATTGATAGTACAAAGTTAGATCATACATCAGGAAGATGGAAAATGTGTTTGAATTAATTTAGTGGAAAATAAATGGCATAGTCAATAGTCATCCTCCTGACCACAAGTATATAACTGATTTTTTAATTATTCTTTTACAGAGGCAAATCTTTCCAATCCCTCCTACTCCTAAGATATTTATTTAGAACTGTAAGGAAATACAATATAGAAGGTAATTTCATATAGGAATATGACTCAGAAGTAAGATTATATCAATGGGGTGAACACATACTTGTTGGTAAGGGGAAATGTTTAGGGTAAACATAGCATATCTAAGACATGTCTCTCAAGAAAGCATTATCAATCAGGAGGTAGCCTCATCAGAAATGAGGAAATAGAAGTACCCAAGCTGTCATTCACATTGAGAAAAGCTGCAACTGCAGTGATAGGGCTCATGTACTTTCCTGAGCCCTGGCTCTGGCTAGTTTTTTGGTCTTTCCCAGGTGAACTAAATATAAACAGGTAAGCAGCTGCCTTTTCATGTCTGATGGAGGAGTCAGGCCAGACCATCAAACCACTTATAAAATGTATTGTTCTCCTCTTTCAGAGCCAATGAGTAGAAATTTCCTGAACGGGACACAAAATGATAGAAGAAAGAAAAGGAGAGTTGGCAGAGGTGGGAATGGGATGCAGTGGGGGTAATAGAAAAGAAGAGCTTATATTGTTCCAAGTGCCAGACATTCTAAAAAACATTAGTGTGGGACCGTTTATATATACACATTATGTTTTATACTGTGGATGTGAATTCCTATTTGGATCAAATATGCATACTCTGCATACTATGGAAAACAGATGATAAACTGTCCAATGAGAAGTACCTAGATCATCCCAGTGAGTTCCGTACTAAGCTAGGACCTAGCTATGATAAAACACCTTACAAGCTACTGCAAATTTGAGCCACACTGAAAGCAAGTAGCAAAGGGAAACCATGAGCTCTATATATAACTGGCTTTAAGCATGTGAGCTCCAAACAAGTCCTGGGACATACCATGAGGTACGATATCCCACATAAATCAGGACACAGCTTAGCTGAATCTAACTAAATGCAAGTGAGACTCTGGAGCAGTCTTGTATAAGGATCCCTCCTCGCTTCATAAACCTATCCTTACAGCATATTGAACCATGATGTATTGGATTGGCACAGGGAAACTGCAAAAAGCATAGTGCCAGGGACCTGCTAGAAGATAAAAAAATAAATGTATAAGATTATAAAGTAATAAATTGTTTCTGGTAGCAAAATGAACATCATTTCAAGCACTGCTTCACAGAGTTCCTAGAACACTATACCAGATGGACAATTGCCATTTGCCAGTTCATATTATTGCCAGCATTCTCCTTATATACTACCTTCCCTTCCTATAGCACTGCCCCAACTTTATTTCCCTCACTGCCCCCAACCCCAGAGCTTAGTTTTATTTCCCAGCATCAGCAGGAACTACTATGACTTGGAGCAAACCCTGGGAGAGCCATGAATCAATCTAGTCGCACTGAGTTGAAAAATTAGATGGTTAATGTAGTAGGAATAGTGTTTGAGTTTCCTGGACAAGTGGACTTCAGTCAGGGACATCATATTCTAGGCATTTGACAGCAACTATTTACCATCAGTGCATCATTTTAAAAATAATCCATTCTTTTAAAAATTTGATACTTTCCCTAAGTTATAAGTAATACCTGATTCATCTTTGTATTCAGCACAAAACTGATATCGTGTCTTTCCCAGACATAATGTAGCAACCACACAACTAGGCATTCAAGATACCCTGGATTTTTGTTTCGGTTCTTCCTCTAAGTAGCCAGTCATCACTGGACAAATATCTTTACTGCTTCTTACCACATTTTCTCTTCACCTGTAAGGTGAAGAGGTTTGACTAGATGATCTAAAATTATTCTTCCAACTCTACATTCCAAAATTTAAATTCCACACAATAAATGTTTTTGGACCATTTGGTGCTTTACCATGTGTTAACCAACAATAATTTGTCTGCATCTATATATTATATTATCCTTTCTTCTGTTCTCTCAAGTGGATTAGAAAATACTAGTTAAATAGAGATGCCATTTAAACAGCTACGAATCATAAAATATGTTTCTTAAAGAAAAGTAAAAGCCAAGACTGAAGCAAATGCAAATAAAAATATCATCTGATGTCCTCTTACTACAGATGTGGACAACCCACTGCTCTTCTTCCCATCCATATTTTGTGACATATATTTATGGCAGCAGGTTCTTTTATTTAAAAAAAAAAGGGGGGGATTTTGGAAGCAAAGAGTATCCTATCTGGATTTGCTCTTTCAGTTGTTTTATTAAATTGGTTGTTCCTGCTAAGTAAAACCTAAAAGGTTTATTCCTGTCATCTGTTTCCCACTAGTTCCCTGGTACAGTCTTGGTTAGAGAAGGGATTAGTTTTGCAGCATCCTGGATGCCAATAATTTCGCTGCCAAGAGAGGATTTGTAGCAACCTCTTTGAGGAGAATTTAAAAACTTTCCTGGAATTAGGAAAGATCATGACTTCCTGGTAGGAGGCTTAACACAAGTGTGGCATGCTGCCGGTGACAGCCTGTCTGCTCCGGGCCCACCTGGAGCTCTGTGCCTCATGAGAAAAGGCAGCAGTGCTCAGTATGGAAGGCACCACGTTGCCTTCCACTCCTCTTCCCAATCACTGGAGTTTGTAGTAAGAGCAGTGGCAGGGAGGAAAGAACCTGGAGGAAGCTAATAGAGGAGCTGCTCTGTTTATTCCTTGATGGGACTGGACATATGATGACACGTGGCTCTGATGCCTTCTTTCCCAATGGATTTGGAAGACACATTTGGTCATGTGAGTTTGGAAGTTTTAATAAATGTGGGTTTTTTTAAGTTATAAAAGGTAATATTAGTAGGTACTATCCATTTACTTCTTACTTGGTATCAGGCAGCTCTCTACACGTTTTCTATTTATGATTTTTTGCTTATCATGACAAATCTTATTAGTATGCTCCTTCTATACCCCATGGTAGTGGGAAGTTAAAGAAAACTCAGATGTCTCCATTTTTTTTTTTTATGGAAATGGCTAAGTAATATGTAGTAGGCACATTTCATAGATGAACTGGACAACACATGTACATCATAATAAAGACATCTTAAAAACAAAATTTGAATTTAAAAGAGAGGAAAGCTTTGAGCAGAATGATTATGATAGTTTACAATGAACTAAGAGATAAATTTAACTCACTCCTCTGGAATTAAAAAAAAAAAAAAAAGTATAAAGTGCCATGGATCATAATTAAACTAATACATATGAAAATGTTTATAGTACAGCTAAAGTTGTACATAGAAGAACAGTTATAGCCTTGAATTTTATGGTAAAAATGACTCAAAATTAAAAGTACAATCAGCTCAAGAAATTCAAAAATAAACAAGAAAGAAACCTCCCATAAAGGAATAAAATAAGCAGCATAAATTAATAAAAGGGAGTCCAGAGATATACTAGAGAATGTACACAAAGCCAAAAGCTGTTTCTTGGATAAGGAATAATACAATTGACAGATTTTTCACTCTGTGAGCCATAAAAAGTTTAAAAAGAAAAATGGCACTAATAAGCAATAATAGTAATAAAGATGAAACATAAGTCTAGGTGCAGCAGATTTTAAAAAATAATTAGAGGATAATATTCAACCATTCTGCACTTGCTTTTTCTGCATATACCAGTCCTATACCCTTCTTCCTTTGCTCTGCTGCTGTGGGATTATATTCTCTGATAAACCATCCACACAGAGGCCTTGCCAAAGCCCCTGTGTTTGAAGAAATTATGCTGAAGCAAAGAGTAATGTGGAATCTTGAAGGGATTTACAGGTGGTTGAATGGCTTGAATATTTAGTTTAAAATCTTATGAAGAAGAAGTGATGAGTACGTGTTAAATATACTATGTTCTTTATTTTAGACACTTGGAAAAAGTGTCTGTGTATTTTTCTTAAATGAGCTTCCTCTACTAAGAATTACAAATTTTTCTATTATGCATTAGCTGATCCTTCCCTGTGCTGTTTTCTGAAGTTTCCTTTCTCTCGATCAAGACTATTAAATTAACACTGCTCTGCTCTACCATCCAGTCTCCCCTTTAGACTGAAGGATTTCTTCCCCAGACTTCTAGAAATGTTGTCAAATGACAGGTCACAGTCTTCAGCTCTCTTTGGGAACTGCTTCTGCCGAAAAGCTGCCTTGGCCAAGTTCAAGCCCCCTTCCTGGGGCAGATCACATTCAATGGCTTATTGCCCAATGAGTATGAAGACCCAGACCCCTTCCCACAACAATCTAATGGGTCATTCCAAGCTTCACAGTTCCCTGCAAGGTTGTCTGAGGTATTATCATGACTGTAGCCCAACCTACTTCTCCCTTCTTCCTAATTTTACTTCATTCTTTACCATCTATAGATAGTGAGTCCAAGAGCATTTCTTAATAAACTTCCTTGCTAATCTACATTGTGCAGCCTACATTCCATGGAGGAACTATGACATGTTAGAAAAAGAACAGATGGTTGAAATTAATATGTGCTTGTGTTCATCTTAGTTCTGTATTAATTCTCTAACTTTGCCTGAGTCTTAATATCCTCCTGTGTAAAATGAAGATATTTTCCTCATAGAATTTTTTGAGAATTTATTTACGTTCTCAATAGATATCCAATGATGATATTGATAATTATTATAGTTATTGTTTCCATTATTAAAATCAGATATTATCACAGAATTTAACAAGAGGAATAATTGTCCCAACCTTTCTTTTCCTTTTTCCTTCCCTCCCCTCCTTCTTCCCTCCCTCCATTCCTTCCTCCCTTCCTGTCATCCTTTCTTTCCTTTCTTTTTCTCTTCCTTTTTCATTCTTTTTTCTCTCTCGCTCTCTTCCTTTTTCCTTCACTGAAATCATAAATGGACCCCCATATTTAACCTGTAAAGGATACCAGCAGAGATCTGGGATTTGCCAGAACACAGTAGTAGAACCACCAACCTGGTGAAACTCTAAGGGACTGGATCCAGCAATAAGAGTAAACTAATAATGACATAATGGTATATCACAGGCCAGGCATTTATTAGCAT
The DNA here is from genome assembly GCA_004026585.1 of Noctilio leporinus. NCBI lineage: Eukaryota > Metazoa > Chordata > Mammalia > Chiroptera > Noctilionidae > Noctilio > Noctilio leporinus. The sequence goes on from PVIW01001874.1 coordinate 86,024, forward strand.
TGGCTATGGTGGATTTTTCTATAACCACAAACTACCATGACACAATAAACATATATCTTAATAGGATAATATGAACTTATTGAAATTTTTATAAGTATGTCAGTGCATTTCTTAGCTCACCATTGTTAAGCTTCCTTATAGGGTAAAATGAGCCACTTTTTTGACATGAGTCATCAGTTTCACTTAGTTAACTAAATCACTGTTGTTTTTTTTTTTTTTTGGAATTCAATATGAATTCCAATGTGGTTGGCTTTGTTTTTCATTTTAAAGTCTTGAAAATGTTCAGATTACAGTTATTTGTGTTATGTTCCTTACATGGTTTAAGGTTTCCTTTTTAGTTGAGTGCCTACTTTGCACCAACTCCTAAATCTGTGATACTTCTTTAGTCCTAAAATGGTCTTTTGGGTTTATTAGTCCATTTCAGAATGCAGAAAGTAAGTCTCAGAGGTCAAGTAACTATCCCAAGGTTGCAAAGTTAATGAAGATTTAGAATTTAAACTCCTATATTTTGACACCAAGTTTACACCATCTTCACTCTTCATAAATGACAAATTACTATCCACCTGAATTAGGGGAAAAATGACTTAAATTCTGAAAAAAAAAAACCCTTAACAATGCTGAATTATAATAGCTATATTATGGTTGGAGATTTAAATCTATTTGTGGTTACTTGTTTGTTACTATTTTCCATTGTAGAGACCAGGATAGTTAAACCTGAAAACATGTTGGGCAATATTACATCACTTACAGTGGTTTTCTACGTGTAGTCCTGTGCAAATTAATGTATGTAAAGTTTGTGCAATTTTTTGTATCTGCCAAATGATCCAGACATATTGCTCAACTTCCCAGGTGTCATGATGAGCTGTCAGGCACAGTAAGAACCCATGCCATTTCTTACAGTTTGTGTGGCACGTATGACCTTTAAAATGGGAAAATTCTTATGAAGTCACTGATTCCAGGCATGCTGAATGTATAATGAGCTTAACCTTCTCATTATACACAATTCTAAACATTGGAGAAAAAATGTGTTAGCAGCTGTTTTAGACCATGTGGGATTGTGATCCTTAAGAAGAAGAGGTGAGCTCCACATTCTTTTAACTTTCTGCCTTAGCTTACTTTTTAGATCAGAATTTAGGGAGGCAGAAGCCAGTTGGAGAGTAGTGACTCTACTGAGCAGAGGTGGTAGAAGATGGAAGTCAGACTGGATGAAAAGAATGGTATTTCAAAAAGGGAACTCTGAAGACAGGAGTCCCAGAAGTCTTTGTGGGTTTTTCCTCTGCCAGGCCTTATACTGAGCCTTGCACTGCAAGGATCTATCAGGTTCAGCAAGAAGTGGTTGATGATGGGAAGACAGTGGGAAGTAAGTACCAGCAGTCATGCAATGCTGGTAAAAGTTTTAATCAGTCAGAGCAGAGAGATCTATATTAGTGTGCTTGAGCTACCATAACAAAATACCACAGGCTGGGTGGCTTAACCAATAAAAATTTACTTTTTCACAGTTCTAGAAGCTGAGAGTTCAATCTCAGAGTCCCCGCAATGTTGGTTTCTGGTAATACTTCTTCCAATTTAAGAGGGTGACTTCTAACTATGTCTTCACAAGGCCTTTTCTCTGTGGTCATGCAATGTGGCTGTCTCTTCCTCTTCTTAGAAGGACTAGTATTCCTATTAAGAAAAGCCTCACCTTTATGGACTACATGTCAAAATGCAAGCTTGATAGAAGCAGGATGACTTGCTGAAAATTTTACCACTTGCCTCTAAACCAACATTATTTATGGAAGAAATCAATCCAGGCTCCCTATATTGTAGCCTTACTTTATCTATAATACAATAGGAAGTTACTATATATTAAAAGCAGTAAGTAGATGTAGTTAAGATGATATATGTTGTAATTAAATTTCAAACAAGTATTATTTTCTTCAAGAATTTAAAGGAAGATGTAAGTCAAAATAAATACAGTTATAAAATCTTAGCAGAGAAATTCAAAAAATAAAAAATAAATAAAAATGATAGAAATAAAGATATAATATCTAAAATAATAAGATCACTGGTTGGACTTACAAGATTGAGTGCTAAAGCAAAAGATCAATGAACTTTAAAGTATGTTAATACAATCTAACCCAAAGAGCAATGAGGAACAAAATTTGAAGAAAATAAATGAACTAACTTCAGTGACCTGTGGAATAATATCAAACATTTTATATAGGTATAATTTGAGTTTCATAATGCCCCAAAGTTCTCAAATATGTAGAAGAATACTAACTTAAAAAACTCAAGAAGCTCAGCACCTCCCAACCGGAGTAAATATCCAGATAACCACACCTATGGACATTATAGTTAAACTATAAAATCAAAGGTAAAGAGATAATTTTAAAACAAGTCAGAGGAAAAAGAAACATTTCATATAGAAGAATAAAGGAGGAAATAAAATGGAAAGTAAATTTTTTTTCTCATTAAACTTTGTTTTAAAGTGACTCAAAATTCTATGACAGATTTTGGTCAAGTTGTTTCCATAAAAAGTACTGATTTTAAAAATGAGTAACTTAAAAATTGCCACACACACACACACACACACACACAGAGCCAAATGGTCCACAAAATTCTCCTTTCCTTCTGAAGGTTTTACAATGCATTGTAATCATTAACCAGTCCTTTACTATTAAACTTATATGGCCAATTGAGAAAAGAGTTCTGAGGCCATTCTTCCACCACTGAGTAAGACTGGGATGGCAGGTGTTGGGGGTATATTCATTTAGCCTTCTGAGCTTCCTGGGCAGACTTGGTGACTTTCCTAGCTCCAACTGCCTTCTTGTCCACTGCTTTGATGACACCCACAGCAACTGTCTGTCTCATGTCACGGACAGCAAAGCAGCCCAGAGGAGGATAGTCAGAGAAGCTTTCAACACACATGGGCTTGCCAGGAACCATATCAACAATGGCAGCATCACCAGATTTTAAAAACTCTGGGCCATCTTCTAGCCTTTTCCCAGAACGATGATCAATCTTCTTCAGCTCAGCAAATTTGCAAGCAATATGAGCTGTGTGACAATCCAGAACAAGTGCATATCTAGAACTTATTTGGCCTGGATGGTTTAGGATAATCACCTAGGCTGTGAAGCCAGGTGCTTCCACTTGAAGGTCATTTTTGCTGTCACCAGCCACATTGCCACGATAAACATCTTTGATAGGTATGTTCTTGACATTGAAACCTACATTGTCCCCAGGAAGAGCTTCACTCAAAGCTTTACGGTGCATTTCAAAAGACTTTACTTTAGTTGTAACATTGACTGGGGCAAAGGCAAGCACCATCCAGGTTTGAGAAAACCAGGCTCCACTCGACCCACAGGGACAATACCAATGCCACCAATTTTGTAGACATCCTGGAGGGGTAGGCACAAGGGCTTGTCAGTTGGATGAGTTGGTGGCAGGATGCAGTCCAGAGCTTCAAGCAGTGTGGTTCTACTGGCACTGCCATCTTTACGGGTGACTTCCATCCCTTGAATCAAGACATATTAGCACTTGGCTCCAGCATGCTGTCATCATCCCAAATAGAAATTGGCACAAATGCTGCTGTGTCAGGGTTGTAGCCAATCTTCTTAATGTAGGTGCCGACAATTTAACAATTTCCTCATATCTCCATCTCTTCTGATTGTAGGGCAGCTCAGTGGAATCCATTTTGTTAACATCAACAACCAGCTATTTCACACCCAGTTTGTCAGCCAGAAGGGCATGCTCATGGGCCTGCCTATTTTTGGAGATGCTGCCTTGAAATTCACCAACATCAGCAGCAACAATCAGGACAGTGCGGTCAGCCTGAGATATGCCTGTAATCATGTTTCTTGATAAAGTCTCTATGTCCTGGGGCCATTTTAGAATTTCCACAGGGAGAACTCAATGGTGATACCATGCTCATGTTCAGCTTTCAGTTTATCCAAGACCCAGGCATACTTGAAGGAGCCCTTGCCCATCTCAGCAGCCTGCTTCTCAAATTTTTCAATGGTTCTTTTGTTGATCCCACCACATTTGTAGATCAGATGGCCAGTAGTAGTAGACTTGCCAAAATCTATTTGTCCAATGACCATGATATGGATGTGAGTTTTTTCATTTCCCATGTTAGCTTTGACTCAATGGTGAGTCAAATGTGTCCTGGAGGCACACCCATTATGAAAAAGTGAAAGTAAAAGTTTTAAAGTACCATTTAAAGAGGTTTCTATCTCTCTAAACATTTTACTTCATTTAATTATAGGCACATGCCAAGAATATGTTTCCAAGTCAGGAATTGATCAAAGTAGATTAATATATAGATCAATCGATCTCATTGCTTTAATTGGATGTAGAGTGCACCACAGCTTAGATATAGCAGAATTTACTTAACACATTCCTTATTGGTGGCTGTTTATTTTGGTGAACCTGTTGCCATGTTTTGTTTTTATTTTAAATCGTACAACTAGTTTCACAATGAATATTATATTTGGGTTTATGACTTTATTCTACTTTCTATGAAGTAGAATCCATACTTACTGTGATATTTTACCTACTTTTCATAGTCTCAATAATATTCACTTATAAAAGCAAAACAGAACCAGAGGCATGGATACATGGAACAGACTGACAGAGACCAGAGGGGTAGGGGTAGGGAGATAATGGTGGAAATGAGAGGGATTAGTCAAAAAACATGTACAAATGACTCATGGGCATGGACAACAGTGTGGGGATTGATTGTGGGAGTAGAGGTGGGGAGGCTGGGCAGAGGAGGGCAATGGGGAAAAAACGGGGGCAACTGTAATAGAATAACAATAATTTTTAACAAACTTTAAAACTCCATGAAGGCAGATGTGTCTATCAGTAAACAGTTGAATGTCTAGGTCTTTACTTGGTGCATAATAGGTATTTACTAAGTGATTGCTGGCTGAACTAACAAATGATTGTGTATTTATTTTGTTACAAGTAACAGTCTTTTAATTAGGTAATCCACTTCATTTAATTTCAACACTCTAATATAAACATTCTTTGAGGAAAAGTATGTCAGGTATTTGAAAATTACAGAGAGGAAAACCTCAAATCAATATGATAAACTTATTTATACAATGAAAAGTGAGATGATCAAATAACCATCACAGATTGAATGGAGGAACCTGAGGAAATGCTATTAAACAAAAACAAAAGCTAAACTCAGACTGTTCATAGACGATTTAAGTGAATTCCAATCACATTAAAGTGAGGAAATTTTTATTTGAGTTCAATTTCATTTTCAAGGGAAATGTTTGGAATTATTACTCAACAGAGAACTTGGGCAAACAAAGACATGTTTCTTTGTCATATGTAGCTCAACCAGAAGTGACAATTAAAAAAAAAAGACTATGACTCCTGAAATGTGACAAAGGGACAAATCTAGGAGGTGTCTCTGAGTCAAGGTACCTACTACTGTAAAAGTCCCTACATTCTTGTGAATGAATCTGATTTCCCCTAGAACTTTACAGTTGTGTGTGTGTATATGTGTGTGTATATGCCTGCCCCTACTCAATAACACAGGGAAAGTAGTGCAGACAATTAATACTTCTTAAATTAAACAACCAATAATCTGGAAATGGGAAAAGCTACAAATACTGGCATTGAAGTCCTGAGAAGGGAGTGCTCTACTCTCTGCTCTAAGAGAATCTCGAACAAATAAAATGAATAAGCAGGGACAACCAACTAATCAGCAAAGATTTAAGACACACAATCTAAATCTATTGAACACCAGTCAAAGATGCACAAAGGTCTGTCCTGAAAGTATCGAGCCAATGTCAATATAATTAAAAATTATATTGCTGATGCTTTCGGGGCAGGCCTCATATGCTTTCAAATATTAAATGATTGAGTGTTATGAATGAACATTGCAAGTTGAATCACTTGCGGTACCTCAACATATACCTTTGTAGTCAATACATTTGAAAATGATAAAGGGCTACCAGGACAAATTTTATGAACTAAGAGCAGAGCAATGCATATTTATTTTTTTGTATTCTCACCTTCCTTAGGAAAAAATATTTTCTTCTGAATTTTGGAGGCCTCTTGTTTTTTAAAGGCTTAAATATCTTATACCAACACTAGTATATTGATTTGCGAGAGTTGCCATATCAAAGTACCACAGACTGCATGGCTTAAACAACATAAATTTATTTTCTTTCAATTCTAGGGACTGGAAGTCTGAGATCAAAGGGGCAACAGGATTGGTTTCTTCTGAGGCCTCTCTCCTTGCTGTAGATTATTGTCTTCTCTCTGTGTCTTTACATCCTCTTCCCTCTGTATGCATCTGTGTCCTGATCTCCTTGTAACACCAGAGAGGTAGGATTAGGATCCATCCATATAACCTCATTTTAATTTAATTACTTCTTTATAAACCTGATCTCCAAATACAATCACATTGTGAGGTGCTAAGTGCTTCAACATATGAATTTTAGGGGCACACAATTCATCCCATAACAACCAGTACCCACAGAGGCCCTGATGCAATGCAGGCCTTGACTACAGTCTTGGGGAGGACAGCCCTCGATTGATAGTTCTCTCAGAGTCAGTGCAGAAAAGGTGGCTAAGCCTAGCCTCAGAGTTATTTTCATTGTTTATTTTACTGTGGTTTGTTCTGGTGAGGGTCAAGGGGGAAAGATGATGCCAAAGTTGGAGTCAACCAATGAATATCTCAGCCCATACTTTTGCTCTCTTCTGTAATTTCCTCTTTGATCTTGTGGTGCTTTTAGTAGTTTTTCAAGATATTTGGTGCTCATTAAAAAGAAGTCAGATAGATTTATTTTCCCTTAAAAAATATTTACGTAATAGACACACGTGCCATCTTTCTAAAATTTTGTCTCCCTTAATGAATGAAAAAGCGCAGATGTGATTTGAGTAGTTTTGTTGACCAGAACAATTCTAGTCATATTTTGAGATAGCCTTCAATAGCCAGTATGTCTGCTTACTATCAAGAAAGAAAGAAGCCTAAAATAGTTCTGTTTTCTCTGTTTAATTTTCCCTCCTCTTCTTGTAACCATCAAAAAAGCAATGTAAATCCCAATCTAAATGGAATTCCTTCTTGTCTGAAGTTGTTTTCTTTAGCCACCAAACTTTGCCACACTATTGCTGACGATAACATTCATCTTAATAAAAAAATGTAAACAGAATTTCCTTGCCACAAAGGAGATTGTCCTGAAAGCAAAGTTCTTGGTCATTTAAAAGCTTTAACAAAGTGCTGATAAGTGCTACAGAAAATGTTGAAGGGGAGAGATTAGCAGAGAAATACCAATAAAATATAAAGTTTTGTAGAGGGTTCTTGACTTCAATATATTTTAGAAGACTTGTGCAAGGGTTTGGGTAAATTGAGAGATGAGGGGAAAAAATCACCCAAAAAATTGGTTGCAAAAAGAGAATGAGATATTCAGCTAAGTTTTGAACTTTGAGGTTTCTTACTTTACGTTCTGGGTACTCTACATTTTTCAGAGCATGGTCAATGGAGCTAACTCCTAGCTTCAATCTTATCTCTAGCACTGGAAAGTGGAACTGATAATAACACATAATACCTGATGCAGTTGTGAAAGTCAAATGAGTTAGTGTGCATAAGTGTTTATACTATTGCTTGGTAATATAATAATTATTATAATAACTTTATTGATAACTTGAAGAAAATTAGTTTTTTTCTCAGTTCTTCATTTGAATTGAATCTAGTTAGTTACTTTTCTATAATCTAAATCAAATATGCCAAAAATATATATGATTAGGTTGCTTTCCTTTCCTCTGCTTCTTTTTTTGTTGTTGTTGTTTGCTTTACTGTGACAATGTTACCTTATTTTGTACTTTGTTCACCTTGTCCTCAAGGCCAGTAGCTCCTCTATCAGCTTTATGCCAATTATAGTATATGCCTGCATGGCAACTAGTTGAGAGATAATAATTCACAGGATTGGGCTGGCAACTTTAGTCCTATTGCAAGTTTGCTAGAGATCATTTCTAAATTTCTAAGAATGGCTTGTGTGTATGTGTGTGTGCACATAGGCACCTGCACATGTATGTGTGCTTGTTTCAGAATTGAATAGGACTAAACCAACATCTGTTTATCACTAGTAATTTCTTTCCTGAGATTATACTAAAAATTTTGAAAGAAAGTAATTGTTTTTTCTGGACCTTTGTTTCAAATCATATGTTCAATGACATTAAAAAAATTTTGTGTATGTTTTTTATTATTTTATTAAATTATTTTTTGTTGTTATTGTGTTACAGTTGTTTTAGTTTTTCCCCTTTGCCCAATAATTTCACAGTTAATTGGTTTTACATGTAGATACTTACAACTTCAAAACTTAATTTATAACAACAAAATATAATTTGTAATGCTTTTAGTAACTGAATTCTTATGTCACTATTAACATAGTAATACATCATTTTGCCAGTATCATGAATAACTTGTCAACATTATTGAGAAAAATAAATTTAAATATTATATGTTAATTTTTAACTTAAGAAACGATTTGAAATGAGAATGTTCAAAACCTCTATACAGAAAACTACAAAAAATGCTGAGAGAAATTTAAAAAGACCTAAATAAATAGAGGACTCTTTCATGATTATAAATTACATGATTAATATTAAGATGTCATTCCCCCAGCGGCCTACCCCCAACCCAAAATAAACTGCACATGCAATACAGTTCCAATAAAAAAATCCCAGAGGCTATTTTCCTTGTGGAAATTGATATGCTGATTCTAAATTCAATATGGAAATACAAAGAACCTAAAATACAAAAGTACATGAAATAACAAGAAAAAAATTGGGAACTTACACTAACAGATGTCAAGTCTTACTATAAACTCCCAGCAATTAAGACATACTGATGCAAAATAAATATAATATCAAAGAAAATAAAGATCCAAAGTAGCCCTGCACATGTACAGTGACCTGATTTGTGACAAAGATGCCACTATAATTCAGTGGGAAAAAATGGTAGTTTTTTTTCCACAAATGGTACTAGATCAATTGGATAGCATCAAAAAAATTAATTTGATTTTTATGTTACACCCTACATGAAAATTGGTGTTTGTCAGGCTTCCATAATGGAAAAGAAAACACAGCTTGTGTTGTTTAAACAACAGAAATGTATTTTCTCACAATTCCAGAGGATGGGAAACCCAGGACCAAGTTGCCAGCACATGCAGGAAGGCCAGGAGCATGGGCCCATTTTCATACTTATTATTATTATTTTTTTTGCTATGAAGTGTGTTTCTTAATAAGAAATAAGGTTGTGTAGAATACCATGGTGGTGGATAAGGCATTCTGAAAAACCATGAATGATAGTTTTGGCAGAAGCATTGCATGAAGAGAAAGAAATCTATATCCAGACAGAATTGGTCTGATATTAATCCTGGTGCCAGGGAAGCTGGCTGATCCCTAAGGGAGTGGTGCCATGTTCAGAACTCAGTGTTGATCTCTGCCGCTGGCAGCTTGGGCACCCAGAGGTGGTCATAACCAGATCAGCCTCAGTGACTAGAAGTCCATGCTGCTGGGCCCATGCATAACCTTTACCCCTGCCACCATGGCCACTTTTTACATCAGCCCATTGGGAGGTGTCAAGGATGGCTAGGGGGAGAGCATGACAGGCATCCACAGAATGGATCATGCTATCCACTTGATTATTAGTATCTTTCTTTGCTGAGGTCACCTACCTGTGAGCATTCACATAGAAAATAAATACCTTTGTGTTTTTTTGTTTGTTTGTTTGTTTTTTAATTTTTGCCCATTCAGAGAAGTCCACACACATAACTCTTCCCCAAATTGCCTTGTCACTAATTTTCCAATCATGTTCCTTGGAAGTCCATGACTGTCCATTCCTGGGTAGGTTATCAGACCATTATATTGAAGAAACTCAATTTCTATATAAAGCCTTAGATAGGTTAAAAGTAAAAGTATGAAGAAAAGAAATGCCATGTTAAAATTACTCAAAAGAAAATTGTAATAGCTATATTAATTTCAGACAAAGCAAATATGAGAAAAAGGGAAAATAAATAGTCAGTGATCTAGAGGGGCATTATAATGATATAGGAGTCAATTCTCCAAGGAAACATAATAGTCTTCAATGTGAAAGTGTCTAACAATAGAGCATCAAAATATGTGATGCCACAACTGGTAAAACCACATGAAAGAATAGATGAACTTACTAACATACTTTAGATGCTTCAATACCCCTTTATTGATAACTATAGATTCAGTAGATGGAAAACCAGTAGATATAGTTGAACTGAGTAGCACCGTTAATCAATTAGATCTAACTGACATTTATAGGCTATGTCATAGAACAAAGAAGAAGCTATGTCTTTTTTTCTAATGCTCATGGAACATTCACCAAGATAGAAAACACCTTGGGCCATAAAATACACCTTCACAAATTTAAGAGACTAGGTATACAACAAGAAGTACTTATTAAACATAATGGACATATATTTTAATTTAAAAACAATCTGGGAATGATCTCTGCCCTCAAAAATTTTGAAAGTTTAACAGAGAAGGAAGGCATATTTATTACCCATTTATTTGAGAAATACTCATTTAATGCCTCATTCCTCTAGGCCTTGCTGATAAATTGATAGTCTTTCTCTCACAGAACTTACATAATAGTAAGAAATAAAGACAAATAAACAACCAACAATGTGATCATTTCTATGAAAGATGAATAATGCAAAGGAAAACTATTTAGCTCTATCTTGGGATTCAGAGAAGGCCGTGAAGTCAGTGATATTTAATTTAATATCAAAACCATGGATACAAGTCTACACAAAAAATGGGAAGAGATAATCAACAATAATCTTAGCAAAGATATGCACAATAGCTAGATGGCACTTGGTGTTTTCAAGTAATGAAAAACAACTTTATATAGCTGAAGCATAGAATTGAAAGTTGATCAGAAATAAAAATGAAAGTAAATTGGGGTTGAGTCATTAAAAATTTTATAAATCAATTAAAAGATTAAACTTTTTCCTAAGAGCAATGACAAACCATTGAAAGGTCAGAAGAAAAAAGAAGATATGATCATACTTCTATTCTAAGACATGCTGTCTGCATATGAAAGATGACCTGAAAGAATATAAGACTATCAGCAGAGAGGACATCAGTTGTTACACTTTGCTAAAAATCTAATTTAATGAGAAAGTATAATTGTCTGGCCATGGCAAGTGAGAAAGATAGATATAAGTAAATAGATTATTGTTGGGAGTTTCTGAATATATTACTTCTTATTTCAGTGAAGATAATTTCTTGGTTTACAGTATGAACAAGTAACTGAGTTATGTTACAAGGCACTGGGGAGAAGTGGTTTTGTGTAAGATGACAAGGATCTTATGTTTTTCTATGTTGAGTTTCTGTGCTTTCAAGAAATCCAAATGTATTGAGTGGGCCAATGAATAAAGCCATTTATGAATGAAGCTCAGGAAAGATAACTGGAAGGAAGATAAAGCAAGTTAGATTCATTGTTCCACAGGGTGGAATAGAAGTCATAAAAGTAGATGAGATTACTGAATACAAGTGTGTAAAAGAAGAAAAGAGGGCCGAAGATGGAATCCTTAAGAACATGAACATTTTACAGAAGTCAGAAGAATACTTCACAAAAACAATTGAGTAAGGAAATCCAGAACAACAGAAAGCAGAAAAGTGTGGTGTCTTCAGAAGTAAAAGAAGAAAGTCTTCCAAGGGGGAATATAAAGTTAGCAGGATCAAGTGTACAAAAGGTCAATATTAAAAAGTCACTTGGTTTTAACATCAAGTTAATTTTATGATCACAGATCAAAGCAAAGTAGTTTTGGGAATGGTTGGAGTTGAAGCCAAATTGTGATGGGTTTTGAAATGAACTGTAGGGAGAAAAGAATAAGTACACACAAGAACTGTAGAAAGTTTGTTTCTGGAGAGGTATTATAAATAGATGGAGGGGAAATAGGCTGGTAGCTGAAAGAAGGGATAGAACCTAGAGAAGTTTTTGTTTTATACTTTTAAGATGGGCAACACAGAGTATATTTAATTTCTGGTCAGAAAGTACCTAGAGAGGGAAGCTGAATTTTAGAAATGAGAAGTGATCCTTGAGTAGATGAGAGAAGATGACATAAAAACAAAACAAAACAAAACAAAAAAACAGGTAAAGAAGTTAGGTTTAATCAAGATTAAATAATTCTCTTCCATTTTTTTTTAAAACTTGAAATTTCTCTTCCATTTTATCTGTTTTAAGTGAGCATAAAATATTTTTACAGATTATATAAAAGAAACTATGTATTTCTGTTTTATAAGTTAAAGAAGGGCTTACCTATAAATCAAAAATAAAGATTATATTGAAGTAATACTTGACATTGACTTTGGCAAAGACTGAGAATAACCTGCAACTAGTTTTTCAAAATAAATTGACATAAAAATCTGCCAAAAACAAGACTGGGGTTTCTCCCATCATTGACATGGTGTGACTGGGCTACTACAAAGTTCTAGGGAAGGGAAAGCTCCCATGTCTGAAAAGCTAAGGAAAAGATTGAGAGCATTAGTGAGGCCTTTCTCCTGGTGTTTTAAAACCACATAGACGGGAGTTTATTAAATATTCACAAGTGCTTTAAAAAAGATTGACACAGGAAGCAAGTAATTGGATCCAGTGGTAAAACAAAGTAGGTGACTTCAAAGGAGAGTGATAGACTTTAATAGAAAAATGAACCAGGAAGAGGCTGGCCAGAATCTCATGCCTTTGTATGCTTTTTTGTGTATTTCAAACAGTTGACAAATATTTGTTTTTCTATCCTCACAGTTGAAGGTAAATAATTGCTCTTAAGTACCTGAATTGACTGTACTATCCCTAACCATTAGGGTCAAGATTTGGGTATCCGCAGAAGACCAAGCCAAACAAGCAGATTACTTGCAAAATTTTACTTCACTAGACCTGTTTTCTGTCTAAGTGAGCCACAGGTTTCACTATAACTTCAGAATACTCCTAAATACCCTTAATAACACAAATCACAGATTTCTTCACTTGTTGGCAGGAAATCTAAATTCCTAAAATGGAAATAAATGTCTCTCATTTCACCATTAGAGGGAAAAATAATAATAATTAATAAGCAAAGCCTGTCTGGAGAATACGCTGATGCAATATTAATATGTAATCACATATAAATGGATCATGTTACTATCATTTCCTATTTGACCTTGAAGTGAAGGAAAATTTTTCGGTGTATTCTTTTTATTTATTTATTTAAATTTTATTTTATTGTTGTTGTATTACATCCATCCCTTTTTTCCTCTCCTCTGTCAAAATGAAGGAAATTTTATAAAACGGAGCCTAGGATCCTGAATAAAAGGAAGGAGCAACATCATGTAAGAAGCTAGCTGGAGACACTAAGAAGAGCGTATCCAAATTGCATAATCTCATTTCCATCTGTTCATAACAGGATGTGACACCAGAGGTTAAAGAGCCCTGGGTGCTTATGTGGATAAAACAATGATACCACTATGAAGCAGAAAGGAGAAGTACAGATGGGAAAGCTCCTGATGGAAAAGACTTTGCAGACTCTCCAGTTTTACACAGAACTGCACATGCAAGGGGGAAGTAAAAGCTGTTCTTTTTTTTTTTTTAAGATTTTATTTATTATTTTCAGGGAGAAGGGCAGGGAAGGAGGAAGAAAGGGAGAGAAACATCTATGTATGGTTGCATTTCACCTGCCTCCAGCTACAGACCTGGCTAGAGACCTGGCTTGCAACCTGGTTATGTGCCCTGGCTGGGAATCAAACTAGGGACCTTTGGATTTGCAGGCCAGTGCCTATCTACTGAGCCACCAGCCAGGGCTCTAAAGCTGTTTTAAAGGATTGTTTTTTAAAATCATTATAACTGTGCATACTACATTTAATGTAAGCATTATAATTTATTAATATTGCATTTTTAGAGGCATCAAAATTTTGTAAACCTGGCCACATTTAATAAATAAAGTCTTCCTTAAAACATATGACTTTAGTTGTATCTTAGCATCAGTTACCACTTTAACATAAGAGTATATAGAATCATTGTTTTCTGCAGGCACTCATTGTCCTGTTTCAATTAACTACAGGTAATATTCAAAGCTTCAGCTGTGTTAATGTTCCATGTGTTTACATGTGATTAAATTGCCAATTTAAAAGCATTATGATTTAGCCCTGGCTGATGTAGCTTCGTTAGACATGGTTAGGGTCCCCACACTGTTTGTATATGAGATTCTTCTTGCCTAAAATGCCTCCTCTAGTTCAACCTTCAAAACCCATTGATGTCACTTCTCAAAAGCCTTCTCAAGGTGATAGGATGATTTAAGTACTTCTAACTTCCCTCTATAGACATTAACTTGTTCATATCATGTGTATGTTATTTTGTAGAAGCAGTAGTGTACATTTCCATTTGAAATAAGGAAGAAGGAAAGAATATATATGTAGGTATAAATATTTATGAGGTGTGCATGATAAAATAATAGAATTAACAAATACCTTTCATTTTCTCTGGGTAGAAGAGGGCAAGCTCATTTATTTAAGGAAAAGGGACATAGTTTTTTTTTTTTTTTTTTTTAAGATTTTATTCATTATTTTCAGAGAGAAAGGAAGGGAGAGAAGCAGAGAGTGAGAAAAACATCTATGTGTGGTTGCCTTTCACCTCCCTCCAACCACAGACCTGGCTGGAGACCTGGTTTAGCAACGTGGTTATGTGCTCTGACTAGGGAATCGAACCAGTGACCTTTGGGTTCGCAGGCCGGTGCCTTATCCACTGTGCTACCAGCCAGGGCAAGGGATGTAGTATTTTTTACATGCAATAAACACTTCTAAAAGGTTTATATCTATTAACACATATAATTCTTACAATAATCTCACAATATTATTATTCCTGTAACTCTATTATTAATAACTAGTATTATCCTCCCTGTTTCATATATGAGGGATTTTAGACATAGTTATGCAACATACTTGCAAACCAGGCAATGTACTTCCAGAAAACTGTACTTAATGACCTGAAAATATAGTAAAGCCTTAGAATTGCTGTTGTGAAATTACAGGAGGAAAGTCTCAGATTGTTAAATGGCTTGAGTGGTGTGGCTAAGACCACAAGCAAACAGTGATTCCATAAATGGACTATCAGAGGATGCAAATATCTGGAAATAGATGAATAGGGATTAGCATGTGGGATGGGGAAAATTGAGTGAAGGAGATAGCAAGAGACTGGTTAAGGTAATGCAGTGAGCAAGTTGAAAAGAATTGACTGTAGCTGGAGAGTTGAATATGATATACTGAATACACTTTTCTTTTTTTAAAAAAAAAATCTGTACCCTCCTGCAAACCACTAAGAAGAATAAAAAGATGTGACCCTACAAAGACCAAAAGAAGGAGACAGCAGAAAAAGAGATGTCAAGAAAGTTGAAAAGAGAAAAGTGGACTATGGAATTGAGTTAGCAGAGGCAGACAAAGCCAAACTTAAATCCTTAGAAGGAGATGGAGGAAGTAAACAGATATAAACTCATTCTCACTGCTGGGTGCTCCATGTAAGATGGAGGAGGCACCAATGAACTCTGAAATGGTTTTAAATGATAAGGTTGTGAGTAATGTTTTTTAGTTTCTTTAATGATAAATTATTCCTTTTCTTAAGTGAAAAGGAAAATTTCCAAAACAAGATTTCAAAAGTGGAACAGTTTTAGATGATGGCAATCTCCAAGCAGTAATAAGGGGAATCAGGCTAGGGAATAAAGAGACAGTCCCTTAAGTTTGAATGTATCAGGAATTTTGAACCCAGACTGTATAGCAAATTATCCACATGTACGTTGAAATTGACCAAGTGATGGCGGGACTGCTAGCTTGTTAGAAAGCAAGCCTGGAAGATGGAGGAGGGGAAGGAGATTGAGAGCTGAGGGATAGCTGTGGGCTTTGGAAAGGACAAACTCATGAGCCATCACTTGTATTATTTCTGAGGCTCTCCGTATTTTGTATAAAAAAATTCACCCTTTGAAAAAAGAAGCAACTGACATCCCTAAACTATGTGGAGACCTAGGTAGCAAAGCTATCTGGCCTATTATTTTCTGCAATTCCTGAGACCAGGACTCACTCAGGCTCCAAACAGGCACCTCCCAAATTTTCAAGCATTCACAGGAGCAAAGAGCCTGAAATGTAGTATGAGCACCCTCAGTGCACCTCTCACTTGCTTCTACACAGGCCTTTACAGGAAAGGAACTCTGATGCCATGATTTATGTCTGTGTTTCATCATGTTGTCAAATCATCACCAGGAAAAGTAAAAGTGGACAGGATAATGAAACAATAAACCACTAGGTGTGCCAAGTGAATCATGCACATTCATACAAGAAGCTGCAAGATACTGAGTGGAGATAAAGACACTCATTTGCACTTAATAAAGCATCCTTGAGTTTTCATAATCTCTGAGTAATTCAGAAAGGAATAAAAACCTCCTGAACCTGAGTTTCAAGGACTTCATGACCTTGCTTTATTCTAATTTACTTATTTTTTTCACATTCTCTGTCCTTCCACTAACACTTTCACAACTTTCCCTTTCACCAGAGCTACCTCCTTATTGGACCTGTCACGGTGTATTCCACCTCACTTATGGGCTTTTAATATAAGCCATCATCTGTTTGTGTGACTGATGTTTTCATCTAGTTCCATTAACAATAATATACTTCAATATGCTATGTTCAGCACTATGCGAGACACTGAAAAGACTATCAGAATTGAAAAAATTCATAAAATGATCAAAAAGGGAATGAAGAGACAAAAAGAAATAAAAATATTTAGAAGTAAAAATGAATGTCATCCTGCTCATTTTGTTAAGAATTAACTAAAGTACTTGTTCTCTACAAAAGCTACTAAATAAGTAAGACGTAGCAACAAATGATACTAACTCCATGCACCTTAGCAAATATGTGTCGTTTCCTCAGCTTGATCTATTTTTATACATACATCTGTATCAACTTTGATCTCAAAATATACTTATATTTATATTATAAATATATATGTGTTAGGATGATTCTAATTAAATTAGAAGATAATTTTAGCTTAAAAATTGGTTGTCTAGAGTCTTCCAGCCAAGATGGAGGCATAGATAGACACACTGCATCTCCTTCCACAACTAAGAAGAAACACAACTACCTCAAAACTAGAGACAACCAGAAGTTCCAGAAAATTGAGCTGCATGGAAGTCCAACACACAAAGATATAAAGAAGAAATATTCACCTTGACAGGTAGGATGGGTGGAGCCGGGGCACAGAGGATGAGGTGTGGAGGCAGCAGCAGCAGCAGCAGTGGCAACACAGGCTGTGGCCAGATGGCAGAAAGCACAACTGCACATTAAAAAACTAGGGAGAGACACCTGGGGAGTGGTCCCACCACCACACCAGACCTCGAAGCTCAAGGTTCTAGCACCAGGGAAAATTAAGCCTCATTGCTTCTGACTGTGAAAATCAGTGGGCGTTGGGGCAGAGGAAGAAACTGCCAGCCTCTCATCCGAGTCTGTTTATTTAAAGGCCCTCGTGGTCTTAGAACTTTCACAGACCCACCCACTTTGGGAACTGCAACCAGGGCAATAGCTAGAGAGATGCCAGTCCCATATGGGAAGTGGGAGAAGTGCCTGGGAAAGGGGCAAGTGCTGAGCAAGTGGCATTGTTCCCTCTCAGACCCCTCCCCTACATACAGTGCCATACCTGGTGAAATGGGTCACCCAGCACTGACAAATACCTAAGGCTCTGCCCCTTATAACGTAACAGTTTCAACAGCTCTACCTAAGACACAGAGGCAAACACAGGAGCCTGTCAAATTGAGGAGACAGAGCAGGTACGATCAAGGCTCCAGTGGGAGACTAAGATGATAGCCAACCTAACAGATACATAGTTCAAAACACTGGTGATTAAGATGCTCACAGACTTGACAGATAAGCTTGAATACAGCAAATGCAGAAGGGAGGAAGTGAGGGCTAGGCTAATCGAGACAAAGGAAAATCCACCTGAAACCAATGGTGAAGGGAAGGAAACCAGGGTTTGAATCAATGGTTTGGAACATAAGTAAAAATAAACAGTCAACCAGTATAGAATGAAGAAACAAGAACTGAAGAAAAAAAAAAAATAAGGAAAGGCTTTGGGACAACTTTAAACATGCTAACATCTGAATAATAGGGGTGCTGGAAGGAGAGGAAAAGCAAGAAATTGAAAGCTTATGTGAAGAATAATGAAGGAAAGCTTCTCAAATTTGGAGAAGGAAATAGACACACAAGTGCAGGAAGGCCAGAGAGTCCCAAACAAGCTAGACCCAAGGAGAACCACACCAAGATATCATAATTAAAGGTTAAAGATAAAGAGAGAATCTTAAAAGCAGCAAGAGAAAAAAGAGAGTTACCTACAAAGGGGTTTATATCAAATTATCAGTTGATTTCTCAAAATAAACTTTGCAGGCAAGAAGGGACTGACCAGAAATATTCAAAGTGAATCTAAAACAAACGAAAATAAAAACAAACAAACAAAAAATCCCTAACTAAGCAAACCAGAATAGGAACAGAATCATAGTATGGGGATCATTTGGAGGGTTATCAGCTGAGAGAGGGAAGGAGGAAATGCTGAAAGGGTTAAGAAACATAATTGGCAGATACAAAATAGGGGATGTTAAGAATAATATAAGAAAGGATGAAGCTAAAGAACTTATATGTATAATCCATGGACATGAATGAGGGAGGTGGGATTTTTGGAGGGAAGAGGGGTGCTGGGCAGAGGGGAGCAAAGGGAAAAGAAATTCGGATAACTGTAACAGCATAATCAATACAATATACTTAAAAAAATTGGATGTCTAATGCAAAACTTACATTTTTTTCTTATTCCCTGAAAATGCTAATTTAAAATTCTGTTATCTTATTTCTTCATCTGTTGGATGGATTCCCCTGTTAATATTTTGGACTTAATTTTACAGATTGTTTGTCTTGCTCTTTACTCAAATTAGTAATGACTTATGTAATTTAGGTATACACTTGACCTATTGACAATGGATATGAAGAGGACCCTACTCATACTTTTAGGATCAATATTCAAGTTTCAGTAATATTGGTATTGCTGAATGTTATTATTCTCAAATGTATGTAAAGGCCTGTTGAAAATGTTATGGGGATGTTGGCACAACTCTGAAAAAATGATTGAAGTTGTTGATTTCTTTTTGAACAATGTTTGCCTGTGCGAGGTGGCACAGGTCCAGAGCTTTTTTCCTATGAACCAACGAACATAATGGTATCTATAAAATACCTGAAGATTCCATTCCATTAACTTAACATGACTGTGTCTTCCTTCTCTTAAACATTATCTTTGTTACATATTTTTGTCTCGTTTCTCTGGCATATAACTGCAAGACATCACAAATGCTAAACTCTAACAAAATACTTGATAAGTAACTCCTTTTTAATGTTAGCCCTAAGGGTGTGTAAAAAGTTAAATAAATATAACAAAACACCTTGAACAGATAATAAGACAAAGTAAAGAAAATACATACAGTATATAAAAGTAAAGGGACAATTCTGTTTAAGAAAGTATTAAAAGATAGGAGTTCATGAAAGCAGGCAGAATGGGACTGGGTTGAGGAAAATATGGAAGTGAAGGGTAACAATTGAATTTCTATTGTTGGCTCATGAAGTGACATCATTTAAGTGTCACTTGAAAGTCAGGATGGTCAGCTTTCCTTTGAAACTGCATCTTTTCTTTGGCTGATTGGCTAAGTCGAGAATGTTCACTTATACTTGTCACAAATATTCAAAGCTGTATTACTCAGCTGGCTGTTTCCCAACATTTAAAACACACTCACTTGTTAGATTCAGACTCATTTTGAGGGCTGGTGCTCCCTTGCAGTCTTTATACATTGTCATTATTTGCTCCATCACTGTGTGTGCTGTATATCGAGGTTCGAAATCCTTCAAAATGACTTTATACAGATTAGGGAGACCTGTCTGAAACACTAATCTTGTAGAGCTAAAAGGCAAGAAGGTAATGTCTTCTTAATTTTTCCTTGAGGAGTCACTTCAGCTATTCCCAGTTTTAACAAAATCAAAAATTAAACCACTTTCTGCATTAGATTCACCCATCTGTTTATACCCTTTCTTATTACATTTTACATATTCTGTAGGTTCTTTACATTCCCCCTTTGATAATGGTTATTTCTCTACAAGAAATGAGTTCTATTCTTTTACATAGGGAGACTAATATACTTTTTGAACTTTTTATTTTAAGACTTTATTTATTATTTTCAGAGAGAAGGAAGAAAGGGAAAGAAGGATCAATGTATGGTTGCCTTTCACCTGCCTCCAGCTACAGACCTGGCTGGAGAGCTGGCTGGAGACCTGGCTTGTAACCTGGTTATGTGCCCTGACTAGGGAATTGAACCAGTGACCTTTGGGTTAGCAGGCCAACACCAATCCACTGAGCCACCAGACAGGGCTGAATTTTTTATTTGGAAATAATTAGAGCTCAACAGAAATCACAAAAATAGCATAGAATCTTGTACACCCTTAACACAAATGGTGGTAAGTGTAGCACAGTATAAAAACTAGGAAATTGACCTTGGTGCATTTCTGTTCACTAGACTACAGACCTTATTCAATTTTTATCAGTTTTTAGAAAGATTTTATAATTCATTATTTTCAGAGAGAAGGGCAGGGAGGAAGGCAGAAAGGGAGAGAAGATGGTTGCCTTTCATCTGCCTCCAGCTCAGGACCTGGCTAGAGTCCTGGCTTGCAACCTGAGTATGTGCCCTGACTGGGGAATCAAATCAGTGACCTTTGGGTTCACAGGCTGGTGCCAATCCACTGAGCCACATTTTTATCTTTTTTTAATTTTATTGTTGTTGTATCCATCCCCTTTTTGCTCCCCTCTGTCCCCCTCCCTACCCACCCATTCCGTACGAAGTCAATCCCACCTGTTGTCCATGTCCATGGTTCCTTTATACTAGGTTCTTGTCTAAACTGCTCCCCTTCCTTGCCTCTTCCTCCCCCCTCCCCCCAACCCCCTTCCCCCTGACCACTGGAGGCCTATTCACTGTATTCATATATTTGGTTCAGTTTTGCTTGTTGTTATATTATTTTTTAATGGCAAATATTGTATTTGTATATGTAGTTCTATGCAATTTTATTCCATGCATATATGCATGTAACCATAACAATCAAGATATAGAATGTTTCCATCACCACATGAAAACTTCTTCATGTTTATTTCTTTGTATTCTCACCCACATCCCACCCATTCCAAGTCCCTTTTCCCTAGCAACCTGTAATATATTCTCCATCTTGGTGGTTTTGGCTAATGATGCTGAGCACTTTTCATGTGTCTAGTTTGCCCTTCATATTATCCTTTTGATGAAACATTTGTTTACCTATTTGGCCCATTTTATAATAAGGTTGTTTGGGGTTTATATTGTTTTTATTTTTTGTTTGTTTCTGCTGTTGAATTTTGGGAGTTCTTTATATGGTCTAGCTATATTAAAATATGTTGGATTTGTGGTTTACAACTATTTCTTCCTGGATCTGTAATATGTCTTTTCATCCTCTTAATAGTTTTTCATAGTTCAAATTTTTTTTCATAAAAAAATTTGTTATTATTTTATTTTATGGGTCATGCATTTGATTTTCTGTCTAGGAAATTTTTGTCCTTGATCCTGAAGATGTTCTCTTATGTTTTCATTAAAATGTTTCATAATTTTATGTTTTACATAAAATCAAGTCTTTGGTTCATTTGAAATTAATATTTATATACACTGTGATGTTTAAGTCAAGGTTCATATTTTTGCGTATGGATGTCCAGTCGTTCCAGCACCAATTATTGAAAAAGCTATCCTTGTTTTGTTTTGTCTTGTTTTGTTTTCAGAGAGAGTGAAGGCGGGAGAAAGAAACATCTTTATATAAGAGAAACATCAATCAGTTGCCTCTCCCAGGCCCCCAACCAGAGATCTGGCCCACAATCAAGGCATGTCCCCTGACCAAAAATTGAATCAGGACCTTTCAGTTCACAGGCTGACACAGCCCACTGAACCATACCAGCCAGGGTAAAGACTATCCTTTCTTCACTGAATTGCTTTTGAACTTTCATCAAAATATCAATTATTGTATTGAAAAAGTTTTCTTCTGTTTTTAGTTTTGAAGCCCTGTTTAGTATTCTTTTTTTTTTTGCAAGATATAACTTTTCATTGTTATTCATTAACCGAAAAGTCTTTAAATTGGATGTGCCCTTCATGAACCCTGGAATCAAACAGATATTCAAGTCATTTTTAATGTGCAGAAGTACATACAAGGTTTGTATGTACTTCTTGCTGAAACTATCAGCAAACTGTTTTAATTATATTGACATTGGATCAATACTTTCAGGACAGACCTTGTAAACAGAACTTAGGGGGGGAATAGAAAATGTAAATAATGTGGGAATATATGGCTCTTGTTAAGTGACAAGTATACATTTTAAAAATTATACTAACATCAGAAAAATATACATTTTAAAAGAGTTTGGGGATAGTTAACAGACAACTTTTATAAATTTATTTTATTGGGGTGACAGTGGTTAATAGGATCACATAGATTTCAAGTGTACATATCTATGATAAAAGATCTGTATATTGCATTGAGTTCCCATCACCTAAAGTCCTGTCTCTTTCACACACACACACACACACACATAGAGGCCATCTCTCCATAGTTGCCACCCCAGCTAAATATTACATGATCCTTTAACAAGGCTATTATCAGAAGAAGGGCTTGTCTTTCTTAACACATAGATACATATATACAGGATGCACATGATAAATTGGCAATAACTTTGCATCAAATTATTTATGTGCTTCTTATTAATTTTGAAAAACTATGTTTCTAAGGTTATGATTTAATATCATTGTTTCAGATATAAAATATTAAATTCTGAGAGCAACCATCATGTCAAAGGAGTACGGTGTTAGAGCAACCATCATTTCTGGACTGCGTGTAGGGTGAACTGCTAAGGAAATTGCAGACTTCAATAACACCCCTTTACGTACAGTTTACAATGTGAAGAAGGTGTATGATGCTGAGCCTGACATCGCCACACCAACAAGGAAAACACATAAGGTCCACAATGATCGCACAAGTCCAGATATTGTACACAGAATCCAGGAGATCATCAATGAAGGTCCAGAAAAGTCAACGCACTCCATAGCAAGAGGACTGCTGATGTCAGATGCAGCAGTTCACAAGATTATTGCTGAAGATATCAGATACAGATGTATGTTCTTAGAAGAGGCCAGTTTCAGACACAGCAGACAAAGGAAAGGCACTTGGAAAAAGCAAGGAAATTGCTAACTAAAATGAAAAATCCCAAAGAAAAAAACCCTCTGATTTTCTTCTCCAATCAAAAGAAGTTTCATCAGGACTAAATAGTCAACGGAAGAAATGATGGGATGGGTGGTTCTGTGAGGATCTTAGTGAAGTCCCAATTGTCATGAAAACAAATTTCTTGCTACAGTGTTGGTGTTAGGTGTTATCAGCAATGAAGGAGATATCATGACCTTACATTTTTTTCCACAAGGCTTGAAGGTGACTTCAAGTCAAGGTGATGTTTACCTTGACGTTCTGAAAGAAATAGTTATACCATGGATGATGCAGGTTGCAAAATGAATGTCATTTTTCAACAAGATGGTGAACTAGCACATAATGCCAAAAAGGTGCAAGAATGTCTCATTGTCAATGTTCCTGAATTCTGGTCAAAGGAAATCTGGTCACCTAGTTCACCAGATGCAAATCCTTTAGACTATCATGTATGGAGCATTTGTGAGAGAGAAGTTAATAAACGACCTCATTCCAATAAAGAGGCTGTCAAAGCTAAGACTGAAAACATGATGTCCATGGATAAAGAAAAGTTAATGAAAGTGTGCTCAAGATTCTGAAGTCAAGTCAAGTCTTATTGCAGCAAATGGAGACTTCTTTGAACAATTTAAAAAATAAAGACTATGTTTATGTATTTACATATAAGAATTATTTATTTCAAAATATAACACTTTTGTGTTTATTTTACTAAAATTTTGCCACTTTATTGCACACTCCCTGTAGGTAAAACTCCTGGAATTCTGTTTCCTGCTTCAACTTGGAATCTCTGCCTCAGAGAACATAGTATATATAACCCCTTGAAAAGAGGAGGGGTGGTTGGGTCTCCACCTCCACCATGTGCAGGAAAGCTGCGTAAGGGAAGCATCGGCCATGAGCACATGTGCTTTCACCAAAAGAAGGGGTGTTGTGTGTTGCGAAATATAAGATGAGATAGTAAAATCTCTAGTTGGTTTGTGTTCCACTAGTCACTGAGGGTTAGTATAATTCCTTCAAGTAGTTACAACCTGAAAGGGGATCCCAAACCTCAGGAAGCAGTGACTAGACCATATAAAATTACAGAGAAGATAGCTTGTGTTCTGTAACTTGGGCTTTTTATCTTCACCCCTGTGAACTCATTCCTTAAAAAGAACAGTTTCATTCTGTAACTATCCCCAAGGACTCTATGTAGATGCAGCTGTGGGTGGCCCAAGAAAATTGTGCTCAGAAAGCAGGGACCAGGCACCAAGACAAGAAGGAGGGAGGCAAGTGTTTTTCAAGATAGCTGACCTGCTGCTGCCCTTGAGTTCTGGCAAAGGGGCTCATTGGCGTAGGGAGCCATTTCAGATCAAAGCCCTTGCAGATGGGAGCAGCTGTTGGGACCCTGTGCCAGAAGCCGCTGCCCAGAGCCATCACCAAAAGTAGCTTTGGGAGCAGGAAGAATTGTCCTTTTTCAGAGTCTCAGTACTCTATCACAGCATCGTAGTGACCACAGAGGTCTGGCATGAAAGGATGATCTCTTATGCTGTGCTTTCTAAATACCATATATTTAATCATCTATATTAATATATAATAATATATATATATATATATATATATATATATATGCACCTCAGTATATGATATATTCCTATCAGTTCCATTCCATTGTAAAGAATCTAATTTGTTCCTGTCATCACTCAGGGTTTAGGCACCCCTCCCTCTGCAAAAGTTGAAATAAAAACATTTTAAACTTTGTATCTCTGATATGAATGCCATCTAGTGGAAGAAAGAGGTATACAAATAAAGGTTAAGAATATGGTTTAACAGAAATAGTTGCAAAACGTTATTTGAGGAAGCCTACCTGGGGGTAGGGGAGTGGATGGTTGTCTTTGCATGAAGGACTTGAGCTCACCTTCAACCAAGATGACACATTTCATCTAGACCTTAATGAACTGAAGGCCTAGAAATTCTAATAGGAGTACGAACCTGCTAAAGAAATGGAAATCAGGCTTCATGTTTCAGTGTCACCCAGGAAAAGATGGCCCTGCACTTTACAACTTAAATGAAGAAATAAAGTAACTGCCTCTCAAAAGTGTATAGTTTAGCTGCCAGGTGAATATTGTAAAACATATTTAGTGGACTAAAAGAATATTTCAAATGCTTGATATGCACTTCATAATAAAAATTCCCTCCTAAAGTTTAATATGATCTATTTTTAGATATTGTGAATAAAAAGTAATAAATGGAACTATGCTTATCGTTTGCTTTCCTAACCCCTATTTTTTCTCACTCTATTTTTCTAGATTTCTTCTCCAGGAGTTTAGAGTAAGCAGGAGAAACATTTTCCAATACCAGATTGCTATCTAAGAAACTATGATTAAATAATCATAGATTTTCAGCATTTGCTAAAAGTTGTGTCATAGGCACTATTCTATATAATTTATAAGTACTAATTTATTTAATTCTCTTTAAAATATAAAAAGGAACATAGGTTTACAATCCCAGTTCATAATAACTAGACTAAGATTTAGAAATTTAAACCAGGTATCACATAGTGAGTAAGTGATGATACTACCACCTAGCCAGGCTCTCTAATTTCAGGTGGTTTCACACTAAAGAAACAGGATACCAGGTGCAAACTGATCTAAGGGTGTTTGCTTTTAGATAACTATTTTCATACTTTCTGACTCAAGGGGAATAATTTTGTCCTCCCAAATATTTTCCCAAATCATTAAACAATGACAAGTTCTTTAACAGCATGATGCCTCATATGCTTTTGTTATTCCCAAAGCTATAAAGATAAGGTAAACTAAGGTCATGCAGAAATATTTTCAGTGACTCATAAATCAAGAGAGATGTGAGATAACCAAATACTAGTTTGTCCTCCAGTAAAAAAGGTGTATTCTTGAATATGGAAGCCAGGCCATCTTGGTTGTTAGTTTTACATGTAGTTTTCAGAAGATCTCCCAACTCATTAAATTTTATAAGGGTCCCATCTCATTCCTAAGTGTTTGTATTAACATGCAATAAAATAAATCACTGTATGAACACATATATATGTAAAGCTTTAACAAACAAAACAAAACAAAACAACCCCAACTCCTAGAACGAGAGACCAAAGCTGTAGTTACCAGAGGAAGGATGTTGGGGTCAAAGGAGAAATTGGATGAAGACGGTCAAAATGTACAACCTTCTAGTCACAAGATAAATGATAAGATATATAAGCATTAGTAGTAAAATATACAACTTGATGACTGTACTTAACACTGCTGCATGATATATTTGAAAGTTGTTAAGAGAGTAGGTCCAAAAAGTTTTCATCACAAGGAAAACATTTTTTTTTCTTATTTTGTTGTATTTATATGAGATGATGGATGTTAACTATATTTATTGTGGTTGTCATTTCACAAAAATGTAAGTCAAATCATTGTGCTGTATAACTTAAAGTTACATAGTATTATATGTCAATTATACCTTAATAAAACAGGAAAAGAGAAATACAATTTTTTATTAAGTAGCTGATATATAAAGAGTAGATGGGAGAGTTGTCAATTAGGTCCTCCTGGGCTACCTAGTATATGACCATTTAAGTTTCCTATAAAATCATAATAGCAGAGTGATATAACAGCTAATAGCTCTCATTACAACTTCCACTCTCATACTGGGTATTAATTACACCCTAAAGCTAAACTCTTTCATGCTTCCCACCTTCCTTGTTGGGTGGCCCACCAACCAACTGTTGGAAAGGAATGATAAACAGAAGTAGGGTAGTCAGCCTAACAACCAGAACCAATCCCGGTTCACCTGACTTGCCATGTGATTAGATAGACAGCAAACTTCTCTGGACCCATTAGATTCCAAGTCCGTGAAAGGGAAATACACCTGCCATCTATGCCTCATCAATAGGACACAGGCATGATGATTAAAGTGAGAAGACATTGAAGTTTTAAAGTATTATTTCTTTTCTGATTGGCCATAAATAACTGCAATTTACCCTTCTTTCTTGATCAGTGCAGACTCTTTGAAGGTTATAAAATCATTAGCTAATGGTGTTAGTTAACAATTGCTGTGTAAAAAATGATCACAAAACTTAAGGAGGTAAGTTTAGTAACTTCTTATTATTTCATTCAATAATGCAAGCAATATATACATATTAACACTTTTTCTTCATAAAAATGAAATGAAATAATTTAGAAAATAGGGAGGGTTCCCTTTTATTAGTTCCTTTCTAAAGATAATTATTACTATCAATTTGTTGTGTATTTTTCAAACATTTTCTATGTATTTGTATAAGAAATTTTAGGTTCATAGACTATGTGTATATTACATATGTATGGACATATATGTATATATATATATATGTATTCATACATAAGTATGTATATATATAATTATACATTCATAAAGGTATCCAGCCATGTAATATGAAAGAGAATTTTTTCTTTTTTTAATTACTTTATTCATTTTGCTATTACAGTTGTCCCAACTTTCCCCCTTTGTCTTCCTCCACCCAGTAACCCATTCCCCCCAGCAATGTCCCCCTTAGTTCATGTCCATGTGTATGCATATTAGTTCTTTGGCTTCTCCATTTCCTTTATTCTTAACATCCCCCTGTTTATTCTGTAACTACCAATGTGTACTACTTTTTTTCCACATCCAGGCAATTCACAATTTAATTACTGCCTTCTAACTGTCAGCCTCTCAACTCATATTAGTACAAAAATGGTTTGCTTTATTTTGAAATACTTATGTTAATTCATTTGTCTAAAAACTACTTTTTAAAGTAACATCAATTGCAATATTATCAAACACATACATAAATATATTTAGACACATATTATTACAAATATTACACTAGAAAGAATATTTCTACTCCTATGACAGTATCTAATAATATAATTTAATTAATTGCCTTCAAATTCTATTAGAAATATTTTGATCTAGTGTTTTTTCATTTCCTGTCCCTGGAAAACATCTCACCTCATGATTACCCTTCCCAGGTCCTACCTACATTTACTTGGTTATAGGCAAGCTTCTCCTGAGCTAAAACAATTTAAATAAACAAACTATTATTTTAATTCCCAAAACATTTAGTCTTCTTTATTCTTTAAATCTGCAGTGTTTTCCTTAGCTGGAGGCAGGTGAAAGGTAGTCATACATTGATGTTTCCCTCCCTCTCTACCTCCCTTCCTTCCCTGGTCTCTAAAAATAATAAATAAAATCTTTCTTTCTTTTTTTTTTTTTCTTTAAAAAGAAGGACCAGAAGAAAATATAATTTTTTCATTTTATTTATTTATTTAATATATTTTATTTATTTTGCTATTACAGTTGTCCCAATTTTCCCCCCTTTGCCCCTCTCCACCCAGTACCCAATTCCCTCCAGCAATGCTCCCCTTAGTTCATGTCCGTGAGTCATGCATATAAGTTCTTTGGTTTCTTTATTTTCTTTGTTCTTCTTAACATTTTAAAAAAGATTTTATTTATTATTTTTAGAGAGAGGGGAAGGGAGAGAGGCAGAGAGGGAGAGAGACATCAATGTATGGTTGTCTTTCACCTGCCTCCAGCTATTGACCTAGATGGAGACCTGTCTTGCAACCTGGTTATGTGCCCTGGCTGGGGAATCGAACCATTGACTTTAGGGTTCGCAGCTGGCGCCTTATCTACTGTGCCACCAGCCAGGGCTGGAAATTTATTTTTTCAAAATCTGCAGTGTTCAATATGGTAGCCACTTAAAATGTGGCTAGTTTAATTGAGATATACTATAAAGTACATACTGGATTTTGAAGTTAATACAAAAAAAATTTAAATATGTCAATAGCTTATATAATTATTACATGTTAAATGATATATTTTAGAGATATTATAGTAAATTAATCATTTTTCTTTTTTCTTTAAAACATATTTTACTCTGGAATGATATTTTTTGTGAAATATATCACAGAAATTGTGTATTGTAGAACTCGCTTTCATAAAATTTGTTCCTAGAGACAGTGCCGAACCCATAGTAAAAGGTTGATTTGGTTTCTAAGTCAGATCCCACCCCTTCCAATAATACAACTCAACTTTATTTTAAGTTACTGGAACTACAACTTATTCTTCCTGGAGGTTTCCATCTTGGATAGTAGATTGATTTTTTTTTTTTTTTTTCCATGCAGAGGTCCCATTTTCTTTAATATGCTCTGTTTCTCCTGTACACATGTTTCACCAGTTAAAGCCTTCAGAAATAATGGCACTTGCAGTGCTCAGCTGGTCCCCACAGAGTAGAAGTGATGATAGCTACTAATTTGATGTTTAAAAAACCCTAGGATTTAAATAATTTTGTAGAATAGTATTCTAGCCATTTTTTGAACTTGTGGTAGACTTCCTGTGTGGACCTAAACTAACCATTGAACTATTATTAAAGAGTCTATTGAAGTAGAAATTAGGTATGAAGTTCACTATAGCATTAATACATTTTCCCAAGCATCTCCAGTTTGGGGACCTTCATTGCTAGAAATGTTTATTTCCACTATCTATTTGAAAGGAATTTCATCTCATTGAAATGCTAATATAAGAATATATATTGCCTATGTATATGAATCATATGGTTTAGTAGTTGTCAACTTCGATCCCAAATTAGTCTTCACTCTCAGCTCTTTTCTAACCTAAAAATTGACTAACCAGTTGGTTGATACTTAAAACATAAATTGCTAATAAAATCTATATATTATACACCCACAAATAAGCACACATTTTTGACAGTGAATAAGAAAGATAGCATATATTCTATGTAATAGACATCCACATTTTCTTACCCCCCCTTAATTGCATTAGATTTTTCTGAGTTATAGCAAGTAACTTGATTTTCCCAACTTAGAAAATAATTCCAATCTAAAAAAACTTAGCTTGCAGTAATTACAACAAAAAATGCAAAACTATAGGTTATTTAGTAAGATCTACTCATAACAAGATTATATTAAAGTAGTCAAAGGTTAAAGTTGGTTCTTATCCATTCAGCTACCATATATATATATATATATGTGCCACCAGCCAGGGCTGACCTTTGTTTTTCATTGTTTGAAATATTTATTGCCATTCCCTTCTGGCTTGTTGTGTTTCTGTTAAGAAATCAGCTGATAACCTTCTCTGAGCCCCCTTGTATGTTATTAGCTGTTTCTGTCTTGCTGGCTTTAGGATTCTCTCTTTGTCTTTGAAATTTGCCATTTTAATTATGATGTGCCTTGGAGTAGGCCAGTTTGAATTCATCTTCATTGGGACCCTCTGTGCTTCCTGCAGTTGCCTGACTTTTTCCCTCATCAAATTAGGGAAGTTTTCATGTCATTACTTATTCAAACAGGTTTTCTATTCCTTGCTCCTTTCTTTCTCTTTCTGGTATCCCTATGATTTGGATATTATTACATTTCATGTTGTCCTGCACTCTCTTAGAACCTCTTCATTCTTTTTCTGTCTTTTTCATTTTGTTGCACTGACTGGGAATTTTTTTTTTTCTGTGTTGCCCTCCAGCTCCCTGATCCTATCCTCTGCATTCTCTAGAATTTCTACTGTGTTCTTCAATTCAGAAGTTGTATTCTTCATTTCTTCCTGGCTCTTATTGATAGTTTCTATGTCCTTTTTATGCTGGTATAGTTCTCAGTAAGTTCCTTGTAGCTTCCCTGCAGTTTTTTGTAGTTCCCCTGAAGTTGTGTGTAGTTTTCTTTGAGCTCACTGATCATATTGAGCCTATTTTGAAGTCTGTATCTGTTAATTTGCTTGCCTATATTTCACTTAGCAGTCTTTCTGGAGATTCCTCCTTTCCTTTTGCTGGGGGGTTGTTTCTTTTTCTTCAAGATTTTATTTATTATTTTTAGAATGAAGGGAAAGGAGGGAGGAAGAGAGGGAGAGAAACATCAATGTATGGTTACCTTTCACCTGCCTCCAGCTACAGACCTGGCTGGAAACCTGGCTTGCAACCAATGCAAGTACCCTTGGTTGGGTTGGGAATTGGTTGGGAATTGAACTGGTGACTCTTTGGTTCGCTGGCCAGGGCTTAATCCACTGAGCCACACCAGCCACAGCAGGTTGTTTCTTTTTCTCCCCATTTTAGGTGACTCTTCTTGTTCATTTCTGCTTCTTAGAATGGTCTGCTTTGACTTCCCGTCTTTGTGGTGTGTCCTGTGGTATAGAGGTGCACTTTCTTTACTTCCTGGACCCCCCCCCCCCTGGTGATGTCAGCTTATGTCCCAATCTGGACCTAGACCTAGTCAGCCTTTAGAGACTATCAAAGATTCACTATTTTTATCTCCTTGAGTTGTTAATCCAATTAACCTGTGATAAGCCATCAGGTTTGGGCACCACTGGGTGGTGCCTATTGATTCAGCTGTTAATCCAATCTATCTGTGATAGGCAGTCAGGTTTAGGCACTGCAGGAGGGGCAGATTAATTTCTGAGTTCAGGGCTATGGCTTCCCCTCAGGCTACCACCACTAGGAAATTGTAGTCTGCCTGCTATATGGGGGATGGGTCAACACTGGGACCTCAACTCTCTCCTCAAAGCTTCTACTCCAAACTCTCCTTAAGAGTTTCTAGTCCACTCTGCCTTCCCTCTGCCTGAGACCAGTGTAAGTAGGTGCCTATCTATTTTTATGCATGGTCCCTTTAGGAACTGTGTCTCTAGCTGTCTTTTTCAAGGTGGCTAAACCTGGTGGCTTTTTGCTTTTCACAGCTGGATGCTGTTTTATTTTCAGCTTTGTTGCTATAGGCTGAGAAGCTCAGCTTGGAGTTTAGAACCCATCCTTCTCAGGTGGAACCCCCAGCTGCTGAGATGTTTCTCCATCCTTTCAGCTGCCACCCATGGAAGCCCAACCAGCCCTCTCATGTCTCTGCACTTCCTATCAGTCATGTTGTGATGAAAAAACCTCTTCTGTTCTGTCTATGGTTATAAGGCTTCTTTCCAGCTGGTGTTCTGTTGATTATTTCAGATAATTTCTGAGATACTTATTAAACAAGATACAAAATACAAGGAACACTGTACATAGGATAATAATGCCTCTATCCCCGTCAAAGTAGGCATCGTGGGACCTCACATAGTTCTCCCAATCACCATTAACTGCCCCACTATATTTTCTTGAATCTCCTCGATGATCTGAAATCTCTTCCCTTTCAAAGGTGATTTTAGTTTTGGGGAAAGCCAGATATTACAGGGTGTCAAATTTGGGCTGTAGGGGGACTGAATCACATGAGTGATTTAATGTTTCACCAAAGAACTCTGCACAGCCCTGGCTGCTGTGGCTCAATGGATTGAGCACTGGCCTGCAAACCAAAAGGTTGCAGGTTCTATTCCCAGTTAGGGCACATGCCTGGGTTGTAGTCCAGATCTCCAGCCAGGTCCCCAGTTGGAGGTACACAAAAGGCAACCATACATTGATGTTTCTCTTCCTCTCTTCCTTCCTTCCCCTTTCTCTAAAAGGTAATAAATAAAATCTTAAAAAAAAAAAACTATGCACAAGATGTGATGCATGAGTAGGCATGCTGTTGTGATGAAGCTGCCAATCACCAGTAGCCCATAGCTGCAGTCTTCTAAATCATCCAAATAGTTTCCATGTAGGAATGTTCAAGTTTAATGCAATATCTGATACAGATTCATTGCTCTACTCATTCAGTCATTATGAACACGATGGCTACATGGTACATATGCTCACTCAATTCATCTACAACCTTCACTGACTAGCACAGTCATTGTTCATGCATGCACATTCCAGCCCACTCTTCTTGGCTGCAGGTTACATTGATGTTGGGCAAACCATTCTTATTATACTATCAATGACTGAAATCTTTCTGAACAGACCTTATATATTATATTTATAAAATATATTAATATTATATATTTTTTATTTATCTATTTTTGTCCTTGGAAAAAACCCAATTTAGCATTAGGATACAATTCAAGACATTGCTATGCTCAACATTATATAGCAGACAGATTGTGTACTTATAATATGTTGAGAATGATGTCAGTGTTGTGGATTTTCTGATAGTAATTATATAAGACTTAGTAATTGAGAACTAACTTCTTTTATTATCCAATGCTTGATTATACTCAGTTTGTTTTCCCCAAGATCCAAACCATAAATCTTTCTTTTCTGCCTGATTTAGAACTACTTCAGTTAGCCCAAGAAAATCATTGGCTTACTGTCACACATCACAAGTCTTTTTTAAAGAAATAAAATGTACTAGGGTCCTATGTTCCCATTGTTGGATAAAAGAATCTTATAATGAAATTAGTCATTAATTAAGTCGGTATTTCGAACACATATTTTCCCTGGGCATTGCATGTTGGAAGGAGGCATGGAAAGTATCCCTCTTACAACAGGTTAGGTCAGATGAATAAGATTTTACACTAGCCAGAAGTAAGCTTTGTATAGCAAACTTTATATGTTGTTTAAAATTAGTTAATTCAGATGGAATCTGATTTAGAGATGGTGAGATTGTCTCAATAGTCTCAAGACAGATGGATCTCTAGATAGGCCTTAGCCTCAGGGTTGGAATTAGGCAGGTAATTACAGGAGTTCTGAACTCATTTTCTTTTTCTTTTTCTTTTTTTTTTTAAGGTTTTATTTGTTATTTTTAGAGAGAGGGGAAGGGAGAGAGGCAGAGAGGGAGAGAGACATCAATGTATGGTTGCCTTTCACCTGCCTCCAGCCACAGATGTGGCTGGAGACCTGGCTTACAAGCTCGTGATGTGACCTGGCTGGGGAATCAAACCAGCAACCTTTGAGTCTGCAGACCGGCACCTTATCTACTGTGCCACCAGCCAGGGCTGAACTCATTTTCTTGCTATGAGAGTTTGATTATCAAAAGAGCCTCTCCTACATTGTAAAATTATGATCTTACCAATTTATGACCTGAATAATTATACAGGAGTGAGCAAAAGTAGGTTTACAATTGTTCATGCAGAAAATAATGCAATTACTAATAAATAAGAATAAACTCTTTTACATAGTCACAACTGTAAATCTACTTCTGCCCACCCCTGTATAATTATATTATTGTAATATCATATGTAATTATATATTATAGTATAATTTGATGTTATAATTATAATACATTAATATATATAAAATAAAATAACTCATGGATTCTCAGTAAGGATTACATAAAAATGTTTGCAAAATTTATAAGTAGTATTTGTAAATCATTTAATACAGTGTTTGTCATACATCCAATACTCAATAAAGCTTAGTCATTATTGTAATGGAGATTAGCCTTGTTGAAGCAACAATAAACATAGTTGTTAGATAAGAAACCCATACTACCTGCCAAAAGATGTGATAAAGGTGATTATTTGTATAAGACAACAAAGAAGGAAACACAAATGTGAATAGGGGTAGCTTGGGAAAGCTTGGCTGAAGGATTCCTGTGCATGGAAATGTTTTATTCATAGCTTCTCCACTGCTATGTAGAGGATTTATTATATAAAATGCACTGAATGAACATTGGCCCTTTGAGCAAGTGACTTAGGATTTGAGTTAGAAATTTCAGGGATAGTTAGGATTTGCATGGGTAAGATGAGTGATGCAATCTTGAGCAAAGATGCAGAAGCAGGAGGGAGACTGGCATGGGTGCTGGGGTAAGTAGGTCTCAACTAGCCACTGCTCATGTAGAATGGCAGTAAGTGATCTGAGAAAGCCCAGGAAGAGATGGCAAGCCTTTGGGAAGGTGGAAAGCACCTGGATGGATACTGGAACTTAATCTTATTGGCATTGAATGGTTAATGAAAACATCAGAAAAGCATGTTAATAAAATGATAGTTAAGAAGAGTAATACCTCATAGTGGTGCAGAATTATTAAAAGGTAAGGCTATAGGGAAAACCTATTTATTACATGTGAGAAAATGGAAATTTAAACTCCAGTGGTATAAAGGAGATTGGAAAGGAGAAAACTCTGAATACTACAGGTTATTTATAGAAACTATTTCATTTAACTTTCATGGAGGTAGGCCTTATGCTCATTTCACTGGTGAGGAAACTGAGGCTCAGAGAGAGCATTAGTATCCATGGAACCAGAATTCAGGGCCATGTTTATTAGATTCCAAGGTGTATTCTTATGATAGGCTATGATGATTGATCATGAAATATCTGGGGAGAGATTAAAGATGATTTCAAATTAGTTGCATATGATTGAAAAAAATGCTAATGTTATTAAAAAGGTGAAAGATTTATATGATTTGAAGAGAACCAGGGTAAAAATGCTAACATTATTGAGAAGACAGCCAGTTTTAAAAAGATAATGAATTTAGCTCTCAATATATTGAATTTGAAGCAATAGTGGCGAACACAATTGCCAATATGCATAAAATAATTAGAAATAGTGGGTCTGAAGCTTTTAGGACGAATCAGGGCAGAAGATGAACATGAGAAATTCAATTGAAACGATAGTTGTGGGTAAGATAACCTAGGCTCATAAAAGGAAAGTCTTAGGACATAGGGAAACTCTAAGGATGGGATTACAATTGGAGCAAATGAAAAAGACAAAAAATGAAACAAAAGAAATGACAAATGGATAAAATATGTGCAAGTAGATTTTTTTAAAGTAAGATCAAGTGCCACAGAGCTCAGAGTTTCAGGTATATATTTGTATATTTAGATATGTATGGATAGGTACAGGAGTCAGTCAGTGGTGAATGAAAGATGACGGGAAGGTTATGTAGGGGACCAAGACTGCCCGTCTGGGAATGGGAAGACCTGGGGCATAGTAACAGCTCTGTCATTCTGTGACCTTAGTAAAATCACAAAACATCTCTAGGACTCAGTTTATAGTTTTGTGAAATTAGAGGTTTAGTTTAGGTGATTTCCAAAAGTCATTTGAGTTTTATAGTTATAAGCCAAAGGAGAATAGTTTAAAGAATGTAGATAAAAGTAGGCATATAATTTTATGAGATTCATTTATTCATTCAACATCTATTGTGTCTATATAATTTATTGTCGTTGTCTATGCATGTATAGTGGGAATAAGGAGAAAACATGATGTCTAACATATATTGAAAATTTAAGAGATTTCTACAAGGTAGAAAGAGGCAGAAAGTCTACATGTCATAGGAAAAAATAACAGGCTATGGAGGCACAAAGAAAAAGGAGGGGTTGTTTCCAACCTGGAGAAGGGAGAGGAATGGTGAGGACTGGAAGGACCTGCCAAAGAGCTCTCAGATATGATAAAGGGGATTATTGCTGAGAAATCAGCACAGATTAAGTAGAGAAGCAATTCATCAGATAGAATAATAGTGTTCTCTAGTCCTTCCGTTGGATGTCACTAAAGCTACACAAACTTTAGCCTGGTGACCAACTAGAATTGCCAGAATTTAGCAAGCCTGAGTTAAATCCTAGCTATTACTTATTAACTGTACGATCTTGGGCAAAGCTCTTACCCTCCCAGCCTTAGTTCCTGCATTTGTTAAAAGAGGATACTATCAGCACCCACTTTAAAAGGTTGTTGTAGGCAATGTATGAGATGATGCATTCAAGTTCTTAATGATGTGAGCATTACCCTGAGTGCTCAATAAACATTCGCTATTGTTACTATTTTTTAAATCCTCACCTGAAGACATTTTTTCATTGCTTTGTAGAATGAGAGAAAGGGAGAGAGAGAAACATCAATGCAAGAGAGAAGTATCTACCGGTTGTCTCCCATTCATGCCTGTACCAGGGATCATATGCGTCTAGACCTTCCAGACCAGGACCAAACTGGCAACCTAGGCACGTGCCCTGACTGGGAGTCAAACCTCAAACCCGAAACCTTATTAGCTTATGCAATGATGCTCTAACCAACTGAGTTACACTTACAAGGGCAGCGATTGTTTTTTTGTTATTTGTTTTTAAGGTAGATAATATTAGAACATTGTGAAGAAGGGGAGAATTTTCCAGCTCTAGCCTTCTTTAGTCGCTACAGCTGGACTAATAATAAAAGAATAAAATTGACACAAGACTGGATTAACAGGAGAAAAACCAATATATTGCTTACCCACAGGAGAATCACAATATGATGCTCAGAACATAAAATGAGGCTCAAAGAAATGATCAAACCAGGTACCTTTTGTTTACTATTTAGACAAAGGAACAACTTGTGAGAAACTGACCAAACAAAAACAAGTTAATGTTCATTAGAAAGGAATCTAAGCAACATTTGGTTATTTTTAATGATGAATTAAAAACTTAGTAGGTTAGCCCTGGCTGGTAGCACAGTGGATAAGGTGCCGGCCTGCAAATCCAAGGTCGCTGGTTCGATCCCCCAGCCAGGGCACATAAGCAGGTTGCAAGGCAGGTTTCCAGATGGGTCTGTGACTGGAGGCAGGTGAAAGGCAACCATACATTGATGTTTCTCTCCCTCTCTGCCTCTTCCCCTTCCCCTCTCTCTGGAAATAATAAATAAAATATTTTTAAAAAAGTCGGTTAGAAAAGAGATAATAATATTCGATTACACAGATTTTTTGACTCTGAATTATTTAGTGATGAGTCCTTCCCAGTGTAAAAGGACTGATTTTACATGGAAAATTTATATCCTGTATTCAGGGAGACAAGAGAGAGTCAAGGGTCCTTCCAGTACCAGCTGCTGGTCGAGTAACCTTAATGTGAAGTAATTGATACACCATTGTGGGATTTTAGGGGGCAGCCTGTCTTGGGCTGCAACACTATCCATCTATTCTGGACTGGGAGAGGTGCCATTATGGTGGGACACTGAACTAGATCACAAGACTTACATTTGATTTCTGGCTTTCTATTCAGCCAGTTGCTTAACTTTGTGCATTGGCTCTGTTGGGGACCCCTTTAACACTCAGCCAGGCTGTTTACGACTCTGCCCAACCCTTTACTTCCTGCTTGAGTTTATAGGTTATCCCATAGTCAAAGTTGAGGGTCTTCTTAGTTCTGTTCTGAGCACATGCATCCTATCCTTGGCATGTGCATGGTGTTCTAAATTCCCCAGTATACATGACCACCTTTAAAGGCTCCAGTTTGCAAAGGAAACCCTCTCCCTGGCTTTCCCTCCCTGTCTTTAGGCAGGTTCTTCCATATCTCAACCCTTGGTCCTGACTGGATGCCTGTAGGTTTTTCCGATCACCTTATGCTGCTTTCAAAAGGGGACCATCATCTGTATCCATTTCCTCCCTGGCCAGCACTCCTCAGAGAGCGCCTGAGGACTTTTGTAAGGATCAAATATGAAGACTTTTACAAAAGAAAATGCAAACCCTGTTTTAGAAACTATGTTACTTGATTTGTGAGCAATATCACATTGATATCAGAAGGATTTTATTAATTTTATTGAGATAACATTGGTTGATAACATTGTTCAGGTGTCCAACATTATAACTTAGTATCCATATACCCTACACATGCTACACTACAGCCCAGTCTATTTTCCATCTGCCACCATATATTTGACCCCCTTTGCTCATTTTTTGCTCCCCTATCTTCTTTCCTCTCTAGTTACCATCATTCCATTGTCTGTGTGTTCTTGTTTGGCTTTTATTCATTTTTTAATATTCCGCATGTGAGTGAAATCAGTTTTTATCCTTTTGTTTGACTTACTTCACTTAACAAAACATTCTCAAGATCCATTCATGTGACAAATATTTTATCCTTTTTTGGATGAGTGGCATTCCATTGTACATAATATATCACATCTTCTTTATTCAATCATCCATCAATGGACACTTAGGCTGTTCCCTCTGTTGGCTATTATAAATAATGCTTCAATGAACATGGGAGTGCATATATTTTTTTGTTACTGTTTTCATATTCTTTGGATAAATACTCAGAAAAGGAGTTGCTAGATTATATGACTGGCCTATTCTTAATTTTTTGAGGATCCTCCATATTGTTTTCCATAGTGGTTGTACCAATGTACAATTTCACCAGTTAGTGTACAAGGATTCATTTTCTCCACATCCTTGCCAACACTCTTTTTTGGCAACAGCCATTTTAACAGGTGTGTGATCTCTCACTGAGGTTTTGATTTGCATTTCCCCAAATGTCTATCCCAATTCTCTGCTCATTTTTATTGTTTGTTGTTGTAGAAGAACGATGTTCTTTATAAATTTTGGTTATTAACCCCTTACCAGAAATGTTATTTGCAAATGTCTTCTAACATTTGTCTTTTATTATTAGTTTTCTTTGCTGTGCAGTTTTTCAGTTTGATGTAGTCCCATGATATTTTCCTTTTGCCTTTGGTGTCAAATTCATAAAAACATCCCTAAGACAGGATTTTTTAAATGGTGGGGGAAAAAGTTAAACTTTACATATATTTTTCTTGACCTTCATTTCTACTTACAAAAATCTAACTTTCATCACTCTAGGTGTAGAAAACATTTTCCTTTTTCCCCTTCTAGGTTCTTTGGCTGGTTTATAACTTAATTGACATAGACAAATTAACAGGAGAAAAATAAATTTGTATATATTGTACAGCCCTATAAAACATGACTCAAAGAAGTGAACATAGGAAATTTTATTATCTTTTAGACAATGAAACATTTGTGAAGAATTGACAGGGGAGAGGGTTTGAGCTTGGGAAACTAAATGGCGAGTTTATTTCCACACTCTTTCCAGCTCTAAATTCCGCATCTGGTGGTGAGGGTGGCTTTTACCCTCTTTGTACAGGTATGGTACCTTTCATATGAGAGCTCTATTGCCCACTTTCAGGGGGGCAAAAGAGGGGGAAAATGTCTTCTTGCGCTGTTTCTCAAGTACCTTTAATTCAAAATAAAGCCAATGAGGCATAATTTGGGGTGATATTCCTGAACCCCTATACCACCAGCCTGCGTTATCTAGCATCAGTAAGAGAAAAACTCATTTTTATTTCAACATTTTATTGAATCTTTTTTGTTACACCATTTACTGAAAACATTAAAAATACCAGTAAGACACAAACAACTTAAGAAAAAAATAACCAAAACACACACACACACACAACACCTCTTCTAGCTGAGGTACTGAGTCCTTGTCAAATCCCAAATTTTTGTTACTCTGCTATACAACTTGGTACCCCTGTTGGTGACACTCAGTGACTCAAATGAAAGACATTATTTTTAAAAAGTGAAATGTACAGCTATTTGAATAGGAAGAGAAAGCAGCAGCGCTAAAGTTAAGAATCACTCAAATCCTAGTGCAATGTGAATTGTTACCAAGGGGATTTTATTTGGTAATGTATTATTGAAAATAATTCGAACCTCCTAGCCTTTTCAAAACTGCCAGAGTAGAGTAGGCTTTTTTTTGTTGTCATTAAAACATGAGAGTAAGCAAACTGAAGGCGAACATCCTCCATAATCTTAGTTGACAAAACAAACAAATAAACAAGTGTCAAAGCAGCATGTCTTGTGTTTTACTTTGTGAGATTTATAAATACGCAGAGAACTGTTGATGCATTTGTGCCCAACCAGTAAAGTGATTATTTTGTGCAGTTACAGCAAAGCCATGCTAAAAAAGACAAAACCAACCAACCAACAAACAAACAAAAAATCAGCTGAATAGTCAGGCACGTGTGAGCAAGACTTCTAAATTCTCGTTTTGTTTCTGAAAATACTGGCTAAGGCAGCAAATCCTCCCATCCATAGCCATTTTAGCCATTTTGAAATTGGCTATTCCCTACTATTTTGTATTTATAATAGCTAGTGCTGAAAGAGAGGCTTGACTAAATTTGTAAATTTAGGAACTTTATTTTTATTTTTTTATGGGCTCATAAAAAGTGTA
Organism: Noctilio leporinus; assembly: GCA_004026585.1. NCBI lineage: Eukaryota > Metazoa > Chordata > Mammalia > Chiroptera > Noctilionidae > Noctilio > Noctilio leporinus. Next base: position 127,041 of record PVIW01001874.1, read on the forward strand.
TCTGAAGGTCAAGAGATCTATAGGTTTAATAAATTCACAAGTTCACTTAACAAAGTTCATATTTATCATGTGTTTGCTTTTAATTCAATCACTTTCTATCTGACTCAAATTAAGAAATTGTACAATGTAAGGCAAGCTTATCACACTTCAGCTCCATGGCCAAAACTGGATTATGTAAAAGGACCACTGGGCTTTTGGAACATTTTAATGGAATCTTATTCATAATACATATTAATCATACTGAATTAAAAATATTATTGAGTTATTATCACCTTAAGAAATGTAGTGCATATGTATTTGCTTTTGGCATCTATATGCTGAAGAAATAGAACAATTTTAAAATGAGAAAGAGCATGTCAATATTCATTTCCCTTATTCCTCTCTAAATTCAGTTAAATATATCTAGCAAGCATTTAAGTACTTGAATGTTAAAGATTTTTATATTTCAACTAACTTGGAATGGCAATAAAAAATTATAGTACTTAAAAAAAAAAAGTAGTATTTTACTTGCAACATTTGATTTTAGTTTTAATGTCAATTTGTATTTTTTCTCCAAAGAGACAGAAAGTAAGACTAACCTTGTGTGTGGTCCAGGCTATCAGTCTTGATGAAGCATTTACGTAACTGAATCTTCATGCTACCCTCCATCAAATAATTTTGACATAGCTCATTTTTAGCCAGGTTAAAGATCCCATAGATTTTCACTAGTAAATACTTGATTCCATTCAGATTCTGCCCCAGGTATTTTCTGTAACTTGCAATTTTTACAAGTTTACTCTTGTCTGAAACCATCTCCCTGATTATAATAAAAATGAAAGGTTTGACATATAAATATCTAAAAATTACTTGGCAGTTTAAAAGCAATGAATAGAATTTAAAAGCCATAGGCTGGACTCTGAAGGAGTAACCATAGAATACAACATATGATCAGTGGTGTTTACTTTTAGAGTCTTCTTCTTGGTAAAATTAAAAAATGGAAAACTTACATATTTAAGTAATTAAAAAGAACACACAACACAACTTGGTAGAAAGAGCTGCTACTTAAATACTGTTTCACATATTTTGGGATATCATTTTTGGTTCCAACACTATTAATCACAAAAAGTAACCATTTTGCTGATGTTTAACAAGTAAAATAAATGTGTACGCATTTAGTAAAACTGTGTATGCATTTAGTAAAACTGTGACCATTCACATGAGGAAATGAAATGTTAAAAGGTTTAATGATGAATCAGTCAAATGGATATCATTTTGCTATACAAAGAGCTTCACCCATTCAGGAACATACAGAATATTTTATTAAACCAATCAACAATGTTTTTTGCTGAAATTTACTTCCTTTCCTCATCCATAAAAAGCAAGGAGAAACTTCCTTTAAAGTTCAAATTTTTCTTCAGTATTCATCCGAACAAGTTTAAATACAAGGCAATAAGGATAAACCTCCTTTTCCCTTTATGCATATTTAATTTGGACTTAATGAAATTATAAACAAAAACTGGAAGAAAATAAAAACAAACATTATTTTGTGATGAATACATAGAAGGCAAAAGGCAAAATTCCCAGGTGAATTTTAATTGTGTCTCTACTAAGACAAGTCATTCAAAAATGAAATATTAAGTGACATTCCCTTTAGTACACAATCTGTAAATTTAGAAACAGTAATAGTTATCACGATTATTTTATTTTCTATCTCTGTTAAGAATGGCTCTAAAAACAGCCTGATGACTCACATAATTCGGTAAGCAAATCAAGCTTTATAAACAGAGGACAAATATTAGGTTTCTGACATCAAAATGCTATGTTTGGATATAGACAAGTACACTGTTTGCCTTAAATCTTTAAGTGCCTTGACTTTTTATATATTATTCTGATACTCAAGCAGAAAATACATTAACTTCACCTTATGCAATAAGCTGACCTAAGAGTAAAAAATATGTTGAAGGAAATTCCATGTTTTTGTGTGTACTTAAAGGATTTTATATAATAAATATGCAGCCATTAAAAAGTTATATAGGGACAATACAATTTAAAACTTCAACTCCTGATTAAAGGTTGCCAAGTCTAATCCTTTTTGTCATTATCACTGGTGACATAATTTATTTGCTTAAAGGTAAACAATGACCTCTTGATACTACACATTGTATTAAAGATGGCATACCAATATACAGCAAAAAGGTGAAATAAACATGTCATAAATATTAAAGTCAGATGGAATAAATTCAGTGCTGTCAATTTTTTGGATAACTTTTTGCTTTTGCCCAAGATTATTTTTAGTTCAGTATCATGCTACACTAGCTAGAATTTAATTCATGAGTATTATCTTTATTGAGTTATCAAATTTGGAATATTTTTTTATCTGAAGTAGATACCTATGCCTTTAAAAAAATATTATTATAATCAGCATGGGCTTTTTCTACCAGTTTCACTTTATAATCCATTTTTCCCTCAGTAAGTACTCACTTTTATCTCTCACAATTTCATAAGTGTCCAGATCATCTCTTTTAGAACAATCAGGAACTTAAATCTCAAACACTATTCTGAAGAAGTGTAGCGTAAATAATTTTGGTAATCTGTAAAACAGCTGCATGCAGTGTGTACTGTACTATGACAGCACCAAACCCTTTATAAAAGCCAAGCATCCCTTCCTCCTGCTTTATGGTATTGATACAGTCTCTCATTCCCTCATACTGTGTATTAATTGGAAGCACTTCATAGCCAAGGTCTGTATTGTCGATTATTGTGCGTGTTCCTTGAATGTGAAGGCGGTGCAAAACAGTTTCCAGGGGGTAAAGTATAACATCAGAGCAAAGACTGGCAGCAAAGTTAGCAATAAGTTCTGGAAAATAAGCATCCAACATACTCTGCACTGGGCTAGTACTCTCAGCCGGGTGGCTACTGTAGGTCTTCCTCTTTAGAATTAGTAAGACAAACTTCTGAATGATGGAGCTGATGATGTAGTGGAGGACCCCGTGCAGCACCGTAGGGAAGATCAAGGAGAGAAGAGGGAGCAGTCGTTTGCTATGAGGCACACCCATGCCTATCACTCTTCCGATGCCTTCTCTAACACATTCCAAAATTCCAGCATTATCTCGAATTATCTCACTCTGAAATAAAAATGATGAAATGAAAGTTCACATTTGCTTATTTTGCCACAAAGAGCTCCTTTTACAGCCCTTTTAAATCCTAACTTACTGACTAAAGAGTAAAAACATCAATGGTGTACAGACTTCGAATGTTACCTCGGTGTTAAGATTCTTTTCAAATGAAATTTCATATAACAGACAGCAGTGAAGCTGAGAGCCATTTTTATAGGAAAAGGGAAATAGGGAATGAGATGTGGGGGACATACCTGCTTTCCCCACCCTCAAAATGCCCCTTAGAACTAAAGTTTAAAAAGCAGTAACTACATGACGCCTAAAGAGGTAGTATACTGCTTAGAGTTCTTACAAATGGTTCCTGCATAACTTACTGGTTATATGACTACTGGCAAGTTGTTTTAACTTCTCCTAAAGTCAGTTTCCCAGTCTTTAAAAATGGAATTAGTGCCTCCTACCTTTTATGCACAGAGCTGCTGGGAGTACTAAATGAAAAGAGGCCTGAAAGCCAGATGGCACTTAATAAATATTACTCATTATCATCTACGTCTCTGTCTTTTTATAATTTTCAGGACATGTGTAGCAAAATTTGTGATAGGCATAGTCAGAAAAGGAACAGCTAAGAGGTCAATTTGGCTACAGCAATGACTGAAGAAGAGAATGAAGTTGAAAAGGTAGTCAGGGGCCATACCATGCCACTGAATAGACTTGGCTTTTAGTCAGATGGAAAACAGCTGGTTGGCTTTACACGGATGATGGACAAGAAATACCTTATGTTAACACTGACTGCTGTGCAGAGGAGAACAAGAACAGAGGTTGAGAAAGCAGTTAAAAAGTTACTGCATAATCCAGAAAAAGAGATGGTGGTAGACCAGACTACAGTAATGGAAGAAAAGTGCTTCAATTATCATTTTATCCTAAAATTATAGCCAGTAAAAACGGCAGGTGGATTAGATCTAGGGTATGAAAGAGAAGTGAAGGATAACCTCAGAACTGTTGGCCAGAGGAACTGGAACAGCAATGCATTTACTGAGTTGGGGAATATGAATGGGGCAGCAATTTGAGGGAGAGATCAAGAGTTCAGAAATATTAAGTCTCAGGTGTAAATTTGGAGTATACAATCTAAATTATAAGAAAAATATTCCAAAAAAGAAAAAGAAAAATACTCCAAGTTGGACATATAAATGTGAGTTCCCCATAAACAATAAACTTAAAACCATGAAACTAAAACTAAATGAAGCTTCCCTAAGTCCATTTCCCTATCTCTGACCCTTTACCCTTTCCGCTTATTTTTAATATAACAAAGAAATCCTAATAAGGACATGCTAGATCATGTCCCTCTTTGGTTCTAATCTGCCAAAGACTTTCCATTTCCCTCAAAGTAAAGGCTCCATTATTGCAATGATCTACAATGTCTTACCTATATGATTTCTTCCTCTCTTAACTCTCAGACTCTTCTATTCCTGTTTTCCCTTTTGCTTAGTGAGCTTCAACTATATCAGCCTTTTTTATGCTTCTCAAGCACATGGGAAACATCCTACCTCAGGGCCTTTGCACTTACTTTCCCTTTGCTTAGAACATTCTCTCAAATATCTATGTATTACAAAATAAGAGAAGAATGTGCAAGAGGAGAAATCTAAGAAAGAAAAAAACAAAAAAAACAGTTTTCTAGAAAATCAGACAAAAGAAATCAAAATGAGGCAACCAGCAGGTAGAACCTGGAGCAGAAAGAAGGCAGGGTGGATATTAGGTTAAAAAAAAACAAAACAAAAAAACCACCCTGGCTGGTAGCACAGTGGATAAGGTGCCTGCCTGCGAACCCAAAAGTCGCTGGTTTGATTCCCCAGCCAGGGCACATAACAAGGTTGCCAGCCAGGTCTTCAGCCAGGTCTGTGGCTGGTGGCAGTCGAAAGGCAACCATACATTAATATCTGTCTCCTTCTTTCCCTTCCCCTCCCTCTAAAAATAATAAATAAAATCTTAAACAAAAACAAAAACAAACCATGACCTGGGTACTTTATATAAATTACTCATTTACTATTTATAGCTCATTTTATATATGAGAAAATTAAGATTTAGGAAAGGTAAAACATTTGTTTCAAGTCAGAGGTCTAAAAAAATGTGACTCTGATATTGGTCTGTGTAAAGCTAAAACTTTTTTCTCCAATATATCATGCTACTTAATTGTTTTGTCTTAAATAATCACCCTCCTACTATTCTTTCCTTATGTGTATGAGGATCTCTCATACAATACTAACTATAAGTTGTAGTCCCATTCAAAGGTTTTATTATTTACTTAACACAATGCAAAATGCAGAGGAGACAAAAGTGTATTTGGGTAGCAAGATATTAACTTCAGTCAGCTGAAGTTAATTCTAAAAAGTAAGTAAATAAATAAATAAACAAGTGGAAAAGTGTAATTAGAAGAAGAAAGGCTGACTCAGTGTGGTTTTAACAGAAAGAACTCATACATATTGAGAACAAGTTTATGGTGTGAAAGATAGGAGATGCACAATTAGTTGGATTTTGCATACAGGTAAAGTTGAACTACTTTCACCTTACAGTTTGAAGTGTAGGAACAGTAAGGTAAATATAACATTTATTTGATGTACTTGAAGTGCCACCATGTGGTCAGAAATAGTAAAACAATTTAAAACACTAGCAGATTTCATTAGCTTTGTAGCACTTAATACCATAGCATCAAATGTTCCTTAAAAGGCATATTTAAAAAAAATGCTGTTAGTAAACTACTATGCAGACCACCTGTTCACTGACAGGATATCTATCATGTTTTATGCTTAGGTAATCTATTGTCCTATGATAAGCCATAAGCATTTTGAGTTGTGCTAAAGAGTGTTAAAGTTGAAAAATATCCTATAAATGTTTGTATTTAGAGCAAGTCATAAGCTGAGTTTTGCGCTAACTGAATGAAGAGTATAGCAACAAAAAAAAATTTAAACTGAAAGTATGAAGTTTGCAAAGAAAATATGTGCATCGGTAATTTTATGTATATTTGCAAAACAATGTGAAAAGGATACTGTCTCAAATTTTTGTTTACAACTAGATACAAATATTTCATATACCAAAAAATATTCTTAAATAAAAATGACCATAAAAAATAGCTCACCTGGACTGTTTCAATTAGACTTGCTGAATAAAAAGGCATTGCCACCATATACGTTAGGCTGTAAAAATTAAAATAAACTTATCAGTATACTGGAAGATGATTACACTAAAATTTTAAATGTATATTTAATATATATAATATAATTTATATTAAATTCTGAGTGACATTTTTAAGATTTTCAACTATTAACCTCTACAGCCTAAAGATACTTCAGAGGCTATAACAGAATTTTAATTTAACACTTAGAGATGAAAATTATGCATTAATAGGAATGCAGGGACAGGTTGCAAATAAAATAATTTTATTTTAAACTAGTATAAAATGTAGTCTTACTTATGATTTACCGTTTGGCTGTCATCTACCTGCACACAGCTAATGTAGCCTGTAATGCTGATAGTTAAAATTTAGAATGAGGGATCCATTCCACTGCTTGCCTTCTTAGTGATATCTGAATGAGTATACTGTTCTGCTATTACCCTATATTATCAACATCCATTTTCAGGTTTCCCACCCAGCAAAGCTAAGCTACTCTTTAATGGTAAGTGAAGTCCCCTTTTATTATTAAAAAATGATATCGTACAGCTTTCCAAAGTTGTTTCCTACCACTAATATTTAGACAAGAGTAGTAGCACAACTTTGCAAGCCTGCAAAATATAGCTATTTAAAATAGGATCAAGGTGGGACTTACCTAACCCTATGGGGCCAGGTCCTGGCAAGTAGTGGTTTTCAAGCTGAATGGAACATCACTAAGTAATAATGTGCTGGAACGCCCCACAGAGGGAGCCAGCAAGCTGGGGGATTTCCAATTCACAATCTTCAAAAAAAATTAAAAAGTGAAGAGTAAAATTCTAAACTACAAAAATGGTCAGTGTTGTAAACTCACTACGTGCCTTCAGGCCTACATTTTAAGGTTTTGAGTTTGCTCATCACCCTACAAATAAATTTTCATCTCTGACTAATAATAAAATAATAATAATAATTTTCCTGGTAATTTGGGTTTAAAAAGTTGAGGGCCTTTGCTGACTTCCTAAGAAAAAGCCTTTCCAATTAGATTTATTTTAGACATTATTTATTTCAGGATTTCTTTCCTAAACCCTATGTTACTTGCCCTTTCAAGTCCTAGTCCCGCAAATATTTCACTGCTCTAACTTCTTTCAGTGTAGTTATTTAATAAGATTTTTCCCCAGTTCTAATGTTATAAAAATTAACGGAAATGTTCACTATAAATGCCACTTTTGATACTTACGATTTCAGTAGAAGATGTTCTCCTATTTGTTTAGGGTTCCATTTACGTGACACCTCCCTGAAAAATAAAAATAAATTTAAGTAGAACAAAAGGCATGTTATTTTAAAACATCATGAATTAGCCCAACTTTCAAAAAGGTCATCAAATTTTAAAATATGTAGGAGAAATATATTGTAATATATTTTAATGGTGAACATTTTCCTTTCTAAGACACACTTCAAGCAATTGCAGTGGTTTGTTTTAGAAAAAAAAAACCATACAAGGTATTTTCCTATGTGTTGACTGAAAGGGCTAACAGAGGGGGAAGTTAAAACTGATTACAAAAATGAACATGAGAAATTCGAGATATTAAAAGTGACAGGCTGAGAAAAAAATGGATGGAAAAAAAAGGAAATGGAAACAAGGAATAGGTTAAAGGTGTGGGAAGCTTTAAAAAGTACATACGAACGGGAATCACAAACAAAAGAAAATGAAAGGCCTGTAAGGCAGAATGATGTCAGTAGTAACACAGGGTCCTAAATCCTTGTCTCTGACTTGAAGTCTGTATGCTGCCCACAGCCACTCCTCTCATCTCATTTGATACAAGAAGAAATCCTGTGACAGAAGCAAAGCTGGTATTGTCGAATGCTTTACTGAATCAGAAAGATGAAGGTTAGCAAGATCATGAGGACATGTTCAAAGCAGATAGGCAGAACACCAGGTCTGAAACCAAGGTCTAGGACAGTATGCTTCATGCTACTGAGGTTGTTATCTTTGAAAACCAGGAAAGAGAAAAGAAGAGAGGCAAGCTGAAAGAAGGATAAAAAAGGAAAAAGTTGTATCAAGAGAAAACTCAAAAAAGAGAAAAAGAGTATGTGGAGAGGAAGGAAAGCAAACGAAGAGGCAGATACAGGGGATGGAAGCCAGGGGGGTGTGTTGGGGAGGAAGGGAGAGGGTAAAGAACAAAGATAGGGAAGTATAAAAGAAAGAGGAGACCAGCTGCTACCAGTTCTCCTGATGAAATTAGCACCCATAGCCTAATAGTCACAGCAGGAAACTGAGAAAAACATATTCTATCTCAAATAAGTTAATATAACATATATAAAAAGTAATAAATATATTTTATACTAAAGTGAAGCAAATTAGTCACTAATAACATAAGTGCTCTAAAAACAAACTCATAATAATTATAGCACAGGTGGTATGTGGATTTCCCTACATTTTTCTAAGAGGCTGAGAGGTCTGCTGAGGAAATTTTAGAAAAGAGAACAATCTTTTGTGATTTATAAGCTCTTAGATAGCCTTCTGGATCACTTTCTGATTAATATTAGAATACTACAGACCTGAACAACCACAAAAAAATGTAGCTGAAAAGACATTCAGTGATTAAGATGCTAAATGTAAAAAAAGAAAAAAATCAGGTTTCTCATCATACTGGCGGTGACTTTATGATTATAAAACAAAATACGCTACATGGTTTCCAATCATCAGGCCCTGCTATTACTCTTTTCATGGCCGTGGAAAGTATTACCACAGGTTATGTTGACACTGATTTTAAGCATGAAACTGTCATTAGCATTAGGAACAGATGAGTCTGTACTTGTGTTTCTGAAAGGACAGAGTCACCTCCCCTTTGAATAAAAAACTAATTACTAATGACAATTCTAAATATTGAGGTAAAAGAAAAATAAAATTTAGAATCAAATATTTTAAAAAGTTGAGATTTTCTTCTTTGTATCTGCTCTCTATTCCTTCATAAAATGGGTAAAACTTATTGCCACAGCTCTAGAAATTTAAATTAGCATATTTAAGTGATTTGGGAAAGAGGACTGTGTAGAAATCTACTTTTCATTAAACCTTTTTATATTTCATTATTAAATACCAAGACACATGTTATACATTTAATTCACTATTTTCACAAGCAAAACCTGATGTTCACGCAAGCAACAAAATTGAGAAGTTGCTTGCTTTTTCTCAAAATATTTTCCATTTGATAGACCAATATATGTACATACTTAATGCATAACCAATACAAAAAGCAACAGTATTTTCAAATAACTCTACATTTAAAGTCTTTATTTCCCATTGCCTGTATTTTCACATGCTCAAATAGCTTCCCTCTTTAAAAAAATCTTCCCTCACTCCAACCCAAACCTCTTATCTTCCAGCTACTTCATCTCCTGTTACAGCCAACTTTCTCATCTTGCTATTTCCATGCCCCAACTTCCCACTCACCTCTAAACCAATCCAAATTGGCTTCTACCCAATTATTCTAACAAAAACAGCTCCTGCCAAGGTTCCCATGACCTCCATATCACTAAATCCAATGGACATTTTTTAGTCTGTATCTTACTTGTCCTTTCAGCTTCCATGAGGCATTCGTGTTCCTTCCACCAGGCACTCTCTGACCCTATACTCCACTGTCCTAGTCTCTTCTGGTTTTTCTCCTCTTTGGGTCTCTACTTTTGACCCCTGAAGGAGCATTCTTCTTATCCCAGCCACCTATTCTGGAGTTCCTAATACTCAAGTCTTCTTTTATTCTTATCTTATAACTGATACTCCTTCCCTAGGCAATCTCATCCATCTATTATCTTCTATTATCTTTGACTTAGACTTGTTTATAATGTCAACCTTGCATGTCATCTGTCTACTGAAAACTCCCCCTAGAGAGAGCAAAGCACCCAAAAACAACCCTGTCCAAAATTAAATTTAGGATTTTTCTTTCCTATTCTTAAGACTCTGTTAGTGCTGGGATTTTGCTTACCTTAGTTTAGTCATCACTTCAAAAGAAGACTGCAGCCAAAAAATAGAAAGACGATTGAGAGTTGGAAGGGCAGCAGTGGAAGAATTAGAAAGATCATCAAGAGCAAAGATGTGTCATTAGAGTCCTCAGCTAAGATCATCCACACCCTCATATTCCTAATTGCTACTTATGGATGTGAAAGTTGGACAGTGAAGAAGGCTGATGGGAAAAAAGAAGTAAACTGTTTGAATTATGTTATTGAAGGAGATCTCTACAGAGCCTAAAGCAAATTGAGCCTGAAATATTGCTGGAGGCAAAAATGACAAAACTGAAGTGGTTCTATTTCAGACACATCCTAAGAAGGCAGGGCTCTTTGGAAAAGATGATAATGCTGGGAGAAATAGAAGGCAGCAGACAGGGAAGAGGACCAAATGTGAGCTGGACTGACGCCATGAGAAAAGCCATGGGCACACCTATGGGAGCTGAGCAGGGCAGATAAGGACAGAACAGTGTGGACATCACCCATTCACAGGCTTGCCAGGTGTAGGACATGATTTAGGGCACGGTACGTAACACACACACTTAGGAATTAAACTGAACTAAAGTGACTGAATTGAAGAAAGATTTCACTGTATTTTTAAGGAAGGTGGTTACAGTCAGTGAATTCAGAGGTGTCATTAGGAAAAGACAATGGGAGAAGAAAACTGTGAGATGTTTATGCTGGTCAATGACAAATGTGAGCTAAGTCAAAATGAGTTAAGAGTTCAAACCAAATAGTTTCCGAGACAACCACACCTATAGCCTTGGTTACAGGGGGTCCTTTTGTGAATGATAGGGGAAATGCAATATGAAAGAAAGTAAAGGGGACTTCAGGTACAGTGACACACAGTCTCACTCCACCTGGGGAAGGTTTGGGACAGGATTTGGGAGGGGAATAGGCAGTAGAGAACACAGATGATGATTCTGTGCTTGGTCCACTGTGTGTCATTTAGTCTACACCATCTCTTTAGGGAAATTCATCCATCCTGTTTCAGCTGCTACTTTTATGCCACTACATTCAATGCTATGCCTCTGGCTTCACATTTTCTCTATGACTGACCCATGGTTCCAACCATGGACAAGACACGTTCCCCCGAGATGTCTTACAGGAATCTCAAACATTATCTATTGAAGGTTAAATTCTTTATCATCTTTCCATTTCAACTTAGTCTTCTTAATGAATTCTTCAGCTTGATTCCAATCTAGAAATCTCAGTCACTGCTAACAATTCAATCTCCCATATGCCCATTCCAAATCTATCATCAATTATCAATTATACTTCAGAAATGTCTCTCCAGTTCATCTCCAGTTCTATTTCACAGTTCAAACCCTTCTCACTTTGGCTGAGATTATTGTAACAGTTCTGCACAAGTTTCCGTCCACCAGTCTACCAGCCTTTTCTTTGTTTACACTGCCACTTGAGTGTATCCCCAATCAAATCACACGTACTAAAAAAATAACCTTCAATTTACAATTCCACAGAGAATCCAGCCTAAGTCCCTTGTAAAGGCACTGCCATGCTTCAGTCTAGCACCTTTATTCTGTCATTCAACTCCACTGATGCCCACTATTCTCAAGCGTAAGACACTTACTACCCAGACCTTCCAACTTACAATGCTGTCACCTCTACTCAAAACCCTCTCCTTCTCTGCCAAGTCACTTCCTGCTCATAATTTAAGATCTAGCTCAGATTTTAGTCCTTTTTTGATATCCCTGACAATAACTCTATTCAAAGTGTCTCTCAGGCTCCAAAAGAGGTTTAATTACAGCACTAATCATGATGTACTGTACTTTGCTTACATGTGTCTCCCTCACCAAGCTGGCTACTTAAAAGAAAAGAACAGAAATTGCTCAAATACTCATGTTTGTTTCTTAGTTGATAGTTGACACACAGCAGTAGGAGCTGAAAGACTCAATAGATATTATACCAGGAAGCATTTTATTTATCACCTACTAGTAAGATGTAGTGAATAAAATTTATTTTGTTTCTTTTCTTAGCTGCTTCAGGCAAGTCAAGTTTTCAACCTCAAATTATTTTTAGAAACTATATATTTTGTCATATTTCTTATAGAGAAAATGCCCAAAAGTACCTTGGTAAAGGTGTGAATTCACTGATTATTCCCTCTGCTCCAAGCATGATGCCCTGGACAATAAATGTACTTCCCATTCCTTTCCAAAGGGCCCTTGGTCCCTAAAATGAACAAAATTGACTGTTATTTCTGTTAATGTCTAAAAAAGAAACACAAGAAAGGGTCTTAGAACTCAATGCTGAATATTGATTGATATTTTCAATGAGGCATTTTTCAAAAAAACATTTTTTGTACAGAACTTCAACTAAGTTAATTTTTAACATTATTTTTAATATGTCAGGTAGCCTACATTTAGGCCAAGGTGAACATTTATTTCAATTAATAAAATTTCTCTAATATTGACAAAATACTCTTAACATTTAATTTTGGCAAAGGTGTAAATTCACTAATCATTCACTGACATCAAAATGATATCATTATCATGTTACATTAATTTTAGTACAAGAGTTAAGATATTTTTATTAACTAAATTATATGCTTTAATTATTACTAAGACTAAATGGAACTTATATTACAAATAACTTTAATAATAAAATCTATAGACTGATTCTTACCTGAGTTTTATTCAAGCTGTACATAATATTGATGACTGTAAATGGAGTGAGATGATAATGCCGAGCATGATAGTTAACCTGTAAAAAAAGATATTTCAACAGTTATTTTGTTATTGTTTTGATAAGAAATAACAAGGACATAAAAGATACAGTGCAGTAACAGCATAAATAAAAGTTCAACATGAAAGCATTAGTTACACATAAAATTACTTTTAAAAGTTTTAAAAGTGGCACAAGCACTCTGGCTGGTGGCACAGTGGATAAGGTACCAGCCAGCAAACCCAAATGTCACTGGTTCAATTCCCCAGCCAGGGCACATAACCAGGTTGCAAGCCAGACCTCTAGCCAGGTCTGTAGCTGGAGGCAGGTGAAAGGCAACCATACATTGATGTTTCTCTTCCTCTCTGCCTCTCTTCCTTACCCGTCTCTAAAAATAAATAAAATCTTAAAAAAAAAGTTTTAAATAACTTACTAAATGTAAAGTATATACAGTTATAGAAATACCACTTTGACGACGAATGCACAATATATACACTAATATAGAATATATAATAAAGACCTTGTTCTTTGATATTTATGTTTCCTTTAACACTCAAATTATATTCAATGTGTCAAAATGTTTATGCTTTTTAACACACAGGAAACACAAAGAACTTAGGAGACAGGAGATGTATGTCTCCCAATGACTAGTATTTTTCAAACTTAAGCTATAAATAATTAATAGCAAATTCTAAAATTAGTAAAGAGGATCAGACCAATAGTTATTAAGTGAAATATTTTTTAAAAGTATCAGGATGCATCACATATTCTAAATTTACTTCATAAAACATTAAAAAAATATATTTTTAAAGATTTTATTATTTCCAGAGAGAGGGAGGAAGGGAGAAAGGCAAAGAGGGAGAGAAGTATCAATCTATGGTTGCCTTTCACCTGCCTCCAGCCACAGACCTGGCTAGAGATCTGGTTTGCAACCTGGTTACGTGCCCTGGCTGGGAATCGAACCAGCGACCTTTGGGTTTGCAGAATGGCATCTTATCCACTGTGCTACCAGCCAGGGTCATAAAACATTTTTAAAGTTACTCATATATATGTATCTCCTGGATCACAATGCAAGTGTCACAGTTTATAAAATCTATGTCTAAAATTCACTGTTTGGGGGCATATATACTGTTCATGCTTTTTTAAATGGCTATTTCTCTACATATACTTATTTTTTGTTATTGAGCATAAACCCATTAATTTCTTTCTTTCTTTCTTTCTTTCTTTCTTTTTTTTTTTTTTATCAATGTATGGTTGCCTTTCACCTGCCTCAAGCTAAGGACCTGGCTGGAGACCCAGCTTGCAACCTGGTTATGTGTGCTGAATGGGAATCGAACCAGAGACCTTTAAGTTTGTAGGCTGGCTCCTTATCCACTGTGCCACCAGCCAGGGCTGCCATTAATTTGTAATTATTTGTATTCTAACTTAACTTTCAGAGAAAATAAGTTATATTATAGGAATTTTTGTCAGAGTATAGTCAACTGACCCTTAAAAATCATTAAGGGAACTGAAAAATTTTAAATTACTTTCTTGATACTAAAACACGATTTGCCTTTTTCCTTGTGTTGACATTTTCAATAAAAGCAGGGATGGGTAATTTGCTAACCCCTTAGCATGAAATCAATATAGTGGTGCAAATATATATTTGTACTAATTGTATTCTTCATCCTATTTACTTATAAGGAGGAAAAAGCCACTTTCACTAAAAAAATGTCCTTGCTAAAGCAGATTATATTAATTTTATAAAGTCTTGACTCTTGCTTGGGCCTACATCCTTTTTCTAATTAATATTTTGTATGTTGCATAATGAAGTAAAATATGGCTGTTGTGAAGAAAAGCACTGGTCTAATGAAGCTGCAGACTGAACTAGCCACTTTTCTCATGGACAGTACTTCTAGAAAAACTAACAGAACTATAGTTATTCACAATTAGGACAAACATGTTTTTAAAATTGAACAAAGTGAGCTTATTGATTAAAAAACAAAACAACAGTATTTGTTGCCAATGATATCTTTGAGTATACAAGCAAAAATTAGAATTCTGGAGCCCCTGTATCCACCATCAAGAGCTTAACACAGAAGCACTTCTATGATGAGATTGGTAGTGATTTTAATGATGGGGTTTTTTAAAATACTGTGTAATCAAAAGATTATACAATTTCAGAAGACCTATATAACTCAGTAAACCAACATTTTTCAATTAATCAATTCAAGATGTAACAGAATCATGCATGGATAAAAAATCCATTCAACATGCAGTATATAGATCAACAGATTCTAATGTAATAAAGTATAAAAAGTTAATGGATGTAGTTTCAGATTTCACATTGCAAATGACCTTTATAACATGACCACTTACTGAGATTAAATATAGTCTCAAAAAAGAATCTCAATTATCTAAAATAAAATATAAAACACTACTATTTTCAAATACATGTGTCCATGGTTAGACATTCTCCTTTCATACAAAAATATATTGCAACAGGTGGACTGCAGAAGCAGATGTGAAAATCTGGCTGTCTTCTATTATGCTAAATATTAAAAATATCTGAAAAAAGTAAAATATTTCTCATTAAAAAGTTACATTATTATCTAATGTGTTTATTACTTTTAGTGAACTACTATATAAATCAAAATTTTCCCAGTTTGATTTCCGGTTTAAGTCTGGTTAAGACTTAAACATTTTCAAAGACCAAAAAGTTTGACAACCTAATATATAGCTTTTGGTACATTTCATGTGGAATAATGGTTACATGGTCTCAGCCATTAACTGAATGCTGTACTTCAATCAGAGTTAGGGTTATTCTTCAGAAGGTCACAGAAAATACTTTTACCTGACATTGGCGGCGCAGAACAATGCAAGGATGAGCTAGTACATTTTCTGTAAAGAGACTAAATACAGATAATTTATAACTATGTATAATATAGCCATAATTTAATTTATAGCATACATGTATCTAAAATTACTTTTGCTTGAAGAAGCATGCATTATTTTGTTTCCCAATTTTTTAATTAAAAACATTTTTAAAGATACATAGACATGTTTGCAAATCACTGTACCAAAGTTCAATAGGAAAAGGATTAAAGCCATATCTGGAAACTGGTAGACATGGGAAACAATATATAATACTAAAATACATAGTATAAAGATGAATCTCCATTTCTGCATATCTAACATGGGAAACTCCTTTCTTAGACAGTTTAAATGCTCTTTCAATTACTTTCAGACACTGTCTTATACACAAAGTTCCTATCAGAAGAGCCATCTATTTTTCATATCTCATTCTATAAATTTTGGTTTTGATGTATTTTGCATTTAAGTTACAGGGGTTTCAATGGCCCCGTTAATTGACTACTATTTTAGGTATAAAATAGTTCTTCCAAAAACATTCCCTATGAACAAATTACAACCACGGCTTAAGTACTACCAGTGACACAACCTGCATGAGTGTGAACCCACTCACACTCCCATATGTATATATACATATAAAAATAATATAACAAATGAATAATAGCTTTAAGTCTAAAAGTGAGGCTAAAGAAAAATCAACCCTAACAGAAGAAAAACCTTAATACACATCATTAAATTTAATCATGCAAATAAAGTATTTTTTCTTGATTAAAATGTTTAAAACAATGAGTTATTCTAGCATATATAAACCTTTGGGCAACTTCAATATTTCTGATACAGCATTAACTAAAAATTACATAATCAAGACTGCAGGCTTGATTTCATTAAAAATAAAAATAATAATGATGCTTATTAAATGCTGATTTTAAACAAAACCTAGGCTCCATGTTGCTAAATATTTTGGTATAATTCAATTTCTTAGGACACATGTTCAATGTATAATCACTCATTTTTTGGAGGGGAAGAGATAAGATTAGATTAGATTTTTTTTTTTTTTGATAGATACATGAAAGGTGTTACAGTATTCCTCACAAAATTATTTTGTGATTATAAAATTTAATGACTATTCTCTATCCTTATGGGGGAAAAAATCAACTCACAAATTTTAAATAATCACTTTTTTCTGCAAAATATATTATTTAATATTTATTCTATTACTATAAAAATCAATCTAAAGAAAGTACTACTAATAATTTATTAGTCTATTAAAAACTTGAAATAAACATTTAAATTAAAAACCTTTAGCTAAAACATTACCTTGCAAGTCCAATACCAAATCCAGCAAATCTGCTCAACTGTTCTAAAATAGAAGAAATAAGATGACTCATAATCAATACTCAGATTTACTGTAAAAACAACAAAACATATTTTATTAACATAAGATTCATTTAAAAGCCTGGTCCCAAAGTCAGATTCTGATAGGGCCCAGGGAAGTCATTTGAACGAGTGAAGGACTTATTGGGCATTGTGGCAAGTTGCAAGGCACAGCTGCTCCTCAAGTCTAATTCATTGCTCCACCGAGGGACTAAGAGCTCAGAGTTTCTAAGCTCTATTTTTTCAAAAAGACATTCTCATTTTTATGTAGTATCTTCTAATTTAAAAATATTGGCAACTATTTAAAAACACTGAAACACTGTGTTTCACATTGCCATATTAAACATGTCTGTAGGCAGAATCTAAAGGCTACCAGTTTACAACTCCTGCCCATAAACAATACTGTAAAATTTTTTCTGCAGAAGCTTCTAACTGATACTAACACCAACAACTTTACCTTCCCTGCGGTGAAATTAGTCGTCCCCTGTTAGTAGTGGAGAGAATCTATATTAAACTAATACTCACCAACAGAACACCATATAATTATTAAATTTAAAGAGTACTTACAAGTAATCAAAATGGGTAAAGTTATCTTCTCTATTTCCCCAAATTTGAAATATTTTGAGAGTACCTACTTAACTAGGTTTCTGGGCTCTGTGATAGGCTACTGGCTATATGTGTACTACTGCTGATGGCATTTCTACAGTTTTATCAGAAAAGTTACAGCTGGAAACCTCTTTATAGATATGTCAAAACAGAAAAAATATATTTTCTCCTTCTGAAAACCTCAAAATCATGATGATAAAATCTCACAACCCCAGGGGACAAGTCACCCAATTTCAGCTATAATACAACATTCCCAAGGGATAATTTTCTCTCATCCTCTTTCTCTCCTCTCTTGTTCCATCTCCCCTCCCTCTCATCTCTGCTTTTTCAAGTGAAGCAATGCCCTCACTATTTCCTGACAGTCAGAACAAGGCCATGTAAACATGTTTCTGAATAAACAATTTGGTGAGCCTTATTTTGAAAACTATACAAGTGAGATAGAAGCTTCTCTTGACCAAGTTAAGGTACCTTCCTTCTTTCAGCTTTCCCTTTTGCATGTGTACAGACCAATCCCTAACATTAAAAGAAAATACCATGATGTTTTCTGGAAAGTTCCAGGAAAGTTTACTATTGTTAACTCTGTAAGGCTCTCAGGCTTCTATCCTTTAAGTAAGAGACTCACCAGCCTCTTACTGCTGCTAAAAGAATCCTGGTTTCATTAAGAGCTCCTCCTCACTGTAACCATCAAAGCATAAATTATGAAACAATAAGCTTTACTGCCTAAGAAGGTAACTGTGTACCAACCATATGTGCATTTTGAATTATTTATTTATAACTTTCCAGTACTACTTTTGGGACCAATAAGCAGAAAGTGATGAACAAGTTAATTGTATCATACTCAATCACTGGTTCTCCTCCACATTATTTGCTTGGCAGGCAATATTGAGAGCCTATTCCTTCTAGTAATCCAAATCAAATAAATATTAAATCCATATCAAAATAGAAGAAATAAGACCCACATCTAAAATATACTAACATTTAATGATATAACCTACAGTTCTAACAATTTCAGGAGAATGGAATGAGGTAGCCATTATTTCCATCTTATGAATAAAAGACACTGAAAATGTTGTTATCTAAGTCACACAGTATTGCATTAAAACACGGGTCTTCTGACATCCTACAGAAAATACTAATTATGTGTTGAATTCAAAGTCTCATCTTGAAATTGTATGTGTGATTTTTGCTCACTTGTATAATAGTTAAGTCAGGAAAAGGAAAGCAGGGATTCATATATTTCTCAGTTCCATGTATCTTTAATATACACATCTCTGCTTTCCTTTATCTGACTTTATTCTACTAATGAGCAAAAATCACTGATACATTTTCAAGATAAGACTTCTCAGTTCCATAAATCTTTATTGAGCTGCCATGGGGTGCATGAATTTAAGATCTATATATAAGAAGAAAAGTGTTACTTTAGCCCCTTAAAAATTAAAAAAATAAAGTTACACCTACTTTGTGTTTCAAGTGAATCGTTCAATAGGATTAAGGCTCAATTTGATATTTCCATAAGTGTTAACAGAAGAAATTGGGAAAGTATAAATCATTTTCCCTTCTACCAAAAAGGATTCTGATGTCATGGGGTAGTTTGGTATCAACTCCTATTCAAAAGTAACAAGGAAGGAAACAAGTATTTCTAGCCTCCCATAACTACGCATTACTTGCACATCATTTTATTTAACACTTAAAAAAACCCTGTTAGTCTTCCATCCACCTTAAAGTTGCGAGAAGTCAAGGCTAACAGACGTTTACAAAATCTTCCAGCTTTTAAAAGTGGAGGAGGTTTGAGCCCAAGCGTGTCTATGCTGAAAAACTTTTTGCAGACACAAGGCTCCAATTAATGACATAAAATAAATACAGCAGTCACTTAATTAGGTATTGTTCACTTGATTCCCAATAAACGATAAATAATCCGAATCCCTTTTTCCCTTGATTTAGATAGCTCATAGGCTGTAAGACGCCAAACCCCTTAGAATTTAGAAATTCCTACCACGCAGCTCATAGCTAAGACAGGTGTCGTATTTGGAGGTGATCCCGGAGAGAACAGTTTGGTGAGGACAAGGAGGCCCGCCTCAAGGGCAGAGGACGCGGCGAGGACAGAGGGTGCGGCGCGCGTTAGACCCAGAGGCCCGGGAGGCTCCTCCACGAGCTTTCCGGAGTCTGCAGGCCGCGAGCCTCTGCCCCGCCACTCCACCCACCCCTACCTTGCTCCCAGCGTCCCTCACCGCCGCTCTGCCCCTGCACGCTGCCGCCAGGAAAGGGTTCCTCCAACGGGCCCTCGGGGGTAGATGGGGCGGGCACTCCATAGGGCGGGCTCTTCTCAACCCAGTGCAGGTTACGGCTACCCGGAATGTCTGGGGGAGTGGTCACCCAGTGGCCCAGGTCCGACGCGGAGCTGAAGGACCTTGCAGGGAAAGCGCTGCCAAAGCTCTGCTCATCCCGGGCACCCCCGCGATAGCCCAAGCCATCGAAGCCATCTGGGCGCCGTGGATGCATTTCAGATGGGGCAGGACGAGGCGAGCCCACCCGGAGCCCCGCGCCGCGGAGGCCACCGCGACTTCAGGCCACACGGACGCCCCTTCCTCCGCAGCCGCCGCGGCCGCCGCTCCCTCCGCGTCCGGGGAAATTGACAGCCGGAAGTCACGGTCCAAATCCGGAAGTTCGCGGGCACGTGATTGTAACCTTTTCCGGCGGTTTTTTGGGACGCGGTTGCTAGGGGCGCGAGCCAGGAATATGGAGCCAACCCTTAAACTGTTGCTGTTAAAGAGGAAGAGGTGGTAAAATAACTAAGGAATTAATGGAACACAGTACCGAAGAAATGCCGTAAGGAAACAGGGATGGGGATGTGACCTGGATGAATAAGATGCTTCATAACTAGATTAAACGTGTCGTTGGAGCTGACTCTCTGAGATCTCAGCCAGAAATGTCCTGCTCCATACAAAGGGCCCCAGATCTAGGTCTTTTCTTTCCTCTCTAGGCTAGTGTCTCACCTGCCACAGAAATTATTCAGAGGCTTGAGGTGCGGAACGAGCGTAACATGTCTAGGTTTGCCTGCTGCAGTTGATGTTTTGGGTAAAACCTATTAAGAGAGGTGCGGCCCAGTGAACGCAAAGGACCGCTTAAGCAAGTATTAAAAAATGGCAGGTGGGAAAACCCGTCCCCTTACCTTCTTCTCTCCGTTTTTTTCCCCCACCCCAACCCTTGAATATAAACTATTTGGGACTTAGCAATTAAGCATTTTGCTTTTCTAGGGCCACAAAATAAATAGTTTTCTGAAGGTATTTTCTGGTGCATCTGAGTCACTCAGAGTATTCATGCCTGTAAAAATTGAGACTTTAGTCGAAAAATTAAAATGACCCTACTACCTGTTTTCATTAGCTCCATGGGCTCTTTGGGCTGAGTCTCTCTCCCTAGATCTGATGGAGCCTACCATGGATTCTTCCTGTGCCCATTCTTCCCCACTGGAGCCCAGCGTTCGGCAGGCTTTCAAAAGAGAACTCTGACGCACTATTCTCAATCTTCTAGAAGCGAACCTTTAATAAAATTCATCTTGAGAGGATTGACATTCTTAAATTGGGTTGTGATGGGGCTTGGACGAATGTATGTAGTCTCTCTTAAAAGGTATATCCAATATTACTTGAGGACTAATACAAAATTACTGGGTAACCAATATTAAACTAGCTACAGGACATGGCAATAAAAGATATTTCTGTTTCTTAGGAATATTGGCTCAAGAATGGGATTGGCTCAGGAAAAGGGGTGTGTGTGTGTGTGATTTTAATATAAAAGCAGTGGCATCTTACAATTTTTACATCCATATTAGTGGAGAAAGGATGAATTATTAAAAGGAGGACACAACTGGGTGGCCAGTTAAGGAAAGAAACAATAACAACCTCACCTCATACCTTATCCCTAAATAAATTCCTGCTCTAATATAGTGTGTTTTCCTTTTTTAAAAATATTGAATATTTAGAGAAAATAATAGATTAATATTTTTCATATAGATAAAAACACTTTCTAAAAGTGACAGTAGCCCTGGCTTGTGTGGCTCAGTGGATTGGCACCAGACTGCAAACCCAAGGGTTGCTGGTTTGATTCCCAGCCAGGGCACATAACCAGGTTGCAAGCCAGGCCTCCTGCCAGGTCCCCAGCTGGAGGCAGGTGAAAGGCAACAGTAGAGTGATGCTTCTCTCCCTTTCTTCCTCCCTCCCTGCCCTTCTCTCTGAAAATAATGGAAAAGATTCTTAAAAATAAATAAAGTGCCAGTAAAGTCAAAAGCCATAGACGGAAACACTAATCAATTTGTAAAAAATTTAAACTACATGATAAAAAAACAAAACAAAAACATTTTAATAAAAATAGAGAAATGGATAAGGTGCCGGCCTGTGAACCCAAAGGTCGCAGGTTTGATTCCCCAGCCAGGGCACATAACCAGGTTGCAAAACCAGGTCTCCTGTCAGATCTGTGGCTGGAGGCAGGTAAAATGCTACCATACATTGATTCTCTCTCCCTCTCTGCCTCTCTCCCTTCCCCTCTTTCTAAAAATAATGAAATAAAATCTTAAAAAAAAATAGAGAAATGAATCACAAACTGGTAAATGTCATGTTTAAACACAATTTATACAATGGGTCACTTTATTGTAAAAGAAGGAACGAGGCAGGATCCACAGCACCATTGTTCATTGACCAGCCAGAAGACCTGATTCAAATGCAATAGATGGCCTGGAAGTATTTGAAGACAGCTAAAGAGTCACTCTAAACCAGTAATTTTCAACCTTTTTCATCTCATGGCACACATAAACTAATTACTAAAATTCTGTGGCACACCAAAATTATATTTTTTGCTGATCTGACAAAAATAGATATAATTAGGTATAATTTTGATTCATTCACACTGGATAGCTATTGTTGTGTTGGCTGTTGTCATTTTTTAAGTTTGACAATCAGGGAAAAGAGATCAGTGCCCTGAATAAATAGTCAGGTAATGAATGTTTTAAAAATTCTTGTATCATACCAATCGAAAATTGCTGCTCTAAAGCAATAGCATCAAAAACAAAACAAATTGAATAGGTTTACCAACAAGACTGAAACTTTCAGGATGGTTGCAAAATTTCTGATTGAAAAAGATCCTTCATTAGAAAAGTCTATACAGTTTGCCTTGTACATGAAATAGGTGAGCGATGTGTTGAAGAACGCAAGCATTTTCTTGCAGTGTGTGACACCTCTAGTCAAGACTTTGGAGAACCTTTTCAAAATATTGTGGGAGCTAGAGGACATAAATTTCTTAAGAGACACCTCATATTCCCCAGCCAGGGCATATAACCAGGTTGCAAGCCTGGTTTCCAACCAGGTTTCCAATCCAGGTCCGTAGCTGGAGCAGGTGAAAGGCAACCATACATTGATATTTCTCTCCCTCTCTACCTCTCTCCCTTTCCCTCTCTCTAAAAATAATAAATAAAAATTTAAAAAGACACCTCATAATAAAAATCCCATTTTCCAAGTAGAAAAAAAAAAGAAAAGACAATGACACATACTATGCATGAAAAATAAGTTATAGAGGCAGAGTTTTTAGATTGGGTGGTCAAGGAAGTCCTCCCTGAGGAAGCGATCTTTAAACAGACCTAAATAAAGTGAGAGAATGAGCCATGTATAAATATCTAGGGAAAAATTTTCAAGGCAGAACTAAGTATAAGATAATAATGACAAACTAGGTAGCCAGTGAACAAGGGCTCACTCAGAGCTCAAAGTCAGGTAGGGGTCAAAATTTTCAGGGCTTTGTAGATGATAGTAAGAATTTAGTAGTTTTGTTTGTTTAACAGAAGAGCAAGGTGATCTTAATGATGATTTGAAAGAATCCACCTGATTTCTTTGTGAGACAAAGGAAGACTCCTTTTATACTAAGTAGGCCATTGCAACCTACTGAGGCAAAAGATAGTTACTTGATCTAGAGTGAGTGATAATGGTGAATGAGGTGAGAAGAATTAGAGTCAAATGTTTAAAGATTAAATCAGAAATAGATATTACATGACAAATGAAATGTTCATGTTAAACTAAAAACATTATCCACCGTATGATTTTACCTTTATAAAAAAAGAATAAGGATATGAACACAACAAGAAGATATATGCCAAAGTGATAAAATTATATTGTGTCTGGATGTAGATAGGTATGAGTTTTAATTTTTTTACTTTTAATTTTCTAATTGTTCTAAAATAAGTATTTTTGTTTTTGCGAAGAATAAAAATTGTTTTAGAAAAATGTCAGCAGAATGGATTCAATTATGGGATACATAAATACATATTTTTCTAGATTACTAAATTGTTCATAGCATTAAATTAGCAGCTCTAGAGAACTATTGAAGTTCTGCCATCCTATATGTCTTTAAAAATCTTTCTAAAATAATGATGCTGAAATGATTCAGAGTATATAGCTTCAAACTAGTTTGGGAAACTCATAACACAGAAATTTAAACGTAAGTCTCTCTGCATTTAAAAAGACTGGTATGGAGGAGAGACTTCAATGACAAAACCAGCTGCCAAGGCCCCAGCTAAATCCAGCTAGACCCAAGGATGAGAAATTGCTTCAAGTAAATCCCTTTAGAAACTACCTGACTCCTTTCCTGTGCCCTGGCTATGCTGATTCCTGGAATATTCCTTGGCTCACCCTGGGGAAGTAAGGAAGGCGTTTTCTCCTTACCTGGGATGGGTTGCATTCCAATACCCCCATCCATTCTGCCCTATTCTATTTAACCCTATAGTGTTTGCCGTGTGGTGGTGAGGATGTCCAGATTGTATTGAGGATATCCATGTCCAAGAAACCCCTCTGCTGTAAATTCCCTCAGTAAACTGTCAAGATAATGAGGGAGTTGTCAGCCTCTTTCGTTGGTCTCTGGGCCAGGAAATTTTCCCCAAAAGTGGCCAAGATGCATTTTATTAGAATAGCAATAATTTAATATTGTATTAGTCATCTGTTATAACATAACGAATTACTCCCAAATACATCAGTTAAAAAAAAACATTTATTATCTCATGGTTTCTGTAGTTCAAGAATTTGGAAGTGCCTCCAATGAGTGGCGCTGGCTCAGGGTCTTTCATAAAGTTGCCATCAAGATTCTACTGGGTTAGGCTGGGTCTGGAGATACACTACAAGAGACCTCACTGAGCTACTTGTGGGGAGGGGGGAAAGCCTTTTCCTGTCTTTTTGCTGTCCCTGTCAATTCCTTATCAAATGGCACTCTCTTTTAGTGTCCTCATGACTGGACAGCTGGCTTCTCCTCTAAGCAAATGACCAGAAAGAGAGAGAGAGAGAGAGAGAGAGAGAGAGAGAGAAAGGAGGTCTTTTATGACCTAATTACTCCTTATCACTTCTGAAACACTGTGGTTTCCTGAAGTAAGTCACTAAATTCAACCCCACAAGAAGGGATTTGACACCGTCTTTTGAAAAGAGGATTAACAAACAATTTGTGTTCACATTTTAAAATCACCACAATTAAACTATTACATAACGATTAATGGGTAGAGGGTATAGGAAGCACTAAAAAGTAATAATTAGAAAAGTTTACACAATTATTAATCAAATGATATAGATTAAAACTTTTTTACTTAGCAAAAAAAAATTGAAGGATTTGTTTTCTTTGAAAAGAATTACACACTAGAAATGTGTATAACCATGAAATAGTTTCATAAATGTTTTTTGAAAAGTCTAGTCATTATTCAGTTAGAATTGAGTTGAAATACAAGTGAAGAATAGCAAACTATTCTGACAGTTTTCAAGTGTTGGCACAGAATGATCTAACCTGCTGATCAAAAGTAGATAACAAGCAGGTTTTCTATTTAACTAATATTTTATTCAGAAATTCTGACACTGAATGAGTTCAACTCAGGGTAAAATAAAAATCATCTACATTTTCATTTAAGAATTTGCACAGATATTGCAGCAGGCAAAAAAAATTTGCACAGGAATATTTATTAAACTCCTATTATGTGCAAGTCACTGTATTAAGTGCTGTAATGCAACAACATACCATTTTCAATGTGCCATTTATTCTTCCAAATAAACTCTAAAACCATTTGATTCTTTACTCTGAGTCTCCTAACACACACACACACATACACTTTGGGATTTGAGTATACTTACATAAAATTTATACAATAGCCTAAGAGGTTACATTTTTTCTTTTGTCCTATAAAGTATATTTCCCATCTCCTTCAAAGACTAATGGTATTCTTTTTACTGAAGTTTTTATTTTTATTACTTAAGTATTCTCTACCAAAGGTATGTTTTATATTTCTGTTTGTTGAGATCCATCATTTAGTGAACAGTCTAAGTTGAAGATCTAACTGAATTCCCCCACCCCACAAAAGGGTAATATTTTTATTTAACACTTGCTTATGAAACTTGAGAAATGGCCCTACTCCTTCCACACTTTATTATTTTAACTTGGATTATAAAAGCTATAAACATATCATCTTCAAAAATTTGCCTGCCATTTCATTTTTGTCTATGGGAAAATTAATTGTTTAGCAATAACTGGTTTCAGGGCTCAATATTAGTTCTTTTCAGTCACAACTTCTGTACTTCAGAGTTCTTAATTTTGATAAAAGTCTAAGTGATCTGCCCTTTGATTGGTTTGATCTTAAAATGTAGCAGTAGAAGAATCGTGAATTCTTATATAAACATGTTCTGTAGTTGTCTTTCCTAAACAATTCGTGGATAGATACTTTGTTCCATAAATGCTCTGTAGAGTTAACTGATCTTTTATATTTTGAATAATAATTTTTTAGTTAAACTGTTCTTTATTCCTTGTGAGTAAACTTTAATAGCTTGCACTTTTTATGCTTTTAATATTTTTCCTAGACCTCTTGAAATAAATTTTAAATAAAACCTTCCGAGGTATTTTTAAGTGCTGCAGTCATTCCATGTTGATTTCATTTGGAATATAAGCTTTCTTGATTTGTTGTCTCATCTTTTTCAGGGGACAGGATCTAAATATTTTTCTTTCTATTAATTCTTTTCAATATTACTTATATTTTTGTTCACTCTTTTATGGTCTTAGCTTTATTTTTGTTCTTAGCCTCAATTTACTAATCTTTTAGGAGAAATGTTTCAGTTAAGCCTGAAATTAGATATTGTCATTTGTTTTTAAACTTTATTACTTTTATAAATAAACTACTTTATTTTTCATGGTTTATTTTTAGCACAATTTTGAGTTCACACAAACAAAAGAAAATTTAGAGGTACAGAGTTTTCCTGTATGCTCCCTTACCCCATGCATGCACAGCCTAACCTCATTATCAGCGTCCCCAACCGGATTATAATCACCCAAAGTCCATAGTTTAGAATGCCTTCTTGGTGTTGTATATTTTATGGGTTTGGACTAATATTGTTTAAATACAAAAATGTGCTAAAAAGTCACATGACTTATCTGGTGCTTATTATGAACAGAAACAATTCCAGATTGGTGTACATTATTTTAGGTTTACATCAGTTCAATTCTTTTTTGAAGTTTTTAATATTAAGGTAATTCATTTCACAAGGACAATCGCTGGATGTTAACTTTAATCAGAATTGTACTTTTATATAGTAAAACACTTATGAAAATTTGTGGAATATTGGAATTTCCTCGTCCATTGGTAAACACGGAAATTTTATAAGTACTTGAATTAGAAATTTTTATTGGGTACTACCTTCAAAAATGGGCATTCTCTTTGGTTGAAAGTCGCCCCCCTGTGGTTAGCATATACGGAACACCCTGGATGCTTCGTTTATCCACCATCCTGTCCAGCTTTCCTGTGTAGGAGACTTTGAAGAGCAATTTGTTTTAAGGATATAGCTACCTTTGTATAGAAAGTATGCTGTTTTTATTTTGATTTTTTAAAATCTAGTTTGTTTTTTTGGGGATGAAGCTTTGGAGAAGGTATTTAGACATCGAGGGGACACTGAAGCAGTGTCACGCCAATTCTCGCTGCATCTGTTGGCTGGTTAATGTGCAGTACTAAAAACGAAACCATTACTATGTGTTTTATGATTGAATTTTAAAGATAATAACGGTCTTTTGAACTTTATTGCATCTATTCGCTGGAAACTGAACGCAAAATGCGGCGAAGGTTGGGAAAGGAAGGTGGAATTGCAGTAACAGGTCCTGATTGGCTAACTATGATCGGGAGTCGAAGTCCGGCTCTAAGAGCCTCGCCTACAGCGTCCTTAGCAACCAGACTTGGTCCCCAGCGACCCAGAGCGCTAGGTCTGGCTTCTGAGGACCAGAGAGTTAAGGGTATTACCTCACTCACTATTTCAGGGCAACCGGGAGACCCGCAGACACCCATGGGACCAATGAGCCTCCTTTGGAGTTCCATAGTTTTGGCTGTTGGAAGAAACCTCCACTACTGGCGTTACTAGGCTGAGCCTGCCATGCCGCGCCTCCTGAGATTCTAAAGGGTCTAGCCTAGAACCAATACTTGGAGGGCAGGAAGGGAGAAGGTAGGCGGTCAGCCACCAGGTCATCTGGTAGGAAAACACTTTTTTTCCCCTGAGGATATCAAAAGAGGTGGGACAACTTTCTTATTGCTATCAATAGGGGGAATTCTTTTAATTTCCTCTGGACAGGAAATTAAACTGCTGGTCCTTTGTCAATCCTTAATTCAGGAGCCAACTTGCCTCACTGGACAGTTCTCAAGCTCTTCTATAGTTGGTGAAATTGCCTCCCACTCATTCAAAAAATTTAAAGTGTGTGTTGAGGGGAGGTGCCTTGAGGATATAAAACTCACGAATTTTTGAAAGGCTATTAAATCTTGAAAAAAGGGTATAAGTCACCCACTAGGAAAATTTTTCTAGGAGGAGTAAAGGCGATGGTAGGGTCCCTTATTTACCTTATCTCAACACTGTCTGAATGAATTATATGTTTTTGGTGGTTTTTGGTCAAATTATCTTGTGTCTTTTACAGTTGCAGTCTAAATCTTGTATTCCCTAATACAGGTTACCTATCCAAAGGCTCGCTAGTTTTATCATTGTCTCAGAAATTTTTAAAAAGTGCATTTTTCTTTGTTTTAATTGGAGTTTAAAAATACAGTAAGAATTAATGTCAAAAGTTTAATTTATTTAAGTTCTGGGTCTATGACAGGTAGCAAACTGCCAAGCATCCAGATATCTTGCTGGAGCCATTTCATCAATCGAAACATCTCAAGTGTATACAAGGTCTGTCCTGAACGTATTGAGCAAATGTCAATATAACAGTTTGTGTGGCCGATACTTTCAGGACAGACCTTGTAGGTCCTACTGTTATTCAGGGAGATTTGCAGTACATAGGACACTATTGACAAGTCTAAGGGTCTTAGAGTATGCAAGCCTTTAATTCTGTTTAGTGCACCGTTTCTCAAACTTATTTCACAACAAAAGGTTTTTATGAGATAATACATCCTAGGAATCTGTATTCTGCAAAATACATTTGGGAGTTACTGTTTAAACTAAATATTATATACTTTATATTTATATTTTCATAAAACCAAATGAATTTATTTATTATGTAAAACTATATTTTCAGGTGGTATCATGTTGCATATATAAAAAATGCTAAGGAATCCACTAGCAAACTAGTTGAACTAATGAAAAAGTTTAACAAGGTTGAAGTATTTAAGATCTGTATTCAAAAATTAGTTTGCAACATGGATGGAACTGGAGAGTATTATGCTTAGTGAAATAAGCCAGTCAGTGAAGGTCAAATATCATATGATCTCACCCATTACGGGACAGTAATGAGCAAAACTAACAACAAGCAAAACAGAACCAAATATATGAATACAATGAATAGGCCTTCAGTGGTCAGGGGGAACGGGGTTGGGGGGAGGGGGGAGGCAGAGGCAAGAAAGGGGAGCAGCTTAGACAAGAACCTAGTATAAAGGAAACATGGACATGGACAACAGGTGGGATTGACTTTGGGGGGAATGGGTGGGTGGGGAGGGGGACAGAGGGGAGCAAAAAGGGGATGGATGTAATACAACAAAAATAAAATAAAATAAAATTAGTTTGCAGTGCAATTAGAAAACAGAGTCTACTTATACTAGAATCAAAAAGAAAACAGTCTATTTATAATAGAATCAAAAAGAGTGAAATACCTATGAATAAATTTAACACAGTGTAAAAAATACTTTGATAATTACAAAGCATTGCTGAAAGAGATTAAAGAAGGCAAAATAAATGGGAAGACATCCTATTCTCATGGATAAGAATACATAATAAGCCCTGGCTGGTGGCTCAGTGGAAAGGCATCAGCCTGTGAACCCAAAGGTTGCTGGTTCGATTCCCAGCCAGGGCACATAACCAGGTTGCAAGCCAGGTCTCCAGCCAGATTCATAGCTGGAGGCAGGTGAAAGGCAACCATACATTGATGCTTCTCCCCCTCTCTGCCTCTCTCCCTTCTCCTCCTTTTAGAAATAACAAAATCTTTTTTTTTTTTTTTAAAGAGTACATAATATGTTAAGATAGCAATGCTCCCAAAATTGATCTACCGGTTCAGTACTGGTTCTGCAGATTGATGCAGAATTTGATAAGCTAGCCCTAAAATTCACATGGAAATTCTACCTTGGACATAGAATAGATAAAACAATCTTGAAAAAGAAGTAAAAATTTGGAAGACTCACATTTCTCAATTTCAACAATCACTACTGAGCAGCCGTAATCAAAACATATGGTACTGGCATGAAGATAGACATACAGGTCAATAATAGAATTGAGAAACTAGAAATAAACCCTCACATTTGTGGTAAATTGCTTGTTGATAAGGATGCAAAATTAATTCAACAAAAGTAAAAAATTTCCAACAAATGGTTCTGGAACATTTGGATATCAATATGAAAAAGAACAGTTACAACACTATATACTAGATAACGCAAATGGATCAAAAAATTAAATGTAAGTGCAAAAGCTACAAAAACCTTAGAAGAAAACATGCATAAACCCTTCTGACATGGATTTAGGCAATTGTGTCTTACATATGACAACAAAAGCATATATAACCAAAGAAAAACTAGACCCAATAGACTTCATCAAAATTATAAACATAGCTGTTCAAAGCATACCATCAAGAAAATGAAAAGACAACATACAAATTGGGATAAAATTTTTGCAAATTATTCATCTAGAATATATAAAAAACATTTGTTAAGTTAACTAACTAACATTGAAGATCTAACTGGCGTTATTAAGAGATTCATTCCACGTTGCATGTAGAAAGGAACTTCCAAGAGTTGTACAAAATAAAAGGTTTATACAATAAGAAGGGCAGGGCAAGGGAGTTATTAACAAAAGAACAAAAAGGATTTTTTAACCAGGCCATCTTCTTTTGGAGGGAAAGGAATATAAAGGGTATTTTTTCTTCACGTTGATTGCCTCCTCTGTCTATGACGAAGTGGGGATGGACAGGGCCTATGTGACAGATTACTTCATTGATATTGCCCATAAAATTCCAGATTGGTTGATTAAGATTACATTTCTACCCTGGCTGATGTCACAGAGGATAAGGTGCCAGCCTGCGGACCCAAAGGTCGCTGGTTCGATTCCCCAGCCAGGGCACATAACCAGGTTGCAAGTCAGGTCTCCAGCCAGGGCTGTAGCTAAAGTCAGGTGAAAGGTAACCATACACTGATGTCTGTCTCCCTTTCTGCCTCTCTCCCTTCCTCTCTCTCTGAAAATAATAAATAAAATCTTAAAAAAAAAAAGATCGCATTTCTGGGAGAGGTTGACACACTAGTTAGGTCAGAGATTACATCTAGATTTTAGTATGGGTTTCAGCAAAAGTGACTCCATTTGGGGGTCTGCTGTTTTCTTTTTAACACATTGCAACTCAATAATAAAAAGTACAATTAAAAATGGTCAAAGGATCTGAATAGACATTTCTTCAAAAGAGATATGTAACTGCCTGAGAAGCACATGGAAAGATGATTAATATCATTAGTTATTAGGGAAATTCAAATAAAAACCATACCTGATTGGATACCTGTAATCGAAATAACAAGTGTTAATGAGGATGTGGAGAAATTGGTGCCTTTAGACACTGCTGGTGAGAATGTGAAATAGTGCAGCCACTTTGGAAAACAATCTTGCAGTTCCTTAAATGGTTAAACAAAGAGTCACCACATGATTCAGCAATTCCTTTAGTTGGTATATGCTCAAGAGACTTGGAAACATATATCCACAGAAAAGTTGTACGTTATGTTAATAGCCCAATTAAGCTTGAATTCATTCAGATCTTGGATTCTAGGATCTCTTTGGCAGCTAGCTCACAATTAAGACAAGTCTATACTTTTATTTACAAAACATAAACTTTCGTGGCCACATGTGTTTTCACTCTATGTGTGTATGTAAGGTAGAAGAACAAATACAGAAAACCTTACTCTTTTCAAGAAGCCCAGGAGAGGATGCAGAAAGCAATTCTTTGAGAAGAATAAATTATACAGTTTCTTTTAGTACATTGCCTGTAATGACTTCATGTACTTGGTGTGAAGTGGTAATTTAGCTACTGGGCCATTCAGTCACTTCTCTGGCTATTCAGGCTTCCTTGTTTGATCAGTCATGCATAGACAAAATGTATGTATCCTTTATATATGGAGAACATTGGATTTTTCTAATTACTGCCAAGTTTATCCTATGGCATAGTACAATAAAAGCAGCCAACCAGTGGTTAGTGTTTTTAAAACCTGTGGGCTATCTTTCGTCAGGCATTGTTAATGCTCTTAAAGATTATAGCACCAATACAGAGCTGTTTCATCAGGTTCAGGACTAAGGTTTTCATGAGATATTACCTTAGAATGTTTATTAATGAATTTTTTAGCAGAATGTTTTTCATGCATGTATTCAGATATTTTATACCATGACGCTTCTTAAATTTCCACAGCCAATCTAAATATTCACATTCACATTTCAGTGTTGAGTTCTTCATAATTGTTTTGCTCTTTCAGAAGTGGCCTATAGACTTTGATTTATGCTTGTTCTAAATTATAAAAAGAAAAATTAAAGATCACCATATTGTTGATAATTTTGTGCTGAAAAAATTCATGGTAAGTTCTCTCAAATTTTAAGTGTCCTGTTCATTAGATAAAGATATATTCATTCTTTGAACTCAAGACCAACACAGACAAAGAATTCTATTGAGACAGATAGGTGTAAAGCCTACCTTATTTATTTTAAATTTTAAGTAGGCTATTCTTTAGATATTATCATATTTTTATATAATGTCATATTGATCAAATATTCCTCTTGGGCAATTTTTCTCCCTAAAGTTATTTGGAGCCTTTTCATGGAATTAAGCATCTAAAAATGTGATAATGTTGGTTTAAAGTATATATACTATATATACTTTAAAGAATACATATATTCTTTATATATATGGTTTAAGGAATATATATGTTCTTGAATAGAGAAGTACAGACCAAAAGGGAAATAGAGTCTTAAAAAATACATGTAGAACCTTCATCCCTAAGAGATATGAATGGTATCCCATCACGCATACTTTTCTTTTATAAACTAATATTTTTAATCTTTTTAACTATTCCCCCCCCCAAAAAAAAAGACACAATTTTTGTATTTCCTCACTTTTCCCACATGCTTCTTGGCAAAATATGTAAATCCCAAAATGGATAAGATAATCCAGTTTCAAACATGTTTTGTCTAAAAGTTTTACAATTTAAATTTATAACTGATATAGTTTAACTTTTTAATGGCAGATAAAATAATTTACTATTTTAAAAACGCAGTAGATAAAATATAAACTATATACTCAAATGTTATGCTCCAGCAATCTGGTTAGTCCCTCTGAATTTGGATTTGATTGTTGGCAGTAGGGATATATTGGAGAGTCTTAAACAAGTGTGTGGGTGGGAACTGGAGAAGGGTGAAATGATAAGGTTTAAATTTGGAAAAAATTACTTTAGCAGTCATGTAAAAGATGAGCCTAGACAAAGATCAAGAGACTGGAAGATACGACATTATTGTATTAATCTAGGACAAAGATAATGACATCTTTACTTAGATGAATGGGAGAACAGATGAAAAGGAGACCAGATTAATAGAGCTCCTTTGAAGTTGGGAATCAATAGCACATAGTGACAATGGTTGCTCCCCAATAATTTGATGCTCTCCTTCTTCCCCCACCCCCCTGGTCACTATCAGTCTGTTCCTTGTTTCCATGCCTCTGGTTCTATTTTGCTTGTTTGTTTTGTTCATTAGGTTCCTGTATTAGATAAAATCATATGGTATTTATCGCTAAATCTAATACTCTCTAGTTCCATCCATGCTGTCACAAACAGTAGGAGTTCCTTCTTTCTTTCTTTTGTGTAGTATTCCATTGTATAAATATACCACAGTTTTTTTATCCAGTCATCCACTGATGGGCCCTTAGGCTGTTTCCAGGACTTGGCTATTGTAAATAGTGCTTCTGTGAACACAGGGGTACAAAAGTTCTTTTGAATTGGTGTTTCAGGATTCTTCAGGTATAATCCTAGCAGTGGAATCACTGGATCAAAAGGCTGTTCCATTTTTAGTCTTTTTGAGGAAATTCCATACTGTTTTCCACAGTAGCTGCATCAATCTGCATTCCTACTAACAGAGCAGTTTCCTTTTCTCCACATCCTTGTCAGCACTTGTTTGTTGATTTGTTAATGATGGCCATTCTGACCAGTGTGAGATGGTATCTCCTTGTTGTTTTAATTTGCATCTCTCTGATGGCTATTGACATTGACCATCCTTTCATATGCCTAGGGGCTCCCTGTATATCCTCCTTGGAGAAGTGTTTGTTCAGGTTCTTTGCTCCATTTTTAAATTGGATTATCTGTCTCCTTGGTGTTGAGTTGTGTAAGTTCTTTTATATTTTAGAGATCAAACCCTTGTCCGAGGTATCATCAGCAAATATGTTTCTCCATATGGCTGGTTCTCTTTTCATTTTGCTGATGTTTTCTTTAGCTGAGCATAAACTTTTTAGTTTGATGTAGTCCCTTTTTGATCTAGGGTGTTTTTCAATGCCAAAATATCCTTGGTGTTTCTTTGTTTGGAATATATGTCCATTGTTGACAATGAGGTGTTAAAATCTCCTACTATGAGTGTGTTGCTGTCAATACCCTTTTTGAATTCCTCCAAGATTTTCCATATATATTTGGGTGCTCCTATGTTGGGTGCATATATATATTTACAAGGGTTATATCTTTTTTAATGGATTCTTCCCTTAAGTGTTATAAAGAGTCCTTCTTTGTCTCTTTATGGCCTTTATTTTGAAATCTATTTTATCTGATATAAGTATTGCTACCCCAGCTTTTTTTTCATGTCCATTAGCTTGAAATATTTTTTTCTATCTCTTCACTTTCAGTCTGTGTAGATCTTTTGTTCTGAGGTGGGTCTCCTGTAGATAGATATAGGATCATGTTTTCTTATCCATTCAGCTATCCTGTGCCTTTTGATTCATGTATTTAATCCATTAACATTTAAGTTTATTATTAATAGGTATTTATTCAATGTCATTTCCCCCCTTTACACCTGTGTTCCTCTCTGTCTCTCTCTGTTTCTTTATCTTTTTAAAGCTGACTCTTTAGAATCTCTAGCAATGCTGGTTTGGTGAACATATATTCTTTTAGCCATCTTTTGCCTGAAAACTCCTTATTTCACCTTCTCTTTCAAATGAGAGCTTTGCTAGGTAGAGTAGTCTTGGTTGTAGGCTTTTATTTTTCATTGCTTGGCATAAGTTTTGCATTCCCTTCTGGCTTGTAGAGTTTCTGTTGAGGAATCAGCTGTTAGCCTTGTCAGGGCTCCGTGTATGTTATTAGCTGTTTCTCTATTGCTGATTTTAGGATTCTCTCTTTGTCTTTGAAACTTGCTATTTTAATTATGTGTCTTGGTGTGGGCCTGTTTGGGTTCATCTTCATTGGGACCCTCTGTGCTTTATCAACTTATGTAGCTTTTTCTGTCCTCAAGTTATGGAAGTTTTCTGTCATTACTTTTTCAAACAGGTTTTCTATTTCTTGTTCCTCTTCTCCTTCTGGTATCCCTATGATATGGATATGATTACATTTCATGTTGTCTTGCACCTCTTTTAACACCTCTTCATTCTTTTTCAGTCTTTTGTTGTTGTTGTTGTTGTTGTTGACTGGGGATTTTTTCATGTTGTCCTCCAGCTTGCGATTCTTTGCTTCATCTAGCCTGCTTTTGATTCCTTCTATTGTTTCCTCCAACTCAGAAATTGTATTTTTCATTTCCTCCCACTTCTTATTGTTGGTTTCTATGTCCTTTTTAATGCTGGTGTAGTTCTCTGTAAGTTCATTATAGGTTCCCCTCTTTGTTGTTTTCTCTCAGCTCACTGAGCTCATTGAGCTTCTGTATAATCATTTTGAATTCCATGTCTGATAGTTTGCTAGACTCTATTTCATTTAGCATTCTCTCTGGGGATTACTCCTTTTCTTTTGATGGGGGGTTATTTCTTTGTCTCCTCATAGTAGGTGACTCTTCTTTTTTGTTTTTGCTTGTTACTTCTTGGATCTGCCCTTGGTGACTGAGATTGTGTCCCAGTCTGGGGCTAGGCAGCCTATTCAAGACTACCAGAGATCTACTGTCTTTGTCTCCTTTAGTTGTTAATCTAATCAAACTGTGATTAGTCATCAGGCTTAAGCTCTGCAAGGTGGGGCAGAATATTTCCTGAGGGCAAGGCTATTGCTTCCCCTCAGGCTGATGCCACTTGGAGGGGAGTGTTATGTCTGTGGAATTGGGGATGAGTCCACATTGGGACCCCATTGGCTGCTCCCTCAGTTCCCTCCTTAAAGCCACCTCACCAAAGTCCTTAGTGTTTCTTCTAGTCCACTCTGCCCTCCCTCTGCTGGAGTCCAGGATAAGTGGGTGCCAATGTATTTTTGTGCATGGTCCCTTTAAGACCTGTCTGTGTCTCAGGCAGTCATGGTTTAATGAAGTGACCTCTTCTGATCTCTCTGTTGTTATAAGGCTTTTCTTCATCTATTGTTCATTTGGTTACTCTGGATGATTTCTCTACTATTTAATTGTAATCCAGATTGGTCTTGGGAGGAAGTTAGTGTAGCTCTATTTACTCCTTCACCATCTTGGATCTTAAATTTTTAAAAAAGTTTTATATCACTAAACCTAATTTTAATACAATATATTATTTTATAATCTTATTATTGTTAAAATTTGCATATAGTGAAATGCATAAATGTTCATTGTACAATTTATAATGAGCATGCTGGGTATCTGTTTCTGGTAACAACTGCTCTAAAATTTACTGTGTTAAATAATTTTTTATCAACTCTTATGCTTCTGGAGTTGATTGCATGCAGCTGAGCTTGAGTAGTTCTCATTTAGGGTCTCTCCTGTGATTTCAGTTAGATATCAGCTACAGCTCTAGTCATTTGAAGGCTTGACTGGGTACTACTGCACATATAATGAAGACTAAAAAAATAAATAAAACCATGGAGCAACAAAAAATATAGCAATACTACTACTATTACTATTAGTATTACTACTCTCATTATTACTGAGAGTAGTAATGGTTTACATCCTTGCCAGCCCTGAGAACAACACCATCTCAGGGGTTCTTTTCTTTTTTAATTTAAATAATTACCTCATGATTGGAAAAAGTCTCTTTATTCAGTTATCACATCTAAATGTGTTGTCTGTTTCCTGCCAGAACCTTGACTGATATAATGATAAGGGTTAAAAATTAGCTATCTTAAAAATGAAATGCAAGTTGATTCAACATAATTCTGACCACTCAAGTTTGTTACTTTATTTTTGCTATTTAAATATTCCACAAAACACAAATAGTTTGTCCTACTTTTGATCTTACATCCATAAAATGTGCTCAGACATGCTTCTAAAGGAAATTAAATTTGGATGTGAGGGCAACCAGAGAAAACATAATCTAAATGGCAAAAAGACAGAAGACAGAAAAATAAATTTATAAGTAACTTTAAAAACAGGAAGCATAGTAATCGAATACTGATCATAAATAAGCACTTACGTATGTAAAACTTTCTATAAGTCAAGGTTTATTCTAAGTGATCTATATACATTAATCTATTTACCTCTATAAAGGAACTATAAAGGTACTATTCCCTTTGCATAGGGGAAGAAACTGAGGCACAGAGAAATTAAGTAAATCAGCTAATCTGGTTATATTCTTTTAACTACAAGGCCATGATGGTTTTTTCAATTGTTTTATAACTGGTAAAGTAAAAGAAATACTAAATATTACATGAAAGGATAATTTTATAGTAGCAATAGAAAGAATATGGGTTTTTGATTCAAAGTTGGGTTTGATGTGTAGGTCTGATAGTTTAAATTTAAGTGTTTCCTTAATATAATTTCATACTTAATACTGATTTTCCTTCTTGCCACCCTTTTCCCCACAAATAATGAATTTGCATAAAATATATTATTTCATACTGAGAGTACATTTGCATTCTAATAACACAATTTAACCTTTCTCTTTATGGTTTATGATCCATGAATATGCCTGTTAAGAAATCACCTGTGATTAATCCATTTGGAATAATATCTTCCTCTTATTATGAATAATTCTTGAGATTTAATTTTTAAAACTTAAGGAAAAGAAAGAGTAATAAATCAAAGTTGATGAGGAATCCCTGACGCACAGAGATTAGAGATCCTTCAGTGCCACAAATGAAACAAAAACTCCCCAGGCAGCCTAGGTGTGGGGAAGGAAGGCTTGGCTAATGTCAGAGAGACAAGAGCCTCGAGCCCCCCTCTCCAGAGATTTTTATTGGGTAACCAAGGTAGGGGGTACATGTGCACATCATAGATCATTGTGAAAAAAGGAGAATGCTTTATAGAATAAGAGTTATTATGTTTAAACCACAATAGAAGGAATGCAGAGGTTTTAACCCATGGTACGGTCTGGGTATGCTGGACAAGGTGTCAACAAAGACTCCAGGTGGCTCATAGAAATAGGGAAGGTAAGGTTGCATATGGGTTAAAGTTTAACATCTGCTGCTGTTCCAATAAGCAAGTAAGGGAAGTTTGCTTAACTTCAAAGATTACACAGAAAATTTCCATGGCCAGCTTCCAACCGGGGTCTCCCAGTTACAGCATTGGGGCCTGTATGCACCCAGTTTTTCTGGTTTCCCGGCCAGGTCTTGTAGGCTTAGCCTGGCCTGCATGGGGCTCCACAACCACACTGCTGTCCCTGGGTGTTTCCAACAAAAGTAAGAAAATTTCAAATGATTTAAAACAGTAGACCCATATATATTGTAGAATTTAGAAATTACAAATAATTGTGAGTGATAAATATAGCTAAGGATAAATATAATAAAATTTACGATTTTAAAATTATTTATAATCATTTCCAAAATTTTGAATTCTACGTGTTTGTTTTACATAAATTTTAGCTCTGGCTGGTGGCACAGTGAATAAGACACTGGCCTGTGAACCCAGAGGTTGCTGGTTCAATTCCTAGCCAGGCACATAACCAGGTTGCAAGCCAGGTCTCCAGCCAGGTCTGTAGCTGGAGGCAGGTGAAAGGCAACCATATATTGATGTCTCTCTCCCTCTCTGCCTTTCTTCCTTCCCTTCTCTCTAAAACTAATAAATAAAATATTTAAAAAAAAGCAATTTTTCTATAGTCATATATGTATTTTAAGTTGCTATAATGATCCATAAAATGCACGAGAAAGCATTTAGTAATTACTATATTGTGTAACATTTTAGCTATTGCTATATCCTTTGCTATTTCAAATTAAGCCACAATAGAATGTTTTTCTTCATCAAATTATTGCCTTGGGATAAAATTTCTAAAATGAAGTTACTAGATCAAAGTTGGTTGATATTTTAAAAATCGTGTGTGATTTTAAGAAATTTTGAAACTTAAAAAGAGAATAAAATATACAATAAAATATACATGTTGACATATGTTTGTTTCAAAATTTTTTCTTTAATAAAGAATAGATCAACAGATCGACTAACCTGAAGCTCTTTGATAGCACACGTGCCCTCCCAACTATAATAATTATGGCATATATCATTTCAGTTCATTTTCTACTTTCATATACATGAATATAAAATTGTATTTTCTATGTGAATCTAAATGTAATTATACCTTTACATAAATTACGTACAGTGATAAACTGTAACACATTTATCTTTGACTTGATTTTTAAAAAATTGTTATGTTTGAATTCAATCCATATTGATGATTATGTATTTTCTTCATTCACATTAGCAGCTGCATAATGTTTTAATATTATGAATTCTTCTAATTTTACTTACTTGACTTTCCAAATTTTATCATAAAATTAATGTATATTTATGAGAAAATTATTGTATGTTTCTCCTTGTGTATCTTTATGT
This sequence comes from Noctilio leporinus, assembly GCA_004026585.1. Taxonomy (NCBI): domain Eukaryota; kingdom Metazoa; phylum Chordata; class Mammalia; order Chiroptera; family Noctilionidae; genus Noctilio; species Noctilio leporinus. The sequence goes on from PVIW01001874.1 coordinate 167,132, forward strand.
TTCTTTGGAGTGGGTTTTTTAATGTCTTGATTTTTATTTTATTATTTATTTTTAAAAAGATTTTATTTATTATCTTTAGAGAGAGGGGAAGGGAGAGAGACAGAGAGGAGAGAGACATCAATGTATGGCTGCCTTTCACCTGACTTCAGCTACAGACCTGGCTGGAGACCTGGCTTGCAACCTGGTTATATGCCCTGGCTGGGGAATCGAACCAGTGACCTTTGGATTTGCAGGCTGGTGCCTTATCCACTGTGCCTCCAGCCAGGGCCTAATGTCTTGATTTTTAAATTTAACTTGATGCTATTGCTATGCAAAGTATCTGAATCAATTCACATGTTCTTTAGTAGTATGCAACCATATCACTTCCCTTATCTTCACTAACATCTGGTATTATCAGACTTCTTAATATTTGCTATTATAGGAGGTCAAAAGTAGTACTTGCCTGATAATTCAGTTTTTGAAATCTCTGATAACTAATGAGATAAAGCATCTTTAAGTGTCTGTTTGCCATTAGCCTTACTTCTATGAATTATCTCTTCATATCTTTGACCAATTTACTTTTGTGTTGTTTTTTTTTTAATTGAATATTTATTATGAAATCTTCCAGTTTGGTTTCTCTTTAAACTTTGTTTAAACTTTGCCTTTTATCATAAAGAAGCCTTGAAAATTAATATAGTTATTATGCCTTTAAGACTTATTCAAGATGTTGAGTGTAAGTATATAATATTGCTGATTTGTTCATTCTATTATTCCATTTTATTAACATATGCCTTCTTTTATTGTTGGCCATTTGAATTATTGCCTGCTTATGGTTAATTATAAACTGTTTCTATGAACACTGTTACACAGGCATCTTAGCACATCTTCTAATGTACATACCTAGGAATAGACTCTTTCGGATCATAGAATATATATCATTTAGTGAACAGAAGTTATTAATTATACATGTTTTGTGATTAGTCATTTTTGTATTTTGGCTGAAAAATCTATCTCCACCACAGAACACTGTAGATATTCTTATACATTATTTTCTTAAAAAACTTGTTGTTTTGTCTTTCATGTATTACATATGGAAATGGTTTTTATTAATAGTTTTAAGAACAGTTCTAATTTTCTTTCTTTTATATACATACCCAATTATCAGCACCCTTCTTCACTATTTCTCTAGTACAATTATTGCATAAATAAAATTTCTGTATGTAATGGGTATGTTTCTGGGCTCTCTATTCTGTTTCACCAGTTGTTGTTTTTTTTTTAAGATTTTATTATTTTTAGAGAGAGGGAAAGGGACAGAGGCAGAGAGGGAGAAAAACATCAATGTATAGTTGTCTTTTACCTGCCTCTAGCTACAGAGCTGGCTGGAAACCTGGCTTGCCACCTGGTTATGTGCCCTGACTAGGAATCGAACCAGTGAACTTTGGGTTTGAAGGCCAGCACCTATCCACTGAGCCACCATCCAGGGCCACGAGTTACTTTTTATAGCAATACCACACTACCTTAGTTACTGTCATTTAGTAATAACATTGAATAGCTACTATGATTTTCAAAATGTGTTCTTCTTCAATGATATACTGCATATTATTGTTAGAGTCAATTTATCATGTTTATTTTTCCAAGTATTAGAGATTGTTTATTGGATTTTTCTGACTCTATAGATCAATACGAGGAGAATTGGCATATTTAACATAGTAAGGATTGCAATCCATTAACAAGTACTATCTTATATAGTTATTTGTAAAAGTTTCTCAATAAAATTTTAATGTTGTTTTCCTTAGAGGTAGTTACTATATTTTGTTAGATGCATTTATCTATTTTATTTATTTATTATTTAAAAAAAATATTTTATTGATTACTTTTAGAGAGAAGGGCAGGGAGGGAGGAAGAAAGGGAGAGAAACATCAATGTATGGTTGCCTTTTATCTGCCTCTAGCTACAGACCTGGTACTGTTATATTTTATGCATATATATATATATATATATATATATATATATATATATATTAAAGATTTCATTCATTATTTTTTAGAGAGAATGGCAGGGAGGGAGGAAGAAAGGGAGATAAACATCAATGTATGGTTGTTTTTCACCTGCCTGCAGCTGGGAACCTGGCTGGAGACCTGGTTTGCAACCTGATTACGTGCCCTGGCTGGGAAATTGAACCAGAGACCTTTGGGCTTGCAGGCTGGCACCAATCCACTGAGCCACACCAGCCAGGGCTATTTTATGCATATATTGTTTAAAAGTAGATTTTTTCTATCTGTTGTCAGAAGAGAGAAATGCAATTGACTTTTATACATTTATCTTAATACAAAAATTTTGCTAAATTGTTTTATTTTAAACATTATTTCAATTTTGATTTAAAAGGAATACTCTAAACACAATTAATAATGTTGTTTTTCCTCTAACCTTATTTGGCATTTTATTTTGTGTTGTTTATGAATCACACTAGACTTTATTACTATTTTAAGTAGTTATATTTTATTTACTGCATCACTTTCCTTGCTTTTTATTCCATCTTGTTTCTTAGACCTTGTTTTTCTTTTTCTTATGTACAACTTTAAAAATTTTCTCCAGTGAAGTTTTGTTACTAAAAATCTGATCTTGGCCCTGGCTGGTAGCACAGTAGGTAAGGCGCTAGCCTGCAAATCCAAATGTCGCAGGTTTCATTCCCCAGCCAGGGCACATAAGGTTGCAAACCAGGTCTCCAGTCAGGTCTGTGGCCGGAGGCAGGTAAAAGAGCAACCATACATTGATGTCTCTCTCCTTCTCTGCCTCTCTCCCTTTCCCTCTTTCTAAAAATAATGAAATAAAATCTTAAAAAAAAAAAATCTGATCTTGTTAGTCTAAATATATTTTCATTTTTTTCTTACTCTTAAAATTTAAAATTCAAATATGGAGCTATCTTTTGTCTGTTACCACTTTTATTTCCTTTTTTTCCTGAAGTACATCAATGATATTATTCCACTCACAATTTCTCTTACTGTTGTTAAGAAGTTGGGTGAAATTTTGATGCTATCTTTTTAAGATTAATTCATTTTTTCAAACTTCAGGTGCTTTCAAAAATTTCTTACTGTCTTACGTTCCCTGCAGTTTAACTATGACATATTAGGATGTAATTAAAATCATCCCCCTTGAATTTCTTAGAACTTTTGAATTTGTGGACTGTGTCTTTCATAATTCCTAAAAAATTATCAGACGTTATTTCTTTAGATAGCACCTTGGCAACCCATTTTTTCTTTTCCCTCCTTACAGAACTCTTGATTAAATGTATATTAGACTATCTCACTTTATATTTCCACATCTTTTACTCTTGCATCTCTATTTTCCATCTTTTGTCTATTCTGATGTGATGTTTTCTACATGACTAATTTTCTCTCTTGTTACCAAATTTATCCATTTTTAATAATTATATCTTACATTTTTAGTAATTCATTTATTTTCTTCAAATATCCTATTTGGGCTTATAGCTTCTGGTTGCCTGCAGATAATTTTAAGTATATTGCAGAACAAGTATGATTTTATAATTTGTATCTGCTTGTTGCAATGAGTAGTCTTATTGTATAATTTTTGTTATTCTCATTCATGCTGTATCTTATTGTTTTCCACTTGTCCTTGGGGAGAAATATTGGTGTCATCCTCCAGAGAACCTTGTATTTGCTCTCTGCCAAGCACCTGTAGATACTACTAGTTTGGGACAACTGAAACTGAGTTCCCGGCCTAAGTGGGCCTGGCCAACCAGCTGTCTTTGCCTGGGGTAGAAATCTGTGTTGAGACTGACCATGTCAGAAACACACACACACACACGCACGCACACATGTGCACACACACATTTTTTCTTTTTCTTTCTTCTCTGCTGAGCACCAAAGCTATCTTCTCTACAGCCTCCTGTGGTTAGGGAGACAAGATTGGGATGGCAATACAGAGAGTCTCCAGTAAGTTTCCTGCACTTCAAAAATCCCAGTTTTTCCTTTACTGTCCAGTCACATGGGAAACATATCTGGCATTCTCTCCATGGCTCCTTGTCTCTAGAGGAATCAGATTCTGCTCCTGTCATCAGCTGTTTGGGATGAAGAGACTTAACTTGCACAAAGGAACATCATCTTTGTTTTTATTCTTAGGTGTTGCATAAATTGTCATAGGCCTCATGCTATGTTTGCTTCACTTACTCTGTCTTAGAGTCATGAGTTTTTGCAGGCTCAGAGTGAATACTGTTAGAGACACATGTAGGGAATCCATGTAAATCCTTCAAATTAGGCAATTTCTGGACAAAAAAGAGAATCACACCATCTTGCAATGGATTACTGGTTCATATCACACTTTTTTCTCACTATTTTTATAACTAAGATTATTTTATTGCGTATCGTCTAATTTGCTTTTTCTACTTTATCTAGAGATGAAAAAGATAAATATTTTGAATACTTATATCAAGTACACACTTATTTTAGCTTACTGGAAGAAATTAAAGGGAATCTAAGTCTAACACTAGGAATATTTAGTCAAACTATTAGGATTATTTTACATCTTTCTCATAGTATCTGCTTGTTATTTTTTAAGTCTGAGAGGCTGTAGTTTTCAAAGCTTCCTGAAAGGTTAATAAATCTGAAGTCTTTCCTTTCTATTAATGTTTTTGACACTTTTATATTTGATAAGATATGCTCAACAAACACATGCTCTGAATATTTTTAAAATATATATTTATAGTATATATCTATATAATATCAATTTTATATGTGTAAATTTATAATATAATATAGCTATTCGGTATGGGTTTTAAATATCTGCTATCAGCAGCAAGAAGAAATTTTTAAAACTCATTTATATATTAGCCTTTTGTTTATTTGAAAAATAGTTTTTTTCATTTCTTTAAATTATTTTAAGCCTTTAAGCAAAATCCTAATGGTTAAGACCTTGCAATTAGACCTGTTAATTTTAGCCTGAGACATCTATATTTGTAGCTTTTGGGTTGGCTAATAAATGATTTAGCTGAAAATATGCTAAATTAGGAGCGTGATGGCCATAAGAAACATGAACATATATATTCAAAATACAACAGTGTACATCCTTTAGGATGTATTACCCCAAATAAGGTATCAGCAGCTGCCAACGAGATTATATGTATAAAGCACATAGGAACTTGCAGACTTTAAAAGCCACAGCCTTTTTATACTTGGGCTTACGCGGTTGTCTTAGTTCAAGTCTATACTTCTATAGACTTGAATATGAGAAGAGAGTTTAGATTCTAATACTTTACTTGGGTTACACAAGGTCAATACAGTGAAGGTGGAAAAAGTTTTAAAAAGAAAATAAGGTAAGAAGTCTTGATGTATCACCACTCTGATAACTAAATCACAATTTGCCATAAAAAGACACATATAGCACAGAAGAGCTATGTGCACCCTTGACATGTGGGACTTATCAAGACTGATTTCAAGAAGAAACCACATCTCACAATGGACCATAGAGTGAAGAATTGAGGAGGGATATTCATCTTCTCTGCTCCCTCCTATCTACCTGTCTAGAAGTTTTCTTGGTAAAGATTCACCCCATACATGCTAACTAATATTCATACTTCCAGGTTGTGTCACCTGACCCCTGGCTGCTCTGAACGTTGAAGGGGAGGGAAAGCTCAGTGTTTGGGGTATGAAAGTCATACATTTGTCAAGTGAATCTGAGACAGTACATTAAGCTTTAGAAGTGTAGATTTTTTCTAAGAACGGGCTTCTTACAGACTGCCTTTAAAGAACTATTGAGTATGATCAAATGTAGATTAGAATGTAAGTATAAGAGCATGGATTTAGAAAAGTACACTTTTCTTGTAAATATTTTTTTAGCTCTCAATTTTCCTCTAAATGACTTTCTGCTCGAAATGCAGTCTGTATTAAACAGTCACTGTGATCTTTATCTATTTAGAGTTTTCTTTATTAGTAATTAGTAGGAGAAAGTATCTTCAAGGCTTAAGACAGCATTCCATTTACTCAGTGTGAATCGTAAATGTCAGATGTAAAGAAATACAAAGACTTAATGAAACAATATAAAACCATATAAGACATTTTTGAAATGAATCTAAGGCCGATATTTCTGACTTTATACCATAAAGATACTATAATCAATTATACAGATGTCACGGAGGGAGGACAGACTATTTCCAGTGTCTGACTTCAAAAGCCCAAACCCAAGATCAGTGCTTTAGGATTGATAAATTTAGGTGGGGTGTTGATATGGCAATTTATGTACAGGCCCGTTAATAAATCTCTTCCTGAATTCCTTATGCAATTAATTTAACATAGATGCACCTGAAAGGACCAGACTGTTTCTTAATTTGGTTGGTGCTTCTGGTTTTCAGGAGAGGCCAAGTTAATTCTTATTCAAAATCTATGTCTGTTTGCATTTCACTTTTTTGTTTTTACCACTTTTATCATATCAAACTGACCAAAGTGTAGTCAATATTTAATTTTTTCATCTTTGTATTTATTAGCACTATGAAATCTGGGTTTGGTTTTTATTTAGCAAGTGAAACTCTCCACTGACTTTCTAAACATTAATATTCTTCTTGTTGTCCTTAGCTTTTGTATCTCTGCAGATGTGCATTTTTTTGTCATGGTCTTCATCTTCTATGTATTCTTTACTATCAGTCTGGGATTATTTGTGTGGAACAGGCATACTCAGTTTAACTCAAGCAAAAGAAAAGTGTAATGGAAGGGCATATAGAGCTGTCTTGTAGAGACTGAGAGCAGACGGTATAGCCAGACTATTTATTCACTCAGTACTCACTATGTGTTTTCTAAAAGATGCTGGAAATAAAATGGCCAACAGATCAGTCTGTATATACACTACACTTTAGACTTTAAGAAGACAGAGGATCTGGCTATACAACAGTAAATTATCCAACAAACATTGACCTGGGGCTACAATGGTGAAAAACTATCTTTCTGCTTTGAGGTGTTTTATTGTCTTGAACAACATTTCCTCAAAAGCCATCTTTCAGCTCTAACATCAGTTAATTAAAGTATCAACTGATTAAATCCCTTGAGAGAGAACTGTATTGGCCCAGCTTGAGTCAGATGTCTATTGTGATCCAATCAGCTATGACTTGGGGGATGGGCTATTCGGAGTCATATGGTACTAATATAGAATTTAGACATACTGTTCAGCTGGGACTATGAATAATGAATTTTTCACACTCATTTACTCTTTCTTACTGTTATTTCTAAAACTGCACTTTTGACCTTTTTACTTCTTATCTATATTGTTGAAATAATTACCCAACTGTTTACCAACAGCCAGCCACTCCTCACCCCAAACCACTGAATATAGACTGTCAGTGATTTTAAAGCACAGATATAATCCCATTATTTTTCTCCTCAATAATTTCTTCTTATTTATCAAGTAAAATCCAAAAGTCTACATATAACAGAATTAGTGCCCACTACAACTAAGAAAATCTAAAATAACAAAGACTTTTAAACAAATTAGCAGTTCATTTCTTTAAAGTTTCTTTCATACCAGCCCAGAGCTGGTAAGATGATACAAGACCAGGTTCCATCTAACTAGCCACTATGCTGTGCATGACTTAGTCTTAAGGCCACCTCATGGTCCATCATAGCTCCTGAAGCTCCAGCAATCACAGCCATACTTCATGCTGTAGAATAGAGGGAGGGCAGGAAAAAGGGTTCATGTATATTTTTAAGGGACTTTCTAGAAACACTAGCTGAATTATATATATATATCTTTGTGGTAGAAACCTATAGATATGTGCATACCTAACTGCCAGAAAGAATCTTTTAGTAAGAAATGGAGGAATAGATGCTGATGTAGACATCTATTAGTCTCTGCCACAGATTGGTATTCAATGTCATTTATTTTGTTCCTAACTGAGCATTTCCACCTTCATTTTCTATCTTTATTTTAGGTATTCAGTCCCTCTATGCTAGGTTGTATATATACTTTAATATTTTCCTACTTTATTAGGATAAGTTTGAAGCAACTATAAAAAAGTTTCTAATTTTAGTGGTTTAAGTAAAATGGAAGTGTATTTATCTGACATGAATCCAGTGGGTGCAAGCTGATGGGATAGCTCTGATTTAAGGGTCAGTGAGAAACTCAAGACCTTCCTTATTTCATAGGATGTTGTACTCATTTTTATGATCAAAGGTGATTCAGCACTATATTTGCATTCCAGTCCACTGGAAGGAGAAAAATAAAAGTCTCATTCTAGAGAAAGTGGCCTGTCTTTAAGTTAGATGTGACCTGAAGTTTGCATATATTACACCTGCTCACACCCCATGGGCTTGACCACATGGCTATACCCCCTGATCATGTGCCAGGAAGAGCAGAGAAAGGACTTGGAAAGGATAATAACTACTCTGTCATGTTCCACTTCCTGTCTATACTTCAAGGTACAGTGCAAGTGCCATTTCTGCATAGAAGTTTTTTCTGAGTCTTTAACCAAAACCAATATTGCTTATAACTAACAGTTTTCTCCTGCTGAGTATTTGCCAGGAACTAGACTGTGGGTTCTGGTTGAATGCTTTTCAAGATTCTCAAAATTTGGTCCACATTTCCACAGATGGAGAATTATTGCTCACATTAATCAAACAAAGATTATAAAACTATGAGGTGTTGGACCTTTACTTCCATGCTCCCACAAGCTTTTCTTTTCTTTTCTGTTAGTAATCTTTGTGTTACATAATTTGTGATGTGTCTCGCTTTCTTTCTAGATTATGAACTTCTTAAGCCCAACCCTGGTTCCTTCATTAGACCTTACTGTATTGGGTCAGCCAAAAAGTCTGTTTAGTTTTTCCTATGAAATGAAGGATGTATTTTTCATTTTCACAAGTAACTTTATTGATTTGGTTATTTTGAATATGTTGGCTGTCTCCTCCCACTATTGCGTCCTAGTGGGTAGAGGCCAGGGGTGCTGCTAAACATCTTCCAATGCATAAGACAGCCCCGCGGCAAAGAATTATTTGGCCAAAGTGTCAATAGTATCAAGAAAATGGGCAAACCACTTTTGACACATTTAATCAGTCACAGCAATTTCTCCATATGCTGCATAAATCTTTTCTTTTTTGCATTTCAATTGTGTTTTTACCTTTGTTGAAATAATAAAGCATAATACACCAAAAATGTTTGATGTATCTTTTTTCATCTTCAATATTAAAAGATGCACACAAATACACCAATTTTAATTTTTTTAATGTATACTGATAAGACAGCTGTAAAATAGTCTAACAAAATTGTTTCAAATGAAGGTAAAGACAGCTAAGCACTACTAGAGCCATTGTATGGAAAAAACTAAATGAACTTTTTGGCCAACCCAATATCTAGCAAAGTACCTTGTATGTAGAAGGCTTTTATTAAATATTTCCTGAACAAATGAATTGTCAGCTAAAAATAAAAGTCTGAATTCACAGATTATATATTTATATCTCTAGTCATTTTGGATGGGGTACACATACAGTCAAGAGACTTCAGTATATTCTCTTTATATGAAAATTACAGTGATGATCTTTAGCCACTACCTTTTCTACAAAACTCATGCACTTAGAGTAGATTGCATTTATCTTTGTGAAATTCTTTGATAACTTGAAAAAACTGGAATGTGTGAAACTAAAGTATGTTATCTTTTTAAATGCCTATATTTACTTTTTAAAGGTTCCTTCTGCTTCTCATCATGCATTGTGTTTATTATTAAGTAAGCATTAGTTCATGTAACAATCTCAATTTATTTGTGATGGGTAAGAAATGATTAAACTAGCTATATTTATTTCCTATTAAATATTTATTGACCATTGCTGTGGGAGACCTATTAAGTATGTGATATCTCTAAAGAAAGCTGAAAAACATTTGATCTCCATATTTTCTGTGATTCATTAATTTACAGGCTACAATCCATATTAAAAATAACTGACAAAACTGAGATTATTTATAAAATGTATTGTAGGCATAGGAATCAAATTATACATTGTTTTCATCCTGAGGCTTTTCTCTGCTTTAGAAATAAAATCATATAAATGCATTTTCCTCAGAGCCTGTGTAAAAGCTGAGATAAAATGTCTTATTTCAGAAAATTTATTTTAAATTTGTATTTGAAACTCTGGGTATTGTATGTGTGTGTGCAGGCAAGTGTGCATTTGGCATATTTAGGGGTGTCTGTAGTTGGTAGTGGGGAAATTGGCTTAAATCACATTGACTATTATTTTATTAAGAAGAATGCATACAGTATATATATTTATACTGTAATATATTCTGAAGGATCTTATAAAAAGATTGAAGTATAAAGATTTAGATACCTTATTCCAAATATTGACTATGTTCACTAATAAAGCTCAACCTTGAGTTTGATATTTATATTCTCTGAACCTCCTTCTTTTTTCTTTCTTTTTTCTTTATTATTATTATTATTATTATTTTTTTTTTTTTTGGTAAAACAAAGCAAGTACAGTTTAGTGTCAGTTAATCACCAGGCATTCACTAAGCAAATTGTAGATACAGCAATAAGGAAAAACTTAAGAACATCAAGTTAGAGCAAGGAATATAGGACAGACATAGTAATTCTAAATTCCGTGAGCTTTAGAATTATACCTGAGGTGAATTCTTGGCTCTTTGTGGTTATATCCTCTTCAGCAGTTTCCTCACCTCCACCAAGTCACCATCATCTAATTTCTGTCATCCAGCTCTCTGAACAATAGCCTTAGTGATCTTTTAAGAATATAAATGAACTCTGCCTGGTGTCATTCAGTGGATTGAGTGCTGGCCTGCGAACCAAAAAATTGCTGGTTCGATTCCCTGTCAGGGCACATGCCTGGGTTGTGGGCCGGGTCCCCAGTTGGGGGTGCGCAAGAGGCAACCACACATTGATGTTTCTCTTCCTCTCTCTCCTTTCCCCACTCTCTAAAGATAAGTAAATATATATATTTTAAAAGAATATAAATGAAATCTTAATCTTTCATGTTTTGATTTAAAGTTTATGTTGTCTTCCTTACATCTAGGGTAAAATCTAGACTCTGTCCTCTGGTTTAAATATCCCGTGAGATCTAGTCCCTGGATATCTCTCTGATTTACCAGCAGTTTCTGCTTCTTCTGTGCCTGGTCTTCTTTGTTTCCCTCTAATCCTAGCTCAGATGTCTATCCCAAAATCTCTCCTGCAATGTAATGTAGCTCTCTTCCCTAGTACTCTTCTTCCATATCACTCTGCTTTTGTTTTCTCAGCTTTTATCCTCAGAAATCACCATTTTTTCTTATTTATTGTGTATCTGTTCTCCCCAAATAGAGTATATGATTCATGAGACAAATGACTGTATGTTTGTTTTTGATTCGTTTCTGGTTGTGCCCTATTGCCTAGAAAAATGTTTTACTCCCAGAAGTGCTCAATTAATATAGAATAAAGCAAGAAGTTAACAAATAACTGACAGGCTCTATCATGAAGTGATTTTTCCCCACCTTCCATTCCTCATCTTTCAACACTTAAAATACATTTCAGTATTTAGAACAGCTTTAGATTTAAAACTTTTTAGGACAGTTTTAGATGACAGTTTTAAAACAGTGTTAGATGTATTTATTGTTTAGAACAGGTTTAGGCATATCCTAAGATAGTATAAAAAGTTCCCATATACTGAGTATTCAGTTTCTCCTAATATTAACATCTTACATTTATCACAATATAGAACCTTATTGATATATTATTATTAACTAAAACCCACATGTCATTCAATTTCTCCTACTTTTTTTTTTTTTTTTTTTAAGATTTTATTATTTTCAGAGAGAGGGGAAGGGAAAGAGGCAGAGAGGGAGAGAGACATCAGTGTATGGTTGCCTTTCACCTGTCTCCAGCTAGGGGCCTGGCTGGAAACCTGGCTTGTAACCTGGTTATGTGCCCTGGCTGGGAATCAAACCAGTGACCTTTGGGTTCACAGGCTGGCACCTTTCCACTGAGCCACCAGTCAGGTTGAATTTTTTTTTTTTTTTTGAGAAACACCACAGAGTTTAAGTGCATTCTCATTACATCACATCAAAGGCACATACTATCAAAAAATAATAATTTATCACTGTGGATATTGAATATGATCATGTGGCTGAAATTTGTCAGCTTTCTCCACTGTAAACTTATTCTCCCTCTTCACACTTTTCATAGTCTTGGATAGATGTCACTACAAGCAACCCATCTGAAGTAAAATTAAGTTAGATTCCTGCATTTCCATTTGCTCAACAATAAATTGCAAATAGATTAAAAATATAAATGTAAAAAGTTATTGTAAGAAATTTAAGGTGTCTATATTTGAGGCCTGTCCTGAAAGTATCAGTTGTGAAAACTTTTAATTATATTGACATTGGCTTAATACTTTTTTGGACAGCCCTTATACTATTTGAGTGAGGAAGATTATCTAGGTGAGAAACTTCAGAAATAATAAAGAAAAATGACATCTTATACAAACATAAAATTTTAGTGTATGGCCAAATTTAGCATAACAAAAGAAATATTATACTGAGATAAAAGTATCAGCAACATACATTTGCAAATTTTTTTGGTAAAGATTTTATTTATTATTTTCAGAGAGAGGATAAGGCAGAGTGGCAGAGAGGAAGAGAAGCGTCAATGTATGGTTGCCTTTTACCTGCCTCCGGCTGGAGATCTGGCTGGAGACCTGGTTATGTGCCCTGGCTGGGGAATTGAACCAGTGACCTATGGGTTTGAAGGCCAGTGCCTTATCCACTGTGTCACCAGCCAGAGTTCAAATTTTTAATAAATTGAATATTTAGCATGTGCCAGGTAGTCTTCAAAGTACAATACATCTATTATTTCATTGAATTTTTGAAACAACCCATGAAATATATACATTTACTTTTCCATTTTACAGACAAGGAAGTTAAGGCACAAATAGGTTAAATAAACTATGTAAGATTACAGATCTAGTGAAGAAGGACAGGGTGAAAATTGAAACTCAGTCTGGCTGTGGGGCCCATGCACTTAAACACTATAAAATATTGCCTCAAGCTTGTAGGAAAAAGACAAAAAGCCTAATAAGAAAAGAATGAACAAAATATGCGTTTTGACACAGAAAAGAAAATGTAAGAATGAATGTATGATTATTCATATGGGAAAAAGATGCCCAGGAATGCTAGCTAGTAGTTAGGGAAATATAAAGTTTAAATCACAAGGGAATACCATTTTCATCCATCAAATTGGGAATAATTGAGACAATTGATATTATCCTATTCTGGTAAGGATGTGGAAAAATGGGAATTTTTGTACTTTACTACTATCAATATGAATGACAAGTATTTTTAGAAAGTATATTTAAACAAAATTAATTGTAATTAGAAGTGCACATACTCTTGGATGTGGCTGTTAATATAAAACATGTTTCTTGTAAACATAAACATAAAGCTTAAAATTATTATAAAGTAAACACACTTGTGTACTTACCAGGGGAAAATGAAAATCATTTTCAGAAGCTTCATTTGTAACTTCTTTCAATAAAATATCCTTCTTTTCCTGGTTTCTTCAGTCTTCTAACTTCCCTTTGATTTTCTTTATAGTGTTCTGCTTTATGTAATGGAATATTAGAATGTTTGTTCTCTGTGTCTAGATTAACAGTATGTCTGTGAGATCACCTATATTGTGCGTATAGCTAAAGTTTGTTGATTTTCATTTCCATAACATTAACATTGGATCTTCTTAGGCAAAACTAGGCAGACACACATGATTACACCAGGCCACAATAAGCATTGACATCTGTGGGGGACCATTTTGTGTGGTTTCGGAAACTGTAGCATTTGCTCAAGCCAGGCCTGGAAAATGGGACTGTAAGACTTAACCAAAAACGGGAAGCAGACAGCGGACTTGATCCGAAGGCCTTCAAAGAGGTGTCTGTGGGAAATCAGGCCCAAGAATGGAATGTGTGCCTTGAAGCTTGCTCTACTTTGTGTATATTCTGATCCTAATTAATTGATGTTTAAGTTAAAGCACAGAATGAACTATGTTTTATCAATGTTCTGGTGCCAGCAAGTCTGACCATCCATGATCAGATACTGTTCTCTGAGTTTTATAGCTTATCTTCCCTAAACACTGATTGTTTTATGGTAAACATCTGCACTCTGCTCTCTGCATGTATTCACCCTAATAAAAGCTGTGTTGAGAAAGGGGACGGTGTATTTGCCCCTAGGGTGAGTGGCCACCCTTTCTCTCCCCAGTCCTGGTCAGTTTGTTCAATCCATGACCAGAAGACTCCTCAGGATAGGGATCCCCCATAGACATCATCCCTTAGCTGGATATAGCACAGGAAACTTAGCAGGCCAGTGGAGTGGCAGTTCCTTACCTTCTGAAAATGGTCTCATAGCAGATAAGTATAGGAGCTAATCTTCTTTAGCACCTCTGAATGACTGCTCCTATGAAGGGAGAAGACTCAGAGACCTGGGCACAAAGGATATATAGGCTTAGAGTCTCCCTGTTTCAAAGTTGAACCAATAACTTTTTACAAAACAGATTTGTGGATTCCAGCAAAGGACATTCATTCTGGGAAACCCAAAGGCTCTCCCCTTTAGTAGTTATAGTTTCCTAGTTCAGATACAGTGTACCAATCAGATTATTTTAATTATAAGCAATGGTTTCAATAACACAGGTGCCATCCTCTTTTACTAGGATTTATGGGAATGAAACAAGAAAACTAACCCAAGATCAAATTTGTCTATAGAAAAGGAGAGAATGTTTTTGTTCACCCCTTATTCACAGATATAGCCATGCTTTTTTGGCTCCATGAGCTAGAGAATTGGTTTGATTCCAGATTTTACCTCTTATGAGCTTTCTGTACCTGTCCCCTGCTGAACATGTACACTCATTTTTGTTGGATCTGTATCCAGCAGTAGGATTGCTAAGTCAATAGGCATGTGTCTTTTCAGTTGTTAGGTAACACTCAACTGATTACCATTGTGTACGTACTAATTTACACAAGTAGACTGTGAGAGTTTCTATTACTCTACATCCTCTTCAATCCCTGAAATTGCCATTTTTTAAATGCGTCATTATGGTGGATGATGTCTCATAGCATCTATGGTTTTAATTAGGATTTTCCTATTTATCACATGAATAATTGTTTCATATGTGTATATATATATAGGCTACTTGGATTTCTTCTTTTGTGGATTGTCTGTTTAAGTCTCTTCTCCATGTTTCTATTGCCCGGGAGTTCTTTATATATTCTGGATATGAGCCTTTGTCAGTTATGTGTGTTTAAAATACATTCTATCACTTGAAGTTTTGTCTTTTCATTTCAAATGTTATTTATGTATAAATATATTTACAAGCAGAATTGGTAATCAAAATATTTTGATATAGTGTGGTGATTGATAAATTAGAATAGTATGTACGTATATAATATTAGGCCTTTAAAAAAAATTACATCATCAGTAAGCGTAGACAAAATTGTACAGTAAGTAACAAGAAATATCAACCAATAAAAGAATTGTTGGATTTGTTGTGTATATCCATATTCCCACATATTAGGATCAGTTGGACTTGGGAACGTCTTACAAATTTTTAAAAAGATTTTATTTATTATTTTTAGGGAGAGGGTTAAGGAGAGAGGCAGAGAGGGAGAGAGACATCAATGTATGGCTGCCTTTCACCTGTCTCCAGCTAGGGGCCTGGCTGGAGACCTGGCTTGCAACCTGGTTATGTTGCCCTGGCTGGGAATCAAACCAATGACCTTTGGGTTGGCAGGCCGGCACCTTATCCACTGTGCCACCAGCCAGGGTTTGTCTTATAAATTTAATGAGGAAAGCATACAATAGCATTGTATGCACAGTCCCATTTATTTAAAAGAGTGCATATAAGTTTGTTTGTTTGTGAACATTGAGAAAGGTATGTAGGGATACATACTAAACCATTAACCTTTGCTATTTTTGATGGGTAGAATTGGAGTTTAGTGTTGAGAGGCAGTCTTTTTCTTCATGTACTCCTGAATTTTTGTCTTGTTATAAACAGCATATGTTAATATTTAAAAAAATTAAAGTTATAATAAAATTATGAAAAATTAAATAAAGAAGCTACCTTCTTGTAAGTCACATAGCACTTTGTACAAATAGGAAGATTAAAGCTATTTTGGGGTCTTCTTTCAGACTAATTCCATGTAGATCAATGATCTGATGTCTGTACGGAAAAAGTACAACCATTGTTAATGTAACAAGAATGGTTTGCTATATGGATGTAACCTGGCAGCCAAGTATAGTGGACTGGAATGTGCATGTGTGAACAATGATGACTTCACTATACTAGTCACTGTGGGTGGTAGATGCCACTAAGTGAGCATGTGTGCTATGTGGCCACTACATTCAAAATGACTGAGCAAGTAGAGCAAGGATTCATCATCAAATTTTGTATCAAGCTTGAGCATTCCTCTGCAGAAAATATACAGATGATTCAGAAGGCCACAGCTATGGACAACTGGTGATTGGCAGCTTCATTATAACAGTATACCCATTCATGCAGAGTTTTTTGGTCAAACATCAAATCACCCAGGTGACTCAGCCCTTCTACAGCTCAGATTTGGTGCCCTGCAACTTCTGGCTTTTTCCAAAACTAAAATTACCTTTGAAATGAAGGAGATTTCAGACCATTGATGAAATTCAGGAAAACACTATATGGCAGTTGATGGTGATTAGTAGAACTGTGTGAGGTCCAAGATGCCTGCTTTGAAGGGTACTGAGATGCCAATGTCCTATGTACAATGTTTCTTGTATCTTCTTCAATAAATGTTTCTATTTTTCATATTACATGGCTGGATAACTTCTGGACAGACCTTATATGTCATTTAGCTGACTACTGAGAATTTTCAGCCAAACTTTACCATAGTTATCTAAGTAAATATCTCCAAGAGCAGGAGTGAAATAAAGACAGGAAATTAATAATAAAGTTACTCATTTAAAAATGCACAGTTCTAGCAGATTTTATGAGTTCTAGCTTCTGAAACTTTCTCTTTTTTTTTGTATCCTCAGTTCTAAGCTTAGTGCCTGATATATAGAAGATAGTCAATAAATACTTACTAAATACAGGACTGAATGAACATCCATTTTTTGGTTATTTTATTAATTGTTCTTCTCTGGGATAGTTATATTTGGTTCTAATTACAGGGCACCATGCCATTACCTCTTCATATCATGTGATCATTTGGCACTGTGATTCCTCTTGAGCTCTTGAGTACATAGGTCTCTCCAATAGATCTTTGAATTACTCAGCCAAAAACTAATTTTTATTCCTACTCCCTTTCCTGTATCCTACAAAGCAGATAATTCAGTAAATCCTGAATATAGTGAGATATTTAAGAATATGTCTTAGTAGAAAAAAATGGAACCCTAGTGCACTGTTAGTGGGAATGCAGGCTGGTGCAGCTACTGTGGAAAACAATATGGAATTTCTTGAAAAAATTAAAAATGGAACTGCATTTTGACCCAGCAATTCTACTGGGAATATACCCTAAGAATCCCACAACACTAAATTCAAAAGAACTTATGTTCATAGCAGCACCTTTTATAATAGCCAAGATTTGGAAATAGCCTGAGTGCCCATCAGTAGATGAGTGGATTTTAAAAACTGGTATATTTACACAATGGAATACTACACAGCAGAAAAAAAGAAGGAATTCCTACCTTTTGCAACAGCATGGATGGAACTAGAGACTATTATGCTAAGTGAAATAAGCCAGTCAATGAAAGACAAATATATGATTTCACTTATAAGATGAATCTAATAAACAAAATAAACTAATGAGCAAAATAGAACCAGAGGCATAGAATCATGGAACAAACTGACAACTATAAGAGGGCAGAAGGGTGGTAGGGTCTGATTGAAAGACAATGAAGGGATTAGTAAAGAACATATAGGAAGGACCCATGGACATGGACAATGTTGTGGGGACTGACTATGAACATGAGGAATGGGAAGGGGGAGTGGGGAGAAGGGAGAAAAATTGGGAAAAACTGTAATAGCATCAACAATAAAACATTTATAATGTGTTTAATTCTTCCAAATCATTCCTTTGAATAGCATGACTCCAATAATTATTTGACCACACCAATAAACAACTCTTTGATTCTACTACCTATTTACTATTCCTCTGATGTCATTTTTGATCCCATGTCCATCTTGTATTTTGTGGTATGTTTTTATAATCAGTCTACTCATTTTCTAGCATACACCATCAATTTATTTGTCTCACTTTCCCCATGGGACCCTTTTTATTCATAAGTCTTTACCTCATGTATGCTAATGACTTAAGAATGATGTATAAAGCTTGAAATTTTTTTCTGAAATTAAACCCCTATATCCATCTGCTTACTCTGCATCTCCACTTGGATGTCCATGATCATCTCAAATGTAATATATCCAATACTGAACATATTCTCTACCCTCACCCAAAATTTGCTCTTGTAACAATCATCCTTATCTCAGCAAATGGCAGTTCCATATTTCTAGTCACTCAGTCCTATCATAACTGTTTTCCCCCCTCACACTTAATTTCTAATTCAATAGGCAGTCTTGTTAGAGCTAATGTCAAAATATATCCAATATTCAAACTCTTCTCTTTACTTGCATTGCTAAAATCTGACCCAAGCCACCATTACCTCTCACCTAAGTGTCGTGTGCTCCCTCTCTTGCTATACCCTACCTCCCCACAACTTCAGCTCTCAACCCAGCATTGGGGTGACCATGTCAAAACTTAAATTAACTCATGTCACATCTCTTATCAAAACCCTGTAATAGCTTCCTGTCTCATCCAGAGCTAATCTGACTACTTGTCACCTCTCTGACCTTACTACATACATCTTTCCTCCTCTGTTCACTTTAGTCAGATTTAGATTGATTCCACTTACATGCAGAGATCAAAGTTTACCTTAAACTGAACAAACACTGACATATATGAGGTGATCAATCAGATTTTATCCATGAAGAAAGAATATACTAAGTTTTCTGGCATCATCTCAGGAACTTTTGTTCAGAGGTTCTTTGATATCATGAGAATTCTGTTTCTTAATCCAATTATGCAAAGTATTATAAAACCAATCTAGGAGGCCTATACATATATATTTGTGTGTGTGTGTGTGTGTGTGTGTTTGAAACAATCATAAAAGATACTTTTAAAGAAAATACTTAACCACTGAAAGTTAATTAATGAAAAATTGGAAGTGATGGCCGTAATTATTGATTTTTTTGTTTAGGTCACCATTTTCAACCACAAAAGAATTCATCTTGAGATTCAACCAAACAAAAGATCCCAAAGAGAAGGAGGAATTGTTGGACCTAGCCAAAAAAACCATTCTCAGATGTAAGGTAATGCTACACTATTTGATTTACTTTGTATATGAACTTTCTCTTCTAGTTGGTGGATTGAATACTTGTTTTAAAATATTGAAAGAAATAAAAATATACCTTTAATTATAAGTAGTCATAATTTAAAATATTAAAATGAACTAAACTTTATCAGTAAATAATTTAAGGTGAAATGGCTTTTGGAGTGAAGATTCCCTATAAATCATTAAGGAATACAGCTGCTGACACTAGTTGAAGAGCCTGTAGCAAAATATCAAAGATTGGAAAATACATTTTTGATGACAAAAATTCCTCTTTTCTTTTAAAAATGTTAACTGAGACCCAAAGGTTGCTGGTTCGATTCCCTAGCCAGGGCACATAACCAGGTTGCAAGCCAGGTCTCCAGCCATGTTCATAGCTGTAGGCAGGTGAAAGGCAACCATACATTGATGTTTTTCTCCCTCTCTGCCTCCCTCTCTTCCCCTTTCTCTAAAAATAATAAATAAAATCTTTAAAAATATGTTAACTGAGATATGATGTGTCCCAAAGAGAAAAGAATGCTTCCCTTAACCTTCACTACATATGCACAGGGGGTTGTCATGTTTATTAACTTTTGCCCATCTGCAGTGAAGGAGCCAGAGTTCTTTAGCAATTAGGTATTAAATTAATTTCTGTTGAATCACATTTCATCAATATACTTTTTCTTATAAAATAGAGATGCATTCCTTTGGGGGGAAAAGAGATAAAAATAGAAGAAATCCCTAGAAAGTAACGAGTGAAAATTATTTTCAAGCTAACAAATGATGCTAGAATATTATCAAGGGTTCTCTACATTTTAACACTAACACAGTTTACAAAAGGGTCAATGAATAAAAATAATAAAAGCAAAAATAAAAAAATATAAATTGTGATACAACTCTACTCCTAGAGCACCAGACTCATAGAATGTGACTTTGAAAATATAATTAAGGAATAATCTAAGCAAATCAATAATTGTACATTTTTGTTTGCCTCTTTTATGTTTCTTTGATCACAGAGAAAATTGGGTCTTAGAACCTTAGGTGTAGGGAAACATGTGCATCTTCCTTCTGCATGGACTGAAATAGCGTATCTGGCTCAATGTAAAGGAGAAATCCAAGATGGTATGTGCTCTAACTAAACTCTTCCTAGTTACCCTAAGTGTTTTTTAGATTAGAAGTGAAGGCATAATTTGAGAACTTTAATATTTAGAAATTGTGCAGGATCCAAGAAAAATGTGCCTTTCTCTATCAAAATACCTGATGATGTTTCATTATGAAAGTTCCTTTTGTAATTTTGAATTAATGAATTTGCTCAACTTTTTAATTACAAAACTGTTTTAAAATCTTTTGCTCAGCATAGTTTTTATTGCTTTTTTCTAAAGTTAGTAACTAATTAAAAAGTAATATAAAGTGTCATTTAGTGATTTTCAATTAAATAGGGACTATACTTTAAAGAAACTTGATTCTGTATTTTATAATTCTTACTCATAAAACATTAACCGAATGGCCCTTAGTTTTTCACTTATTTTTTAAAGCCATTTTACTCATTACCTATACATTTATCACTTCTCACTTACATGTCTCCTTTCAAACTACCCTCCAACCAATCTAAAAAGAAATTAAAAACCATTATTTTTAAAAAGGTAAAATTGCTTCTATCATTATCCTAAATTTTATGCGTATGCCTTTTTAAATGAGTTTTTAGAATGTTAAGTGTATGAGGCTAGTGAGTATTTTTTCATGTAAATTGGGTTTTGTGGTGTTACCTGGGAGCTTTCAAGCAATAGGATGAGTAAGAACGATTTTGTATTTAACTTGCTCTAGGGCACTTTGTCACAGTGCCATACATAACCTGACCTCTATTAAATGTTGAAATGATATGGAAGTGAACACTCTTGGTTTACCAGCAACCAGTGGCCACTTGCTCTTTGTCAGTTAAATCTCAGTCCTGTGATTCTGAAGAGGACTGGCCCTTTCCCAGCCTCAGGGGCTGAATCATGATAAATCTAAACCAATTTAGGCAACACCCCTTTAATCCTCAGTGATTAAATCAGGGCAGTCACATGACCTGGTCCTGATCAAGAAATGCGAAGACGAGGCTGTTTGAAATACTGATTTTTGAATTGCTTTTGAAAAAGAATGCCTGGGAATAAAGCACCTTTCCCTCCCTGCGCCCTCTGGATTCTTCTGTAAAGGGCTTGGTAAGAACAAAAATGTCTTGTGCGGGTGCTGTCATCACGGTCACCTTGCATGTCAGGGGAACATGAAGATGAAAATGTGCATGCACAGGGCAGGTCCATTAGCCAGCCTTGGAGTCTTTCCCACTTTGATGTTGTAAAGTTATATGCATACTTATTTTGAGGACACTTTGTTGAGCTTTCTGTTATACACAGTCAAAGGCTTTTAACTCAATCAATACTGAACTCCAAATAAAACCCTAACCATGATTTCTTTTTACCAGCTCCCCAACTGCAATACCCTCCTATCAGGGTCCTCCCTGTACTCTGGTCTACAGGTTCCTCATTCTACTCTCTACCCTCCACTCAGCATTGACCACTGTAAACTTTAAATATGTTCAATGACTTATAATTACACTTAAAAAGAACCCCAGCTTCATGTTGCCGGCTACAAGGTTCTGAATGATCTGGCTCTTGGCTACCTTTCCTGCTTATTCATCCTGTTTCAGTCACACTGGTCTCCTTTCTGTCCCTTCAGTGTTGTGAGGGCTTTTCCTTTCTCAAGTCTCTGCATTTGCTGTTCTTCCTCAGGTATTTAGATTGCAGCCTCAAAATCTTTGTAATGAGCTGAGGTACAATTTTCTTTAGGGCCTTAGCTCTACATTCTTCCTTGTTCAGTTCCACTGCAGCCTATTTTCTCTTCTTGATTTCCTACTCTTTTCTTTAATAGCCCTTACTGCTTTTTGTCATCCAGATCTGTCTGTTTCCCACATTGTTATGTATGTGGTCTGGTAATCTATTTTGTATTGGCTGGAACAACTGGAGCTTTTGGGGTATGTCTCTCTCTCTCTCTCATCTCTCATCATTTCTGTCTTATAGTCTTTCCAACTCGTTAACTTCTGAGTAGTTGGACTTCCTACATGGCAGTTTAAGGTCCCAAAGTTCCTATCTTAAGAGAAAGATCCAGATGGAAGGTGTATTGTTTTTCCTGATCTAACCTTGGAAGTCATGCAATGACTGCCACAGTCTTTTGGTTGAAGCAGTCACAAGGACTGATCAGGTTCAAGGGGAAAAGGACATAGATTGCACCTCTTGATGAAAGGGGTGACAAAGAATTTGTAAATATTTTAAAACTGGTCTTGTGACTTAGCAAATCATTCATTGTAAGATTTAATTGTAGCAAGTAGAAAACATAATTTATAACTTACGAAGTTTCTACTTTTTGATTTTTCAGAAGCTTTAAATATGCTTTACATTTCCTTGGACCATGCTTGCTTTGATTATGATCATCTACCTGCTTTATTTTTTCTTGCGGAATCAGTTTTATATAGACTCTGTTGCGATGCATTCCTAAAACCATTCTTATATTCAGTTGAAATAAAGTTAGCAAAGGTACGTGATAAAATATTTTTAATGTGTTTTAATTGCTACATGTTCTATATATACCCACATGACATCCATTTTAGGATCTAAACATTCCCATTGGTTTTACTATAGAATATTCTTTTTTTTTTGACAGTTTTTTTCAGTCTCTCTAAATGAAATACATTAATGTTTAACCTCCAAAAAAGATAGTTTGAGAAAATATACTGCCAACTATGTAAGAAAATAATATTAAATTAAAAATCAAGTTTATTCTCACATCTGGGTATATATGTATAGCTTTTCTCCTCTCTATTTTAAGGATTTTAAAATGCCACTTTTCCATTTAAAATTGCCAACAGGTAACCTTAAATGCTTGCTCAATTTGAGAAGATTAGTTGTTCTCTCAGTATTCCAAGTTGTTTTACAGCCACCAGATTAGAAATTGTATCCAAGTAGCTCCTGGCCTGAGGGTCATGTGGTTCTACTCCCTGTGATGATCATGATTACTTGCTGCAAAATTTATTACCAATCAAAGAAATTTAGCTTAACTAGTGGTTTTACAATTTTATTGTAAAGAAAGAAAGGGAAGCTAGAAGAGAAGAAGAGATGGAGAGGGAAGGAAGGAAGGGGTAAAGGAAGGAAGGACAGATGGGAGAGCAGAGAAAGAGAAACTGACAAGCAGAGGTTTAGCCTAGAAGGCAAAGCTTGAGTTGTCAGAGAGAATATGTCCACAAAGGAGATATAGTCAAGACAGCACAGGAATTTTCTGAATTCCTTAGCAATACAGAAAGGAAGCTTTTCCAGTGAAAACCTGGCCTTTCAGAATGTTATGAATGAAAGTTTTAAAAACCATTTTCCAAGCCTAGCTATAACTAGAGATAGCCTCTAGATCAAACAAAACTCATGACCAAATTGGGGAATGATACAGTAATGATTCAAACTGATAGGCTTTTCATGTAGTTTTTCCATTTTTCCCCACATTAAATTTTAAAACATTAATATTTACCACTTCAACATCAATCTCTAACCCTGTGAAAAAATCCTAAATTATTTTCTTCTGCCTAGTTTTTCACTTCAGTCTCTAGAGAAGCCCAATACTATATCTAAGTGGTCTGAGGAGATCTCTTGGACATTCTGTATAGACATTTTATTTTTATTTATTTTTTAAGCCTATAAATAATATATGTTCAAAATTTATGAATATGCTAACAAATATTGATGCCTTCTCAGAATTCATTTTATTGATATAAGCTTGTGATAAAGATATTTGGAAAATCAGTGCTGTCATAGAAAGTTCATGACTTTTGGTTCAAAGTCTAGTAATGCCACCTAATTGTTTAGTAGTTGTGAATGAATCACTGAGACTGGGTAGAATCATTTTTAGTTTTTTGGTTTTTTTTTACATGTAAATCTAATAATTCTCTACATTGTTATTAAGAGGATTTGGATATATAGTTTGATAGTGATAGGGTGGTAGTTATCATTTGGTTTCCATGATCTTATGAGTTAGCAACTTACACTCTTGTGTTCTCTTTATTTCCATGCTTTGTGGGTTCTTTTCCAGTCACTTCCTGTGAAATTTTGCATAGCATATAGTTTTGAAGATATATTCTATAATCGATGTGAAGAAACAGTTTTAGCTATATATGTGTATTTTAAACTCCACAGAATTGAGTTATTATGTTTATTTAGGAACAACTTGTGTTTTCACGAGGGAATGGGGACCTTAGTACAGAATACTATGCACAAGCAGAACATCTCTCTAAACTATTTGAAACAATGCTTTTCAAATTGTTTTTACTGGGAATCATAGGAAGAAATATCTTTTGTATTGCAATCCAGCACACATATTAATACACACTTGCTTATATACTGAAACAAGGAACTGTTCAATGTACAATGATATTTTCTCTTTTATTTTATTTAAAAATTCCCTCTCAATTGATTTCATGACTCATTTAAAGGGTATGGCTTGCACTTTGAAAAATATGGTTTAAAAGGACATAGAACAAAATATCATTCAGTATGGGTCATTATATGCAATGTAGAGATGATTTATAAAAGTTTTTCTGGCTGAACCAGTATTTCAACCTTGACATAAATGTTTTAAAATTAGTTTAAAAGCACACAATCTCAAGAGTTTGAAATTGTTCTATCAAACACAAATATAATAAGAAAATGGTTTATTTTCTTTACGGTTTCTAAACATTTATTAATGCAACACAAAAATGCCTTTTTTCTTTCTCTTTTGACAGGTTGGCTATTTGATCTTCTTAAGACTTTTTATATATTTCCTGTATGGTCACCTAGAAAGTTTTAAACAACATTTACTTAGGCTTCAACCATATTTATACGGTAGACTATCTTTTATTTTCTTCACTTACAAATGTTTTATGTTATTTCTTGAGAAGTTTAGACTATCACTATAAAAAGCATTACTATATTTTATTTTTCCTGAAAAATAATAGGTATAGTATTTGGGACAGCACAGCTTCTGGACAAAATTGCATGGGTTTTACTTTTAACTTTCCTACTTAAGTACTTCTATCACTTTGACTCATATGTATTAGTATCTGCCTCTCTAGATTTCAAGGGAGTTAAATTCATATTTTAGTTAGGTAACACCAGTGGTGATGGAGATGCTGGACTGGAGTAAGGAAAGTGTGAATGCAGAGGTCAATTAGCTATGATATCAATATAGGCAAGAAATGTTAAATACATGAACTATTAAAATGAGAATAGGATAGAGAAAATAGCATTGAAAATGCTGAGAGGAAAGACATAGGACTTGGTGACCTATTGGATCTAGGTCATATACAAGGGAAGGTGAGGGATTCAAGAGAAACTTTAAGTTCTACATATGGACTAATAGGTTCTAGATAATGGTGCTCTAAACTGAGAACACTTTGGAAAAACATTGGACATACTGAATTTGAAGGTTACATAGGTATATATACCAAGCTAGCAGTTGAAAACACAGGCAATTAAAATACATGAAGCCTGGATTCACGTATTTCATGGATATTAACAAGGATAAATTGACAGTCATTCATGTTAATGTGGCTGAGACAACCTGAGGGTGTGAGGTGGTGGTGGGTATAAATTAATTCAAGGAAAAGAGTCTTGGGGAACATAAACATTTAATAGATTATTGGAGTAACAGACAACAGTAAAGAAAAATTGAGGGAAATAGAAGGAAGTGATGGTATAGAAATCCAAAGAAGAGGATATCAAGAAAATCAACATTATCAAGAGCAGTAGAAGTATGAAGTAGTAGAACTGAGAGTGATGATGGGTTTCTGTAATCAGAAAGTCACTGTTGATCTTGGAGGCATCCCAGGTGGAGACGTAAAAGCAAAATTCAGATTGAATGTAAGCAAAGATTGCAGGGAAAGCTTAAGAGTAAGACAGAGATGGCAAACTATTTAAAAGCTTAGCTATAAAGGGAAGGAGAAATGTCAAAGTGTTAATGGTTTGGATGAAAATAAGCAAGGTCAAAAGAAGGGAAGATTAGTATATTGTAGGATAAGAAATAGAGACTCAAGATACAAAAATGGAGCAGCATTTGTTGCAAAGTCAGGGAGGAAGGAACTAAGGTCGTGATGGAGACTGACTGATGCAGACCAAGAATGCAAATTCTGACGGGTATCAAGACAAGGTTGTACACTGGCAGGATAGGGATTTTATATCTATTGTATTTCTCATTTTGATTTTATCATTATGTTAAAAATACTTTAATTCCTTACTGAATTCAGCACAGTGACTCATCAAATATTTAGATGATGGAGGAAAGTAAATTTTGAATAATTATTTGAACAACACTTGAAGTTCTCCCTTTAGCCTCTTTTTGTCAACATATTCCAAGAAAACCAACATCTTTGTTTCGTATAAGTATAAAATGCCCAGGTTTTGCCTTCTTATAAAATATGGTTAAATACAGCTTTACTTGAGCTACATCTCTGTCTTCAACAACAGGCTGGTTTTTACCAGAGGCTGTTAGCTGATGCTACCTATATAGTAATCCAGTTAAAGATTGGTTATTACAAATTTTTCCACTGTGCCAATGAACTGAAACTCCAAGATTGTCTAAAAATTTATAAAAGAAACAGTGCAAAGATGGTTCTGTGAAATATTACACTGTCTTATGTTAAATACATAATTGTTGCTCTATTTAAAATATATACTTTAAAAATTAATAACATCTTGAAAAGGAATAAAAATGGAGACTGTTGAGTTAAAAGCAATGATATTAATTTGTAGGATTATAACTTTAAAGTATCATTATGAACATACTGTCTATTATAACTTTAGTTATTTTCAGCTGAAAGTGTCCAAGCATTGTTGTGTAGGAACTGTACTTAATGGGATATTTGACAATCATGCAAATACTGTTTGGAATTTATACAGACTTGCATGTATAAATTACTTACCTTGTAGTTTTCTATTACACCACTAGGGGGTATACATAACTTTATAAATGGAATAGATGGGAAAATGTAGAGCAGTTTCAGCATTTACTTATATTTTAGCAACTAAAAGACAGATGAAACACTATGTGAGGTATTAATGAACTATTTATTATTCTTACAATAGCACTTTCTTTCTCTGGAGACTCATATTACAAGTATCCAAACATCTTTTCAAATGTGCAAATTATTTTGAAAACCATGAAAATTATGTGTGAAAGAGAATTATCTGGATCATTTTCTAGACCTACGAAAAATGAGAAACAATATGAGAACATAGATTCTGATATGGTGAGTCTATCCTAGTGCATTATGAATGAAATTATAATTATTATTATTAAATGTTTGTGCTTGCCAATTTAGTAAGCTATTCTGAAGATGACTTTGGGGAGGATGTGAGAACAGCAAAGACATTAAATTCAGTAAATCATGAGAAGTAGTTAATAGGATTGGTAGTGGGGCATCAATATACATGACTACTACTTTAAATAGAGAAATGCCATAATACCTTCTTCCTTGTAGAGTCCATCTCAGTTGTTTAAATGAAAATTGCAACATAATTTAGTTTGACTTATGAAGGAACACTTTAAGATATTACATTTTTATTAAAGGAAAAGTGGTTAAAGTGCAGGTTATTAATGAGAGCAAGTGTAATATTTTGATGCTTCCATAATTCATATGCATTTAATATGCTATTAAAATCAACTGAAAAAAAGTTCAAATTGAGGAATTAAAAGAATCCCTAGTATATGAAAAAACCTGTTGTAATTTCTCAGCTATTAGTCATTATCATCAGATAAAACTAGCTATCCCAATTACATAAGTTCTAGGTATGCAATAAACTATTATGTGAATATATCAGACAAACAGAACTACAGTGAACTATATAATTGTTCATACACTTTATGGGCTGATGTATGTCAAACGGCACTTTTCAGTTTCTGGAGTTCATATGTCTTTATTTCCTTTTCCTGCATGTATTTCAAAAGAAAGTTTATATATAGAGAATTGATTTTCTGAAAAGAAAAATATACTTTTAATATAGTGCAAGTGGAAGCAACTAAGAAAATGTAGGGAAGATTATCTTTTAAATAGTTTTATCTAGAAGTTGCCTCATAGTTTTGTCATGTTTCCATGAGTCCTTTCTAAAACTAACTAAAATTTAGTTCATAGCATTACTGGCCCTTAAAAAGCAAGAAAAATCTGAAGCAAATAATCCAACATTGCCTAAGAAAGAATTACAAAAAGAAAAAGAAAGGCCAAAATAAGTAAAAGAAAGGATATAATAAAGATTATAATGAAAATAAATGACACAGAGGCTAAAAACAATAAGTACAAAAGATCTGTGAAAACAAGAGCTGGTTCTTTGAAAAGATAAACAAGATGGATGAACCTTTGACTAGACTCTTTGAAAATAAAATAAAATAAATAAACAGAGGGGACTCACAGAAATAAAGTCAAAACTAAAAGAGAAGTAACAGCTGACTCCACAGTAATATAAGAGAAAGAAAATATTCTGAACAACTATTTGCCAACAAATGGAACAACCTGAAAGAAATGGATAAGTTCCTGGAAATATAAATCAGGAAGAAGCAGAATACTTGAATAGACCACTTACAACTAATGAAATTCAGGTAGTAATAAGAAAAATCTTCCAGCAAACAGAAGCTCTGGACTGGGTGGCCTCACAGGCAAATTTTACCAAAATTTCAAAGAAGAATTAACATCTCTCCTTCTCAATCTATTCCAAAATTTCAAGAGGAAGGAAGACTTCTAAGATCTTTTTACAAGGCCAGTATTATCCTAATTCCAAAACCAGATACAGACATTGCAAACAAAGAAAATTAAAGGCTAGTATCCATGATGAACATAGATGCTAAAATCTTCAACAAAATATTAGCAAACTGGATTTAGTGATACATTAAAAAGATCATACACCATGATCTAGTGGGATTTATTCTGGTGATACAAGGTTGGTATAATATCCAGAAATCAATAAATGTGATTCACCACATAAACAAAATGAAGGATAAAAATCACATGATAATATCAATAGATGCAGGAAAAACATTTCATAAAATTCAGCACTCATCTTTGATAAAAAAATAAAACTCTCAACAAAGTGGGAACATAGGGATCATAGCTCAGCATAATAAAGGTGATATATGACAAACCCACTGCCAACATCATACTAAATGGTCAAAAAATAATAATAAAAATGTTTCCCTTAATATCAGGAATAAGACAGGGATGTCTGCTTTCACTGCTCTTATTCAACATAGTGCTGGAACTGCTAGCTACATCAATCAAACAAAAAGAAGACATAAAAGGATTTGAATTGGAAAGGAGAAAGTAAAACTGTTATTATTCACAGATGACATAACATTGTATACAGAAAATCTAAAGACATCACCAAAATACTACTAGATAGAATAAATGAATTTGACAAAGGAACAGGATTCAAAAATTAGTGTCATTTTCATAACTAATATGAAAATAATGAACTACCAGAAAGAGAAATTAAGAAACAAAAATAAAGTATCTAGGAAGAAATTTAACCAGGGAGGTAAAAGACCTATTCTAGAAGAATTATAAGATTCTGAAGAAATAAATTGAGGAAGATATAAATAACTGGAAACATATACTGTGTTTACAGATAGAGAGAATTAACATCATTAACATGCTCCTACTACCCAAAGCAATCTATAGAGTGAAGATAATTACTATCAAGATAACATTGGCATATCTCACAGATCTAGAACAGATACTTCAAAAGAATATATGGAAGGCCCTGGCTGGTGGCACATTAGGTAAGGCACTGGCCTGCAAACCTAAAGGTTCCTGATTTGATTCCCAGCCAGGGCACATAACCAGGTTGCAAGCCAGGTTTCCAGCCAGGTCCGTAGCTGGAGGCAGGTGAAAGGCAACCATACATTGATGTCTGTCTCTCTCTTTGACTCTCTTCCTTCCCTGCTCTAAAAATAATAAATAAACTCTTTAAAAAAATGTGTATGGAACCACAAAAGACCCCAAATAGTCTCAGCAATCTTGAGAAAATTTAAAAAAATTGGAGGTTAGTACTATCTGATATCAAACTATATGACAAAGCCAAAGTCATCACAAACAGCACGGTACTGGCATAAAAACAGATACGCAGATCAATGGAACAGAATAGAGAGCCCAGAAATAAACCCACATCTTTATGATCAATTAATTTGACAGAGGAATCAGCAGCATACAGTGGTGTAAAGATAGTCTTTTCAATAAATGTTTTTAGAAAAAATGGACATATACATGCAACAAAATGAAACTAAATCACCTTTTCACACCATACACAAGAATAAATTCAAAATGGATTAAAGATTTAAATGTTAGATTGGAAACCATAAATATCCTAGAAGAAAACAGGTGGTAAAATCTCAGACATTCCTCATCACAATATATATTTTTTGATATATCTCCTTGGGCAAGGAAAACTAAGGAAAGAAGACACAATTGGGATTACAACAAATTAAAAAGTTCTTCCAAAGAAAAGAAGCAATTAACAAAATGAAAAGAGAACCTACTGAATGATACACCTGATAAGGTGTTAATTCCAAAAAATATAAAGAACTGATATAACTCAACACCAAGAAGACAAATACCTCAATTAAAAAGTGGACAAAGGACTTGAATAGATACTCTCCAAAGAGGACATACAGATGGCCAATAAAGATATAAAAAATGCTCATAACTAATCATCAGAGAAATGCAAACTAAAACCACAATGAGATATCACCTTACACTTGTCAGAATGGCTATCATCAATAAACTTACAAACAACAAGTGCTGGTGAGGATGTGGAGAAAATGGAACCTTTGTGCACTGTTGGTAGTAATGCAGACTGGTGCAGCCACTGTGGAAAACAGTATGGAGTTTCCTCAAAAAAACTAAAAATGGAACTGCCGTTTGACCAAGTGATCCCACTTCTGGGAATGTATTTGAAAATACCCCAAGCACTAATTGAAAGAATGTATACACCCCTATGTTCATTGCAGCATTATTTACAATAGCCAAGATCTGGAAACAGCCCAAATGTCCATCAGTAGATGAGTGAATAAAAAAGCTGTGGTACATTTGCACAATGGAATATTAGCCATAAAAAGATGAAAAATCTTACCTTTTACAACAGCATGGATGGACCTGGAGAATATTATGCTAAATGAAAAAAGCCAGTCAGAGAAAGACAAATACCATATGATATCTCACTTATATGTGTAATCTAATGAACAAAAGAAACTGATGAACAAAATAAAAACACAGACATGTATTCATGGAACAAACTGACAGGTGTCAGAGGGGATGGGGTTTTCTAGGCTGGTTGAAAGCAAACACAACACACACACACACATGTACATACACATACAGATACACACACAGACAACAGTATGGTAATAGCCAAAGGGAAAAGGGTATGGGGGTAGGTAAAAGTGGACAGACATGGACTTTGCTTGGGATGATGGATGCAGTGTGCAGATGATGTTGAGATGTACACTTGAAATCTGTATGATTTTGTAAACTAATGTCACTCCAACAAATTCAATAAACAAAATATAGTAAAACTAACTAAAACTTAAGTATATAAGGAGAAGCTTTTACTAACATGTCTTTAATCTTACTAGGCTTTGGTGTTTTCTCTTTGGCTCATTACTTGGTGAATCATGAGTGACATATACGGAGTAATTTGAACCTTTTGATTATAATTACTAATGAACACGGTTGGCTGCATGCAGAAGAGGGATCTTGCTTTTAAGTTTAAAAATACTTTAACAATAAATACATAACCTAGCTTATTGAGCAACAGAAGGAGAGCTGATCATGAAGAGGACAAACCTGCCCACCAACTGGCTGTGTGATCCAGAGGCTGATTGAACTCTCCACAATGCATTTGCATATCTTTAAGGAAGGCATCACCTCACATTGAAAAGTATAAAAATGTCGAATCCTTGTATTAAACACCTGAAACTGACATAACTAATATAATATTGTATACCAACTATACTTTAAGTAATGATGTATGCAACATTCTTAACTTACTCTGAGTTGCTTACTAATAATCTTTACTTTTGAGACATGTTATTTAAGCAGTGAAACTGATTTTAATTACTGACCTTCCAAAAAAAAAAAAAAAAAAGACATTACCATCACTGTCATCATCATCATATTTGCCCTAACTTATCTATAAAGTTGTGAAGATTGCAAAAAATAAGCACGTGCCTTGTAAATTATTTAGTGCCATGCAAATGTAAATAATGAGTATTGAAAAATATATTTAGGGACTCACTTTAATTTAGGCAGATAAATACAATAATCTTCATGTAAGGATATAATTATGTTGACTAAATGGGCTTAACTGGGTAGTTAATTGTGCCTAACCAAATGTGGTGATGTGAATGTTTTTCCTTGAAACAAATAGGATACTGTGAAATCTTCATGACATGCATGTTCTGGCTGTGAGGCAGGCTACCTTCGATGTCGATTCTGCTTCTCTAAGAATTGATCCTTTGCACTCTTAATGCACATACCCAGCAAGGAAATGGAAGCTTCCTGCTGTAGAGCTTGGCTTGAACTGGAAGGGACAAAAATGTCAACACATGAAAAGAATGTATCTCCTTAGAGTGGGACAAGTCCCTAAGTTTCTGCGCCTTTTTCCACTTTATAGAATTAAGGGGATAGCTTCAATCTTTTCTAACCTCTATGTCAGCTCTATAGGTATAATTCTGTGAAGGGATTATAACAGACTTTAGCCTATCGGATTCATTGCTCTCCTTTTTCTTCTCCCATTACCTCATAATATAAAGAAAATAAGAGGTGGCATAGTCACAGTGCTGCTACATACAATAGTTGGTTGAGATAACTGATTCGGTGCTTGAGTGCATATTTTAATGTTGTACCCAGTTTCAGCCTACCTTCTCCAGTATTAATCTAAGTCAGCCTCTCCAGTTCAGTTGAGTATTTATTCATTCAATACTGTTCTCTCTTGCTCCAGGAGAAGAAAGGGGAAAAGAGAAAAATGGGAATATAAAAGATACATTTGTATCCATTCTCTCTCCTTTCTTCATTGCTATTATGCTACAGTAGAGGATTTGTTGATTTGTTTCTACAGCCTTTATCCTTTATTAGTGCTAAAAGGTCCATGTGAGCATATTTAGGCCACTGTAAAATATTTTATTTTTAATATATTTATAAGCATTAGAGTAGAAGCATAATTATTTAATTTGTTTTCAAAATGTTGCTATAAAGTAGCTGGGAAAAAAAAGAATTCTGTAGGATATGCACATTAGGATACTCACAAAATGGGTGTCTGTGCTATTTAAGAATAGAACACATCCTTTCTCTTCTACTGAACCCATTTCTCTTTTTAATATCCCTTAAACTGATCCAGACACAGGGTTTCCACTGACTTTGACAAATGGTACACTTTAATTAGCTCTGTGGATTGCAGTGTCAGGTCACTGGATTGGGTTTTCACTCTGTCCCTTTGCTCACCAGCAAAGCTGAATTTGCTGGTTGTCACATGATAATAACATAGTTCTTCGAGGAAAGTAGATTCAAACTAAGCTAAAATGCTCTAGACTCTTCATAGAATAGTTGTAGATGTCCTAAAGGACAATTGGTTTTCTGAAAACTAGGAAGCACACAGAGTTTACATTAAAATGCAATTTGCAATCTCTTCCTCTAATGCTCTAAGTAATTAGTATGCCAGAGGCATTATCTAAATTTGGTACATTCTGTGCTGTACTGTAATTGTAAATGGTTATTAGGAATTGGGTTAGACTGAGACACAGGTTCTTTAAAATTAGGAGTATTAGCCTATGATTCATGTCCTATTATCCAAGCAACACATGTATTGAGATGTCCTTTCATGGCAAAGTCAACCATCCTCAAAAATGAAAACAGGGACAAAACTCAAAAAGCTGTCTATGAGCAGCCAACATGGAGCCCATCTTTTCAAGCTCTTCTCTGTTATAAAAAAGACCTTGGTCAGACACTCAGAGCTTGTGTACTCAGATTTGCATAAAATTCAAAGAGATGTGGTTGTCTGAATTCTCAGCCAATGAAATATTAACAACCTTTTTTCAGGTGGGCATCGTAAAGTAGGCATTGTACAAGCCCACACTGATAGCCTGTTGGAGGAGGGAATCTAGAGGGCTTGACCTCTTTTTGACCCTGAAGCTCATCCTGGGCAATCAGAGCTCCTCACCCCTCCCCTATCCTTGGAAAGTGTGTTCTGCTCACCGTCCAGCGGTAGGAAACTTTGTCCAGGGTGACCTTGACAAAACAATGTGTTGTTGAAACCGAGACAGCACACCTGGCTAAGTCCAGTAAAGGCCTCTGTATAAACTTTAAGATTCTGGAGGGTGGGTGTGAACATCTACTCTTGTTGTGGCCATCTGACACTAGACCGGTTAGTTGCCTTGCTTGTTAAACCTGCCACCTGTAACCTGGAGTGGTCTCCCTCTTTCTTAGGTCTCTCTGCCCTCCATGCACAGGGACCAATTTGCAAACCAAGAGAGCCCAAAGCTGGAAAGGATAGCAAGGGGGAGGTGAAAGAACTATGAGAAGTGGCCATAAACCAAAAAATGATAGGAAGGGAGGGAGGGAAGGGGGGAAAAAACAAAAAATTTCTCTGGAAGTCATTAAGGCGGTGCTCAGTGCTTTTCAGAATCCCTGGGGTAAAGGGCATTTTTTGTTTGTTTTTTAGCTCCCAAACTGTCATGGATTGATGATTTTGTAAACTAAAATAATAATGAATTACCAAAAAAAAAAAAATATATATATATAGTATTATATTTTATTAGACAAAATATATAAAATTAACTATGCCAACTTGTATTTTTATTTTTGTACTCTAGTTAACAGTTTGCAGGTGGCATTTACCTGCTAACCACACTCTGAGGGGGCTGATTTAGCGTAAAAGCAAACAACTCCACAACACCTCATAGTTTTGCCTCTTAGGCTAATGATGTACAGGATGATTATATAAATGATATAACCATCATGATTATATTCATTTATTCAGATTTGGCAAATATATTTTTTTTCCTTTGAAAAAAAGCAAGGAAGAAACTTCAGCAAGATTTCCAAGCACATTCTTTAAATATATAAAATGTACAAGGATAAATCAGCCTTACTTACCTGGAAAATTTACAGCGTAGCAAACTCATCATTTGCTCTTGATGATGAAAATGCCCTCAGCTAAAGACCACCAGGACCACACCTGCATTTAAGCAAAGTGGGTTTATTTGTTTCTTGTAGAAAAGAGAACATGTGCCCAAGGAACCATAGAACGTCTTAGTGAGATGGGGAAGGAACGAATCTATCACAGGATTTGGACTTTGCTTGGGTGACTGGCAAATCCGTACTGAAGCAGGGATTCTCTGTGGGGTTGGTCCTCCCAGAAAGTAGGGACAATTCTGTGCCTGGGTATTTTGTAGGAAGCATGGTGACTTTTTGTCTATGCTTAGAAAAACATTATCAAATAGCTTTGTTCATTTATGATGGTCTCAGAGTACCTTTGTCCGAGGTTGATGTTCTGTGAGTTTTTATCCAACAGGAGAACAAAATGACCTACTTATGAGTGTCAAAGCAGTTTGTAATAATGATGTCAAATCACTTCCAGACATCAGAAGCTGCTTTTTTCTTTCTCAATGATGAGTAAAAATGGCATCATATAAAACTGAAAATTAAACTTAAATCTTGTTCCTTACGTAAAATCTTGATTTTTTTTTTCTTTACCAAATGCTTTTAGGAATTTTCTCTGGTGATGATGCATAAGGTTGTTAACAAAAATCTCTGACCTAACTGAATAGTATCTATAGTCATGCAGTGTACATTATGAGGGGAAAAAAACTGGTAACTTTAAATTAGTCAAGCCAACTATAAGTTTCAAAATATGTCAACTTACATATTGGTTTTGAATAAGTTTGCAACATGAGTCCATCAGGCATTCAGATGGAGGCATCTAGAGAAATTTGAGGAAAGAATTTCATTTTCATGGGTTCCATTTTTTCCATGGGCTCAGTTGCAAAGCAGAAAATTGCGTTATTTGGATAAAATATATGCAATTACTGATGCTAGTACATCTCAGTCTGATATTTTACATTATTTTAAACTAAAACTTTTTTCTATTGAATATTCTAACATTCTAAACAATGACTTATTTCCATCTGCTGCTCTGAATGACTATCCCTGAGAATCTATGCCATGTGCAAAGACTTTATCTTACCCAGGCCTTTTCCTCCGCTGCCTGACTTCCTGACATAAAGCGGGCCAGTACGTATCCATGGAACTTAACTAAACAGCTTACTAGAAACTTAAAATGTCATAGCTTAAGATTAAGGTATAAACTCTTAGCCTTCTATTTGAAGAGAGCACAACATGAAAATTTTCTTTAAATTGTAGTTCTGATTTATTTTATATAGCAAGTGAAAATTATAAGGTCCTCTGGAGTCTCTTAAAGTGTTTCTTTTGAGCATAATAGAGTAAAACGCCAGCTAAGTTAGGAATTTGAGTACATATTACAGGAAGTATATTGGAATCTTTACTGTTGACAAAAATTCATTGATAGGGCTATGTTATCGTGGTCTAACAATAAAATCAGGTTTCTTTATACCAACTACTTTAGTAGACCAACTGAATTTATAAAACTTAGAAAGCACTCTAAGGAAAAAAAAAACCCAAAACTAATAACAGCCGATTTGTTTCCTGAATTTGTAGGCTTTTAAAATATTATGCAGACATTGACCAGGTCCAGCTAGGCATGCATTTTGGTTCATAAAGTGGAAATTCACATTTTAAAACCTAATTTGCTGTTTGATCATTATTCAAACTTTCCCTGGTTGCCTCCTCATTGGGTGCCATAAAGAAATAAGTCATATAGATTCTAAGAAGCACAATTGCATTTAGTAGTTTTTCTTTAAAAAATACATCCTTTTTTATTATTGTCCTGATGTCTTTGAACACCAGGGTCCCATGTGAAAATATATTAAGACCTTAAACTCAAGTTACCTTACAAAATGTGTGTGTGTGTGTGTGTGTGTGTATTTGCGTAAATTGATCCACTTGGTGAACCATGAAATGTGAAAAATATGCATTCTCATTTGTGTATTTAAAATGTAATTTTATGGTTATTTATGTCAAAGAACTCTTTTCCAGGTATATTTTTCTATTTTAATCCCAGGAGCATTTGCAAATCAATCAGGAAGGATATGAAGTTAACAACCTGCTCTGGCACTGTGTTGCTGCCTGGACTTGCGTTCAGAAGAATAGCCCTCAGTTGAATAAGGTGCTTGAACATCTCATCTTTCATAAAATGCAACTTCAGACGAAATGCTGGTAAGAGGGGTCCTATAAATCCAAAGTAACTCATGGAGAAATCTTTGTATTTAAATGTTAAATAACCTTTGTGCTTAAATGTTAATCACACCTTCATTGACTATAAAAAAAATTTATAATCCCTATTCCAAAGGCAAGGGCAATTTATATATTTTGTATTAGTTCATTTCATCAATAAATTGTTCCTTTTTCTTTTTGGTGAGATGAACAGGCATGTATTACATAGTTTATCTTTATTAAATGAAATTTATTATTAATAAGTTCATTCCCATATTTGAAAAAATTTTTCTAGTTCTTCAACTTGTTAACAACAATGAGGTACAGTTTATTATTTTAGGGTGATATACTAATATTGTTCCTTACTTGTAATGAATAACAAAAATAAATTTTGATTGATAAGTGTTAGTTTCCTCCTGCACAAATATTATTTTGAGAAGGGAAAAAGAAGTCAAATTACTTCAAAAGGGGGCATGGATTCAATAGAGGGAAGAAAATTTTTAAAGGAATATTTTTGAGAAATTGATCAGAGATACTCCTTTCTAATATTTGAGGACTATCAGGATTCCTTTTTTAATGCTAACAATAATAATAATCTGTTTTGCCATAGCAAGTTGCAAATTCAATTGTTATATATTTTTCTTAAAATTAGTTTCAGTGTTTAGCCTCTGGCAGCCCACTCTGCACCAATGGCCTTTGTATGTAAATTATAAGAATCAGGAGCTTTCCTGATGAGCCAAAGCTGTTTTCCCAGCTTTATTTGGAACTTTTGGAGAATCCAGGCCAAGTAAAGATTTCTGGAGGATGGCTTGAGTTTGTCTAATTTCCTAGATATAGCCTAGTTTACAAGCGACTTCATCAAGAACTTCTGTTTCATAGTCTGATTGCAGCAACCTACTCAGTACTGCAGTTAAAAAGATCATGATTCTTTGACATTTTAGAAGTGAGAATAGCATCTTTCAATAAGAAATTCAATATGTAAGTAGACTATTTCTCTTATATCAATAATATAGAATATATTTTTAATAATACACTTGTAATAGTTTTATTAATTTATTAACATAGAACTGCTAAATCAATTAGAGTTTTATTGGGGCAAATTAGGCTATACTGAAAGCCATGGTGATTCTTTTTTTTCAATATTTTATTGTTATTTTATTACAGTTGTGCCAATTTTTCTCTATTGCTTTCCACTGCTCTGCCCAACCCCCACTTTGACAGTCAATACCCACCCTGTTGTCCATGTCCATGGGTGTTCCATACATGTTCTTTGATTAGTCCATTCATATAACTGTGGGTCCTCTCTATGTCCTCACTGTAGAAGCATCTATTCAGGATTTTTGCCAATTTAAAATTTTTATTTGTTTATTTATTTATTTTAAGGAAATAGTTTATCTTAGTTATTTATTTACTATTTTTTTTTAAAAAGATTTTATTTACTATTTCCAGAGAGAGGAAGGGAGAGAGGCAGAGAGGCAGAGAGACATCAATGTATGGTCGCCTTTCACCTGCTTCCAGGCACAGACCTGGCTGGAGACCTGGCTTGCAACCTGTTTATGTGCCCTGACTGGGGAATCAAACCAGCGACCTCTTGGTTTGCAGGCCAGCACCTTATACACTGCTACTAGCCAGGGCCCTTTGTCCATTTCTTTCTTTCTTTCTTTCTTTCTTTCTTTTTTTAAAGATTTTATTTATTATTTCCAGGGAGACAGAGAAGGGAGAGAGGCAGAGAGAGAGAGAAACATCAATATATGATTGCCTTTCACCTTTCTCCAGCCATGGACCTGGCTGGAGACCTGGCTTGCAACCTGGTTATGTGCCCTGGCTGGAGAATCGAACCAGTGACCTTTGGGTTCAGAGGCTGGCACCTTATCCACTGTGCCACCAGCCAGGGCTCCTTTGTCCATTTCTTAATTGGCTTGTTTGTCTTCCCAGTGTTGAGTCATATGAATTCTTTATATATATTAAAGATCAAATATTTGTTTGAGGTATCATTGGCAAATATGTTTTCCCATATAGTTGAATCCCTTTTTATTTTGATGATGTTTTCTTTATCCATGTAGATGCTTCTTAATTCAATGTAGACTCATTAGTTTATTTTTTCCTTTATTTCCCTTGCCCTAGGAGATATATTGGTGAAAATATTGCTGCATGGAATATCTGAAATTTTAATGTCTATGTTTTCCTCTAGGACTTTTATGGTGGCATAGTTAATATTTAAATCTTTTATTTATCTTGAGTTTATTCTGGTATAAGTTGGTGGCCTAGTTTCATTGTTTTCCATGTACCTGTCCAGATCTCCTAAAACCATTTATTGAAGAGGCTATTTTTATGTTCCTGCCCCTTTTGTTAAATATTAATTGACTGTAGAGACTTGGGTTTATTTCTGGACTCTATTCTGTTCCATTGATCTATGCAATTTTTCTCATGCCAGTATCAGACTGTTTTGATTACAATGGCCTTGTAATATAGTTTGATATAAGGTATTATGACCCTTCCTATATTGTTCTTCTTACTCAAGACTTCTGAGGCGATTTGGGGTCATTTTGATTTCCATATAAACTTTTGAAATATTTGTTCTAATTCTGTGAAATATGTCATTGGTATCTTAATAGGGGTTGTGTTGAACCTATAGACTGCTTTGGGTAGTATGGACATTTTATTTTATTTTATTTATTTTAAAAGGTTTTATTATTTTTAGAGAGAGGGGAAGGGAGAGAGGCAGAGAGGGAGAGAAACATCAATGTATGGTTGCCTTTCACTTGCTTCCAGGTATGGACCTGGCTGGAGACCTGGCTTGCAATCTGATTATGTGCTCTGGCTGGGAATTGAATCAACAACTTTTGGGTTTGCAGGCCAGCTCCTTGTCCACTGAGCCATCAGCCAGGGCAGTATGGACATTTTAATGATGTTAATTCTTCCTATCCATGAACATGATATATGCTTCCGTTTATTTGTATCTTCCTTAATTTCTTTCTTCCATATTCTGTAGTTTTCTGAGTACAGATCTTTTGCTCCTTGGTTAAGTATATCCTTAGGTAGTTAATTTTT
Organism: Noctilio leporinus; assembly: GCA_004026585.1. Classification (NCBI taxonomy): domain Eukaryota; kingdom Metazoa; phylum Chordata; class Mammalia; order Chiroptera; family Noctilionidae; genus Noctilio; species Noctilio leporinus. Next base: position 207,888 of record PVIW01001874.1, read on the forward strand.
CTTGTTGCTATAGTAAAAGGGATTGTTTTTCCTATTTTCTGTTTCTGATATTTCATTATCAGTGTATAAAAATGCCTTCTCTTTCTGAATATTGACTTTATATCCTGCCATTTTGCCAAATTCACTTATTAGGTCAAGTAGTTTTTTGGTGGAGCCTATAATGTTTTCTATGTACACTCTCATGTCATCTGTAAATAATGACAGTTTTACTTCCTCCTTTCCAATTTAGATGCCTTTTATTTTTCTTGTCTGATTGCTGTGGCTAGAACTTCCAATACTATGTTGAATAAAAGTGGTGAAAGTGGATGCCCTTATCTTGCTCCAGTTCTTAGGAAGAAAGCTTTTAGTTTTAGCCTGTTGGGTATGATGTTGGCAGTAGGTTTCTCGTATATGGCCTTTATTAAATTGAGGTATGCTCCCTCTATTCCCATCTTGCTGAGGGTTTTTATCATAAAAGGGTGCTGTATTTTATCAAATGCCTTTTTGGTATCTATTAATATGATCATATGGTCTTTGTCTTTCATTTTGTTTATGTGGTATATTAAGTTTATTGATTTGTGAATATTACACCATCTTTGCATCCCTGGGATGAATCTTGATCCCAGGTGTATGATCATGGTGCATGACCTTTTTAATGTATTGCTGAATCTGGATTGCCAATATTTTGTTGAGGATTTTAGTGTCTATACTCATTAGTTTTATTGGTTTTTAGTTTTCTTTCTTTGTTGTGTTTTTACCTGGTTTTGAATTTAGGATAATACTGGTCTCATAAAAAGAGATTGGGAGTCTTCCCTCTTAAATTTTGTGCAATAGTTTGAGCAGGATAGGAGTTGTTTCTTTCCTAAATGTTTGGTAAGATTTGCCTGTGAAGCCAGCTGTCCAGTCCAGGGCTTCTGTGTGCTGGGAGTTTTTTGAGTACTGCTTTAATTTCACTAGTTGTTATCAGTCTATTCAGGCTTTCTTGATTCAGTTTTGGAAGACTGCATGTTTCTAGACATTTGTCCATTTCACCTAGGTTGTCAAATTTCTTGGCATATAGTTGTTCATAGTAATTTCTTACAATCTTTTGCATTTCTGTGGTATTGGTTATAATTTCTCCTTTTTCATTTCTAGTTTTATTTATTTGGGCATTTGAGTCATCTCTCTCTCTCTCTCTCTCTTTATCAATGAGTCTGGTTAAAGGCTTGTTGATTTATTCTTATTTCCAAAGAATCAGCTCCTGCATTTATTGATCCTTTGAATTGTTCTTTTAGTCTCTATGTCATTTAATTATGCTCTCATCTTGATTATTTCCTTCCTTCTACTTGCCGTGGGCTTTGTTTGTTATTATGCCTCTACTTTTAGATATAGGGTTAGGTTGTTTATTTGAGATTTTTCTATCTTTTTTAGGTAGGTCTGCATTGCTATGAACTTCCCTCTCAGGACTGCCTTTGCTGTATCCCATAGTTTGTGTGTGTTCATTTTTTGTTTGTTTTCAGAAACTTTTTGATTTCTTTTTTGATTTTAGTGTCTACCCATTTATTATTTAGTAGTCCCTGCCAAGTCTTTTTTTTTTTTTTTTTTTTTTTTCCATTTCCTCAGGCATTTATTCTGAAAAATATTTACAGGGTATCTGCTACATACAAGACACTAAGATAGGCATGTTTTTGGGAGGGGATGTAGACATGACCAAGACATGATCCTTTCAGGGTATACTATAGATAACAAGATAGAAATTGACAGGACCACCCCTAGAATGGGAAGGTCCTAGGCAAAAATTTTCAGCAGAACTCCTGTTCATATAAATAACTTGAGTCACCCTAAATCAGCATGGTACCACCATTCCAGTGGTCCAATCTCATGTGCTTCCTTGAAAGAAATATCAAACAGGCCAAGGGAGTAATCAACTCAGTATGATTTGGTAGGCACGCATCCTGGTCATCTGGTCAACCCCACATTGCTGCATAGGATAAGAAATTATCTTTAAAGGAGAGAGATGGAGACCAGAGAGTATATAGGTCTTGGTCTCAACTCTGGGTGCTCCTCCTGGATAGGACCATCTGGTCTCAGGTGCAAAAGGTGAATTAGAAAATGTGGAGCAAGGTGCTCCAAATAGCCACTTGGCACAAGCACTGCTTGCCTGGGTCTAAAGGCAGTATTGAAAATTGATAAGGGTCATGACCTGCCAAGTCTTGAGTCTAACCTCAGCCTCTCTTTTAAAAGTGTTTCTGTGTGACCCCCCATGCTGCAGCACTGAGGGACCTGATCCCCATGCCCTCCTCTTCCCCCAATATCAGGGTCTCTCAGTCAGGGCTGGCAACCAGAGCTCCCGACAGTTTTAAATAAAGTTTATGTCTGTATCTCTCCCAAACAGCATTGGGAAGAGTCCTGCAAAGATATTATGACATGGGGCAGTGGCAGGGTGCTCTCACCACTCCCTCCAGTGATTCTCAGCCTCAGGGCAGGCTTGCTTCCACTGGCTATTTCTGGAGCGAGCACCTCCCTGGTTGTCTCTCTTTGACTGAAACTGGTGGCTCCTGAGCCTACCTGCTGCTGCCTATATGTGTGCAGCCACAAGTGCTGGGATAGGCAGCATTGGTGGCAGTTGTTCTACCCAGAGAACCCAGGCTGCGTATTTCCAGGTGCCCACTCACACACACTCCCATGCATACATACTGTCATCCATGTATGCAGTCACACTCACTCACTCTCCACTGGATTTTTGACTTGGTTGCTCTGTGGTTTAGCTATAGAAAATAAATTGTAAGGGATTCAAACATAATTTAGTTTTCAAAGGACAAACAACTAGAGCTATTTTAGCTCTTGGAAGTCTCTAACATGGTTTTAAAAATAACAGAAATTATATTTTAACATATAAAAATAAATATTGCATGACTTTGCCAAATTTATTTTCAAGGTTCTAATAATTACCAAGTAAACAAGTTCAATTAGTGATGATGAAATACCAAAAGTAGCTGATTAAGAATATCTGATTCTGATTGCCCTGGCTGGTGGTGCAGTGGATAAGGTGCTGGCCTGCGAAGCCAAAGGTCACTGGTTCGATTGCCAGCCAGGGCACATAACCAGGTTGAAAGCCAGGTCTCCAGCCAGGTCTGTAGCTGGAGGCAGGTGAAAGGCAACCAAACATTGATGTTTCTCTCACTTTCTGCTTCTCTCCCTTCCCCTCTCTTTGAAAAATGATAAATAAAATCTTAAAAAAATATCTGATTCTGAAAGTCAATCTATAGTTTCTTTAACCAATTTTCAGTTTTATTGTATTGCATCAACATCGACCTAATTTACTTTGCTAATGATTTGCCTTTAAGGTAGTTATTTTTTTATAATTAGTATTTTATAGATTGGGGAGAGTTCGAGATAACAAAAGACTTTTTACTTTACAAATGAAGAAGCTGAGGCCAAGTGTTTTAGGCTTACTGGCTACTGGCATCAGATTTTAAGGGTCCCAATGTAGCACTTTTTTCAGGACATCACCCCACTATCATTCAGGCTGCATTATTAAGGAGGTCACTGCTTTGAGGCACCTGGTTGCTGATCCCTGACTTCTGTTTTTCTGGGAGGGCCCTGTGGAAATCAGCTGAGGGAGGGCTTGGCGATGTTTATTTAGTCCGGACTGAGTGAATAGAAGGGTAAATTGAAAAAATGATGAAACACTGACTGCTCATAATAGAAAGGACAAGGTAATTGTTTTAAAAAGCATTGACATATAGGTTTGATTCTATTTTTTAAAATATTTACTGTTTTTTTAAGAAAAGGATTTAATTTTTTTCTTAAAAAACTGATGAACCTAGAAACAAAAGTAACCCACTGACATTAGAAGATTAATGTCTATTAAGTTAGCAATTTGAATAATTTTTCTGTTAGTCAAATTTTGTTATAATAATATTAAAATATTAACTTTTCTTTTTACAAAGTATTTATGTAACAGCCCATAGTGCTTTCAAGAAGTCATTATTCTAGATAAAATAAAACAAATTATGATGTAATTATCAAAATCAAACCAAAAATTATTTTATATGATCACATGTATTCCTAAGATTTAGTACATGTGAAAAATTAGGATAATGAACTGAATGTATTTAGAATTAAATAGAAATATTGGGGCATCAGGCCATGATAGTAAATTAAGACTTTGTCAGGATTTCCTGCACTCGGTAAACCTTATAATTGTGACCCTTGGTAGAAAATATATTTAGTTTAGATCTGAAATTTAAGGTCAAGTAAGTGTTAACAGGAGCAATTTCATTTTACATGAATATCAGCAACGTACCATAATGATGAATAAATGTTCAGAGATTTAAAATGCAGAGGGAGACCATCCAGCTGAATGGTCAGAAGAAATTTTATTGATATTGGCAAACATTGCTGGTGTCCATAAAGGGACGTGCTTCATCTGCTAATTTCTGATGTTATCCATCAGCAGATAATTCTCATGTATGTGCCTGGCAGACTTTTTAAAACCCTTTTTATAAATATCATACAATATAAAAGGAAAGAAATGGAAGCATATTGTTTCAGCTTAGCCTGGAAAAGAGCAGTCCCAGGATCAATGAAGCAAATTACAGAAGGACTCAAAGTTGAACCAACATCTGTTCTCTGGGGGATTGGGGAGAAAAAAGGGGGAGGGGAAGGAAAGGAAATATACTGAATACAGTAAATTATAAAACAGGGTGAGGAAGTAGGGGAAAAGAGAATGCATGAGCCCCTCCCAGCTCTGTGCACCTTCCTATATCTTGGAGGCTGAGCTGCTGTGAACCGCAGATAGGCAGCTTGCTGTTAGGTAGGTTTCCGTGATGCTTACTATTCTCAATGCTCCACCTTGTGGTCAGGCCTTTTATAAACTGCCGCGTTTGCTCTGGGGAGATAGCTCCAGCGGCGCAAAAGGCTTTCTAATCTAACGTGAAAATAATGGATTGTGTTTACAATTGAATTAGCCAGTGAAGACTGCTGAGAAATATGGTATGGCATTTCAGTAACTGGCATAACATAAAAAATGATATCTCCCAGAGCAAAATAGCTGATTTAATGCACTCCATGAATGTTTTCCAAAAAAGCTTGACAATTTAAAATTATATTGACATAACTAGTTAGTGTTTTTCAGACATACAGTGTTTGTGTTTGCATAGAAATAAATTGAGTTAAGAATCAACTGCTTTGCATGGGCAGCAAGACCTTTACTTCTGGCTAAATTACTGATACCCTCATTGTTTATCTCCATGAACCCCAGTAATTATTATAATGTATATATGACAGTCTCACCAATTATTTAAACAAAGTTTTCATTAATAATATTTCTCATTATTCGTAAGATGTCAGTGCAGGTCCTCCCTCTTCTGATTCATTTTCTGGATTTTTTAAACAATCCTCAACCAGGGATACTTTTTATTGATGAGAGGGTGGGGGAGAGGGGGAGAGACAGGGTGGGGTGGGGGGAGAGGGAGAGAGAGAGAGAGAGAGAGAGAAAGAGAGAAAGAGAGAGAGAGAGAACACTGATGTGCAAAAGAAACATTGATTATTTGCCTTCCTCCCAAAAATACCCTGACCATGGATCAAACCCACAACCTAAGTATGGTCCCTAACCAGGAATTGAACCCAAGACATTTTGGTGTACAGGTTGTCACTCCAACCTATTGAGCCACCCAGTCAAGTCTATTTCCTGGTTTTCTAATTGATCTTCTGATTCTCTGAGCTAAATATAAACATTTAATCTATATCAAGGCTAAATATGTTAATTATGCTTTGATATATTGTAACACGGTGGAAAACAAAATTCAACCTCAAGTCAGAAGACCTGAGTTTCAGTCCTGTCTTTTGCTGGCTAATTTTGAATGAATCACTTAACCCCTATGAACCCCTTTAGCATTTAGAGATAATAGTTACCACAAAGAATTTTTGAGATATTTAAATAAGTGATATGAAAATACTTTTAATACATCCATGCTCTCAGGAAATCTTTCATTTCCTGCTAGTTCATATCTGAATTAATTTTTTCCAGGCAGAGTCCTGCCTATTATATTTCTGTCTCAATACCTGACACATGTCCTCTGCTCAAGTTAACCTAATTAGACAGCTTAACTACTACATTTCAGAACTGTTCCCCTGCTCTCCACTCCCCCTGTCACAATCTTGGTTTGAACCATTATTGTCTCATGACTCTTGCACAATAGCTTATTAGCTGGTTTCTTTGCCTTAAGTTTTCTCCTCCATAATCCATCCTACTCTGCTGTCAGGGCTACAACATAAACGTGATTATACCATTCCTCTGCTCAAAATTATTTAATAAGTTTTTACATGGCAATGGGATTGCAGCTCCAAGTAGTATCTCATAACTTGCTATGATGAAAGGAAAAATAATACCCTAGCCAGGTGTTCAGTTGGCTGGAGCATTGCCCTATATACCAAAAAGGTTGCGGGTTTCATTCCTAGGTCATAGATTCAACCTCCAGTTGGGGCATGTAATAGAGGCAATTGATTGATGTTTCTCTTGAACTGATATTTTTCTTTCTTTCTTCCTTCCTTTCTCTCTAAAAATCAATAATCATATCTTCAGATGAGGATTAAAAGAAAGGAAGAGCAAAAACAAAAACTGAAAGACCCTGCTACTATAATTAATTACCAGCAACACAGAGAAGTGCCTGGTGGGTCTGAATGGAAGAAAACAATCAGTGGCCCACCTCTACCTTCTCTGATGAGACAGCAGTCATTGCTTGTAGACACTCTATCCCTTCATTCTGCTCCAAGTTCTTCCCTGGGATGCCAAGAGTGAAATTCTGTAAGCAGGAGATAGAACCCTTTTAACAGACATGCTAAAGATTAGCTTTTCCTGTCATCCCTTCTGCATGACAAAAATCAGATAAAGGCAAGATAAATGTATTCTTTAAACTAATTTTCTAAAATTTTTAAAATCAAGAAAAAAATGCTGAGTGTTTTTTTTTCTCATGTGCAATTAAGATTGAGACTAATTTATTTATATTAATCTTCCCTTTTCTTGCTTGTTACTCTATACTTGGATTCTTGATAACATTATGGTTAAATTATTTAAAATATTCTATCTTCTCCCTAAAGAATGATAAATATTTACATTTATTTTGAGGGTTATATTTATAAAATTATGTCGATTTATTAATATTTTTTCCACTCACCATTAGCCATTTGACAGTAGAATTTCCCATTTTTAAGTTCTAAAGTACTATTCATTTATTGGTTGGCTTGAGTAAATTTCTAGTACGAACATAAGTGAGCCCTTGATTACATACACCCCTTGGCTTAATGTAGCATTTGTCATCATTTATTTTTTTCCTAAAAAGTATAATACATTTTTTCCCCCTGGAGATAGGCTTTTGTGCTTTCAAAAATTTCTTTATATGTCTACGTATTGCTATGTTGTTTTCTAGCTTATAGTTATAATGAGACATTCAAAGCCAGCCTACCTCTTTTTACTTTTATCTTCAGTCCAGACATTGTTAGGAACACCTTTGTGACCTGGTATCCAGAAGGCAGGTAGAGGACACTCTCTCTCACTGACTCTACTAGGAAGCAGTGGGGGCAAATCGTCTTCTACTCCACTTAAAAAGAAGCCTCCACTATATGAAGCTGTGCACAGATGCTATGGCTACTGGCTTACATTTTCTGAAGCCCTTCCTTTGGTTACTCATCATTCACGCATGTTCCCAACTCTTCCCTATTTGTGCTTAGGGTTTCTCCTACATTATGCTGAAAATACCATATATTCCTGCGTTTAATTTTAAATTAAATTTTGGGCCTCTTGATATTGGAAAGGCTTGTGTTTTTTTTTTTTTTTTTTTTCCGATTTACTCCTATTTTCTTCATAACTGTATAATCCTTAAATTAAAAAAAAATTGTGGTATTAAGAGTGTTTTTCTTGATTTTATGTTTCTTTGTTGTTTCAATAGGCATTAAATAGTAATGGATCTCAGTTTGCTAGCTTTAAATGCAGTTATCTTTAAGTTATGGAAAAATTTTTCAAATTTGCTCCGTTCCAAGTGTTAGTTTTGCAGTTAAGTTCTTCAATTATGGATTTAAACTACATTTTTATAATTTTAATTTTGTTTCGATCTCTAGTATTCTTAATACAGCACCTTTCTTAAGAATCTTGTAAAAAATATCTTCTGGTTTCAATAAGGAATCATTTTCAGAGGTATGATCCTCTCTGAGATTTCAGCCTGATATTTTCTTTAGATTTTGCTAAAATATATTTTTTAATGATCTCATGTCAAGCCCATTTCTCCATTGTTCATTTTACTTACCTCAAATCTAGGCAAAATCTACGAAAACTTGGTATTTTAAAATCAGAGGTTTGGGTTTCCAGCATACAGCATTGTTGAAAGCTACAACACTCAATATGCAATATCACCAGAGACCTTCTTGTATTCTCCTTACTCTTCGATTTTTCACTTTTGAGGAGAAAATGCACTTCCGCATTCCCTTATAGCACCTCTCTTTCCTTCTGTTCCCATCTCCTACTCGCACCCTCCCACAAGCGGTGTTTTCTACACTTCTTGGCATCTGGATGTTATCTCTCAATAAGCATGAACAGATAATGATGAAGCAAAGTAACACTCTGGCTCCTTAAAAAATCAGTACCCCAAAGTAAAGGTACTTTTTCCTGATTCTATAAATAATAGGGTGAACAGTAGAGATCTTTTAATTTTCTTTCATTTTTGAAAACTTTGGGGTAAAAATGGCTGCTGTGATTTGTTACGTGGAATGTAAATGCTCCTTATTTCTGTTCTCAATCCTATGGTATATGGAAATTCCCTGTAAGTTGCTGCTCTTAGTGACCTCTCTTTTATCCTTAGTCTTTAGGGTTTTGTGAAGTTTTGATATCATCAATATTTCTTTAAGTATCTGGGAAAAGACTGAAATAATCCCATGTGAAGTTTCCAACTTGGAGATATTTAATTCTATCTTTTAAAATTATAATTTGGTCATGGAGGAAATATGTAAAGGAATAAGGAGAACCCCAGAAAACTGTTCTGATGTTGAATTTTCTAACCTTTTTATAAGGTTGTATATCTAGAGAGAGCATGAGTGAGAGAGAGAGAGGAAGAGCTTTTTTATGAAACCCCAGGTTATTATATTTTAGCTGACATATATTAGTGTAGAAAGAACACTGGACTGGAGTCAGGCTAGCTGAAGCACAGTTCAGGATCTGGTGTTGTTTAGCTATCTACAGTGGTTCACATTAATTTTAAAATGAAAAAACCAACAAGTAAAATCAATCAAGTAATAAGTAATTAAGAAAAAACTATGCTATTTTAGATAAGCCAATAACCCTGTGCCTCTGTTTTAAAATTTAAACACTATGTGCGAATCTATAATATTTATAAATGACTTTGTACCTGTTTAATTTCATGGCATTATAAAACCAAGCCAATGTATTAATGATTGAAACTTGGTATATGTTCACCAAGAAGTGTTGTGTTAAAATTTCCAACCTAATTCAATTTGAATTCTATGTGCATTGATTTTCAGTTTTGACTTTGACAAACTTAATTTGTAGGTGTTGATGCTTCTATTTTTTGGCAAAAGCATTTTTTACTTATAGGAAGTTTTACAATCAACAGTGTTGATTGAAAATAATGTGTTTTCTGGTGAAGCATTTTTCTACTGCAGGTGGCTGACACTGATGGATCTTTTTCAATCCATATTTTGGTGCGAGTGTCTCTACTTAGTTACAAGTTTCCAGACTTAAAAGAGAACAGAAGAACCTAAACCTTATGATTATGAGGAATATTCAGGAAAAAAGAAGTTTTGTGAACTCAGGGACTATCCTGTCCTTTACTTGACCTTCATACAGCTGATGAATACTTGGGAATGATGCCCTCATTGTTCAGAGGACATGTAGGCTTCTTTCCTCAGTCACTCTAGAACTTCACAGAAAAAGAAAGTTATCAAATTCCTATCCTTTAAATAGTATTTCTTTCATTCAATTCAGTTCAACGTTTTGAACCTGACCATTTTACATTTAAATCTCATAATTGCCTCTGAAAAGTAGGTTTTACTTTAATTAATTTATAGGTGAGTAGATTAAGGCTGAGAGTAGGGTACACAAATTATCCTACCTCATATACCTAATCATCATAAACCTAATTGGTGGTGAAGCTAAGGTTTTCTCTTTAACTTTCTGACTCTAAAGTTTATATTTATAAACATCACATTAAGTGTATCAGTTAGGATTCAGTGCTTGTACTTGGAACAGTAACCTGACTACAATTGCATGAACACATAGGGCTTTATTTATCACACAGAACAAACAGCGCACTTACTGATGCTGATACTTAAAGGCCCTAGGACCAAGCTCCCTTTGGCTTCCTCTTCTTCCATTCATAGTATGTGACTTTCATCCACATTGTTGCAAGATGGTTGCTCTATATTCTGGTATCATGTATACATTCTAAGCAAGAGGAAAAAAAGATAAGCAAAGGAGGAAAAAACACCTCTTATCTACATTTAATCTTTTTTTCTTAATCAGAAAAAAATAGCTTACCTGGAAGTCTTTCATAATATAAATCCATTTATATCTCTTTGAGCAAATCTATACATATGACTATTCCAAGCTTCAAGAGTGTTGAGGAATCATTTTAAAAATAAATTTGATGAGGTATAATTTATATACAATAAAATTTACGCAGTTTATGTATAGAGATCTATGATCTTTGGCAAATGCGTACACGTATGTAATCACTACTTCAGTCAAGATATGGAACATTTCCATATCTTGAGGAAGAAACATTAACTAAGCTTTGCCGTCTTGAACAAAGTTGAGGTTGAGTTTTGAAGGAAAAGGGAGTCAAATAATATTAGACAGGCGATGGGCAACTTTGTTACTGAGCAAAGAGGGGGCTTGTTCATGTGGTACCTTGGTATAAGACCCAACAATTAGTGTTAAGAAAAACATGTTTTTATTTACAATATTCTAACCTTGGAGTAACTGGGAGTACTTTAGCTCAGATCCCTATTTTCTCCTGAGACCCAGCACTTCCCTTGCTCCCCAAAAGGCTATCAGCTGAAACCAAGCCCAGTAGTTCCCCATTCCATATCTGTCAGCCCTCTCCTTTAGGATCTGGGGTATGATGCCATCAGGCTCTGTATAATAGTCCAGAAAAGCATGTGCTGTGCTGTACTGTGCTGGATCCTAGTGAAGTCCAGGAAAGGTGCAAGTCCTAAGAGTGTCCTCTCTGCATGTCCCAAGTCCCAAGAGTCCAGATACAGTCCAGGTCTGCAAGGCAGAATCCTTGGTGGCTTCGGAGTCAGCTGGAGCAGGCACGAACACAGCAGCAGGCCTGCTTTCCTACGGCCCAGGCCACATGGCCAAATCCTGACTATACACTGCAAGGCTACTTCTCACATGGCTGCTATAGCCTGCTGCTCCATCGTGCTCCTCTGTCTTGCTTCTGCTGTGTTTCTTCTCATGGTGAACAGCAGTCCTCCATCCTTCCAAACAGCATGGCCCCCCTGCTTTATAGCTGGCTTCTTTCCTTCTGGCTCTCTCTTCCAGAAAAGGCTCTGCTATCTCCTTGTCATTGATATGCAAAGTATCTTATACAGCATCATCTGCCCTTTTATTGGCCCTAGCTACTAGCTTGTTATAAATATGCAAAGTACCTTAAAAGCTTTATTATTTCTTTCCCTTACCCCTAAAACCATGGGCTGTGGGGACTTGGGATTCCTGCCCTGCCCTGTTAACAACATTGTAATACTAAGAATAAATACTGATGTACTTAAATGATGGTTTGGAAAAGCAAAATTGCAAAACAGGAAATACCCATAGAGGGCAGAAGACTTCTTAAAACACAAACTGGATAATCTTCCAGATCTATTGGTGTCTCAATTTCCAAATATTAAAAAAATTTTCAAAAGGTCTTGAAATGAGACAAAGTTTTTATTCAGTGCAAATGGGATAATTTATGTAAAAGCACATTGATATCTATTAAGTTCCATTCTACATATATGCAGAATTAAAGAATCAGTATAAAGAATTGTATCTTTTTTCATGTTTAGATGTGTTTCCTTTTGAAAATGATGATGAACTTGAATTACTGACTTGAATACTACAATTGTGAAATTCAAATATAGTTGTAAATGTACTAACTCTTTAATTTATTAGTCAAAGCAATATACAGCTCTAGTGAGAGGCAACTTTTACATTGCATTCTTATCAGTTCTTTTTAAAACTGTATCTCTTTCAATTGGTTAAAAATAGTATTAATATATAATTTTCTGAAACTATCAGAGCATATGTACATTCATCAGTGTACATAACTAATAACTTTTTGTAAGACTTCCTAGTTATTACATATTTACTAAATAAATTTTGACAGTATTATGTATTCAATGTGAAGTATAAATTTTATTTTGAGAAATTGAACTTTTTATAAAATGAAATAATGATGAGCTTTAGGAGTATATATAAAGAACAATATTTTAAAAAATAGTTTTCTTTAAAAAAACACTTTTAAAATTCACTCCTTGGAATCAGTTGCGAAATTTAAAAATGAAAATCTAATGTGAGGCTTTTGAGGACAATGTTTAGAACCTGAACTCTTGATGGAATCCAGTAATTTTAAAAATTTATTACTTTCAGATTTTTGTCAGAACACTATTCTGAGCTCAAATAACTTATTAAAAAGTGGCTGTTTCCTGTAGACTTTCATCATAACCAGTGTCAACCAACACTATTTTTTTGTAACTATAATAACTATAATTTATCTGTAGCTGAACATTATGCTTGTGAAGTTACATTAGTCTCTATTGAAAGTACCATGTCTGGTAATCCAGGATATGTGTATCTTCTGGCCAATTAACTTTTTTCATTAAAAACTGTTATTATTATTTTACATTAAAATCTTTGTGTTTTGTTAAAATGTCCAGGATGGATTCAGCACTGGCTTTGTTGGTCCTTGGGGAGGCTGCCAAATTAAATATGGCCTGCTTGAAAACTTTAATGGACCTAATGAGAAATTTTCTTTTAAGCATTATGACTATTCAGAATCAGGTAACAGTATATTGTATTGTTAGTTTTCATATGCAAAAGACCTGAAGAGAAGCTAAAAATGTTTCCTATTACTTAAATTGTATACCACATTAGAGCTTATAATGAGCATTACTTTTTTTAAAAGAAATTGATATATTTAATTTTAGAGAGAAGAAAGGGGAAGTGGGGAGGATGGAAAGGACAAAGGGGGAGAGAGAGACAGACAGAGACAGAGGGAGTGGACATCAATATGAGAGAGATACATGAATAGGTTACCTCTCAAATGCAACCCAACTAAAACCAAACCAGCAACTCAGGCATGTACCCTAACTGAGAATTAAAATAGTGACCTTTTGCCTTGTAGCACAGTGCCCATTCAACAGAGCCACACCAGTCAGGGTCTAAATGAGCATAACTTTGTAATAATAACTTTAATTGAGTTTAAAAGGAAATGCTTATTTATCATATATCCCAGTATAGATTCATTGATAGAGTTATAGAAATAGATTATATATCTACACACACATGCATACATAAGAAGGGCTTTCCATTTTATAACAAATGAGATTATATAGTTATATGTTTTAGTTTCCTTTGTAAAACATTTAAAAAGATATCTTAAAAAACATTTTTATTTAATATTTTATTAATATTTACATTTTGGTGGGAATAACATAATCAGTTATTGTTAAACACTGAGTTTATTTCTAATTATTCAGTTATTATAAATAATTTTAAACACATGTAAAACCTGTTTTTTAATGAGTACATTTTAGGAATCTTTTTCTAATGAGTATTCTTGATTATATCTTTTAACAACTTTATAAAATTGAAGATATTTCTTATAAGTACAGGATATATAGTTCTTGTTTTGACAGAATATGCTTGGATTATCTAACAGCTATTTTCTCACCTTAGAAAGAAGACTGCAAGGTTGATGATTTTTCCTGGGCCTGGAATGTAGTCTACATATATATAACAATTCTTACAGAAACCTGCCTGTATGCAGCCATTTCTAATTTGCGAAAAACTGCTTTTGTTGGTTTCTGTGACTGTAAAAATTTGCAAAAACATATTTTTCCCTTGGACAAATCAAAACAGCCAGAATTGAGGAATTCAAGTATTTTAGGTCTTTTGGAGTATTTCACTTCAAAATTGTCAGATAATTGTAAGTAAATTATTTTTAGGCTTGATGAAAAATATTTTTTAAATGCCTTTGTCTGCATTTAGTAATGAGCTTCTCATGAACAGTCAACATTTTAAAGTCGGAAATAATTTTAAATTTATTATGCCTTTCTACAAATTTAGGAATGATATTTTATAACAGAAAATTTTAATCAATTTTAAAACAACAGATATAAACTACAGTTGATTTATGATTCAAATTATATTCCTTAAAAAGATGACCTTGGGAAAACTTATGAAATGTATGTTTGCTTTATCTTTTTCACATAAGGACTTCTCATCTATCACCTTCTCTGTTTTCTCTAGGCACCTTCTATGCCTCTTGTTCTTTTCCCACTCACAAAATTTCTCTTCAATATCTCAAATAATTTAGTACATTCTTCAGATATGACATCTCATACTCTATCAAAATATACCTGTCTTGTGTCTCAAGACAGAAGGTCATTTGCTACTGTTGTTCATGGGGGCTATAAGAATTGAAGTACTTATATTTTCAATGGAACTACAGTGATAATGAAAATTCAAGTGTCCTTTTACATTGACTAGAACTTTTTTATGAATATCATTGTTGTCAGTGTTATTATGGTCTGTTATGTACATGACCCTCACTCCCATTAAATTATGAGATAATTCAGACTGGATAATCATATCTGAATTATATGTGTATTTAACCCAGTATATGACATTGTATTTAGCACATAGTATATGGTCAATTAATCATAGTAGATGTATATATTAATTTTATTTTAAAAACTTGCTCACAATTTTTAAATTACTTTCAATATACTCATACTTTTGAACAATGGGTTGGAACCTATCATTTCTGAGTGCAATTTGCTTGGCCTTCCCTCACTTTTCAAGATGATTATATTTATTTTCTGACTAGCACCAATTTTAAACAGATCTTTAGTCTCTGGTTTATAGTGTTGATAAAGTGAAAAGATATTTGTTTATTATACTATTTATACCCTTAAGTATTGAGAATGGTCAAAATCTTCCTATATAGCAACTTAACATATGGTTATAATTTTTGAACTGCAACTAAACATATTCATCTACTAATTTTAGATTTTCAACATTTCTGTCTAGCTGTGTAGAATTAGTTCTTTCTCTTTTCTTTTACTGTAATGGGTTCAGAAGACATTCTCAATGGGGAGGGTCTTGATTCCCAGAAGCCTGTTGGCCGCCCTCTGGCCATGATCCCTGAGCTCTGGCATAATCTCATGATGATAGGGTTACAGCTTTCTGTGGATGTTCTAAATTTTCAGACTGCTCAACAGTCTGATCTTTTTCCAGCCAGTGATTATTTCATTGTATTCATTTGTTTATCTTTGTTAGAAGTTCTTTATCTTTTTCTGAAGACTTTATATTGATGGTACAAGCACAGAGTTTGGCTAATTTCTTGAAAGAGGTTTTTGTCTTTTCTGCTTATTATCTACAGTTTTATATTGTTCAGGATCCTAGATAACATGCCCCAAATTTTCCTAGCTCAATATTGTTCTCTTACCCTATAATTCTTTCTGTGCCAGTGGAAGTCATATTGAGAATTTTATTGGAACGTATGTGAGTTTTCTTTCTTCCGAGTAATACTACACATTATAGAGAACTTGCCCAGTATATAGTCATCCTTGGTCATTGTTTTCTCATCTTTGTAAGTCTGAATGAGAGTATTTGTTTCTACTTCATATTATTGGATTTAATACAAAGAAAAAGCATGATAGCCAAGAAAAAACAAATTCTGATTATCTTCATATGTGTCCCTAGGTGAGATAGCCACCTGGATACCTGTATTATAAATCACAGTCTCAGAAAGGTTGATACTTGTGTTTAATTACTTACTGAATAAGTTCTGTAAAAATTTCTGGATTTCCTTGTACCAACCAGTAGACAATATTGTGGTTCAAAAAGCATCTCTACAGATCACATGGTGTGAGAATTTTATTTTTTATTTATTTATTTTTTAAAGATTTTATTTATTATTTTTAGAGGGAGGGGAAGGGAGAGAGGGAGATAGATATAAATGTATGGTTGCCTTTCACCTGCCTCCGGCCACAGACCTGGCTGGAGACCTGGCTCTTGCAACCTTGTTATGTGCCCTGGCTGGGGAATTGAACCAGTGACCTTTGGGTTCGCAGGCCAGCACCTTATCCACTGTGCTACTGGCCAGGGCTAGAATTTTATTTGTTAAGTGGCACTATAATAGAGAGGTAGGAGGCAATCCCTAACAGGCTGAGTTCTGGAAGGAGGTGATACCTCCTGTATGGTCAAAAGCCATACAGACAGACAACTCTATTGCTTTCACTGATGTCCTCCTTATATTTTCACTTGAGCTCAGCAATGAAATACTTAACCAGTATTCTGTCAGTGTTTTCTCAACCCAAGTGGGCAAACAGATGTTTCTGGCTATGAAATACCTTTAAAGATTTGATCTGCAATAACGAGTCTAGACATCAAGATTGACTCCTCAAAAGTCAATATATCTTCTATGACATCAAATGCCTTGTACAAATAATAATAGTGGCATTTGTCTCATAATGATTCTGAGTATTCTGAAACTGTCAATACTTACAGCATCTTTGTGGTTTCTTGTGGAAAATGTCTAGTGAGTAGATTATCTGATGACTGTTTGGTTAAAGACATCTCAAGGATGAGAGAAATACTGCAATTTTTTTTCATCTCTGTCAGAACCTTCTCTGGACATGAACTTTTGGTCTCTTTCTCATGTTTGTACTGGATTTTTGGCTTTCTTGTATCAGTCACTACCATAAAAAGCCATTACTTAACATGACTGTACTAATGTAGTCAAAAATTTCACTAGTCAAATGATGGTGCTTAAAAATGGTGTTGATGTGATTCATTATAACTGAATCTTTGTAACATCACTGATTGATTTTCTACATGGGGAAAAATGATTGCTGATAATGACCTCTCATTCTATAAGACCATAGAAAATAGATTACCCTAAAAAGGAACATCATTTCTGCAGGCCTTGTCAACATAATTACTGAAGAGGATAGGTTTCTTGAGAAAGTGATATAAAGTAAAGAACCTAAAGCTGCTGCTTTATTTATTTGGAAGTAATTTTTTAAATCATAATTTTCTTTTACATAGTAAATTTTTGTTGGAGTGGAAGAACTGGTTCTGGTATTAGTTACATGGATTTGTATTTTAATTCTATCACTTGTATCTTGGAATCCTATGTTGAATTATTTAGTCCAGCTGATTTGAATTTTTCACCCAATTCTGATAACAATACTATTCATACCATTGGATCTTTTATGAATAAAACTATGGAAACATATAAACACTTGTCATATAACTTGGTGCAAAAGAAAGTGCAATGAGTGCTAATAGATATTATAATTGTCAATGTAATTGTTTATGCTGTTGTAATGATTTTTTTATAATACTTATTTCTATGTACACTTTGTGTCCTAGGAATCCTACTTCATTTACATATAAAGAGATGATACTAAAAACATTTAGAAATGGCATAAAAAAGTATAAAAAAGTCAAATAATGTTCTTATGGATCATTTTTATATAAAGACATTAATATAAAGAAACAATTCAGACCATAATTTTATGAAGACAATGTTATAGGAAACTAAAGTAATGACTTCTGCAAAGATAATTTCCTGGTGACCTAATCTGATATGGGAGAACATGAAGAATTTACAGGACTGAATGACTATTTAGCTTGTGCCTTTTTCATTCTATTTTGTGTTAGACAAGCTTTTCATAGAGTCAGATGTCTATTCTATAGTGAGCTCTCTTGCTTGTGATTGAATTGCTAAGTTTTGGTTAAATAGAAAATTTTATATATGCTTATAAATACCATCTAGTCATTTAATAGTTGGTTGAAATTCAAGGTGTCTGACTTGAGTTATGTGTTTTATGGAGACATTCTGCACACTACCTGTTATGAGCTGAGTTGTATCCCTTCCCCAAATCCATATGTTGACGTCATAGCCCCCAATGTGACTGTATTTGGAAATAGGGCCTAAAAGGAGGTAATTCAATGGAGTCATGATTGTGTGGCCCTGGTTGGAAATAATTAGTGTCCTTATAAGAAAAGACACACCAGAGAGCTCACTCTCTCTGCCATGTGAGGGCACAGCAGGAAGGCAGCCATCTAAAAGCCAGGAAGACAGCCCTCCCCATAAACAGAATTAGCTGACAAGATGACGTTACACATTCCAGCCACCATAACATTGAGAAAATAGATAAATTTCTGCTGTTTAATACTCCTGGTCTATGATATTATATATTTTTATGCTGCTCAAGCAGACTAATACACCTCCTAATGGTGCTTCACTATAGGCAGGTTTGAATATGCTCAAGTACATGAGTAAATCCTTATTAGAAACACAAATTTTTGTAGCAGAGTCCTAAGAAGAGATACTTTTAAGCTGGAAAAATATGAGAAAAAGGTAATAAAATTAATTTATTTCACCTGAACCCTGTTGAAATTCTAATGTTTGAGAAACATTTTGCTTGATAGGTAATAACCAATAACATTATTGAGGTCATGCTATGTGTCAGGCAGTATTCTAAGCATTTAACATATATAATCTAACTCATTAATTATTAAAATAAGACTATATTATAGATGTTCATATTATCCCCTTTTTGTAGCTGAGTAAGTGAAGCAATGAGTTTATTTGCCCAAGGAAATATGCTTAGTAAATGGTATAGCTAAGTTTTAACCCAGACAGTATGATTCAGAGCCCATTCATGACTAATTATGCTGAACTACCTAGGTTAGCTGACTTACTGAATAATGTTTAAAAAAATTATTCATTTGCATGTTGAAGAAAGTGAAAAAGATGACTTTGAGACACATTCTCTCTGATAATCATTATCCTACCACACTCTATATCATAGATATAAGATATCAGTTGGATCCTTATTTCCAATGTATATAATTGGTCCTTGTTCTAGAACTTTGGATAAAAATCCAAAAAGCAGAGTTCAGGAATCTGCATTACAAAGTCACTCTGACATAATTTGAGAAAACCTAGCCTATATATTGAGCTGTTAAACAAAATAGTAAAATGTTTTCCTAATCATAGAGAAAAATACCTCTCTCACTCTTGCTTGATGTTTCAGATTTTTATATATCCAGCCAGTTAGTATTTATAACAGATGATTTATACATAACTTCATATAGAGGGAAACAGCTTTGTGTAGTGTACTATATTCAAAATGTTGTATTCTGTGTCCCTATTTTGGTTTTCAGAGTGATAAAATGGTAGATTTTTAAAAAAACTTGGTTATTTGAAACCTATGTTGTAAAAATGAAACTCAGAAATGGTATATTCAGCGAGAAACCAACAGACACTAATTTGGTGTCTTATATAAGAAATATAGAATAGTGAAAATCTAATTGATCATGTACTTTTCATCCAATGCACAATCTCTTTTAGATCATTTGCAAATAGGTCACAGTCATATCCTGCCTAAGTGTCAGCAGAGATACGGAACTCCCAATCTCCCAAAACAGGCCCTACTGCACTTTTGTACACTGTGAAAGATTCTTCGTTACATTAAAATAAAATCTATCTTTTAATATCTCCCAAATTTTGGCTTCAGCCTTGCCTCTCGGAAGTAACCCACAAAAGTCTATTCTATTCTCCGCATGCATGCAAGATCTTCAAATGTTTGAAGATAATCACGTTGACTCTCTTTTTCCACCTCTCCACTTTGTCATCCTCTCCCATCTCTTCACTCACTGCCAAGTTCTTATGGTAACATTTTTAAATACACGATAAACATACTTTCATATGGTTTATAATTAACTTTTTTAAAGTTTTACGGAAAACTATAACATTGTTAACTTTGAATTTGTAACGATTTATTCCAGAATTGCATTATAATGTGAAGAAAGTGGGACTCAAGTATTTTTCATTCAGAGTTGTCTAAGCAGAAAGTAGTTTCATGAACAAAATAGAAAAATCATAAATCAAAGAAGATATGATTATGTACAAAACCTATGCAGAACAAAATAGAAAAAGTTATAATACAAGTGAATTAGAAAATATTCATATATAAACTGTCCTGAAAGTATCAAGCCAATGTCAATATAAATAAAATACTTTGTGTGGCAGATGCTTTCAGGACAGACCTCATCTATGTATATATACACCTATGAAATGAAGATAACAATAAAAATAAATATCACTTGTCATTACTATTGCCATCCTCAGGTTCCAGAACTGATTAGGTATCCATAATTGAATCAAGACTAAACTCTCTGGCTATAGTTGCTTCTTCGCTGCATACCTTCCAAGCTCAAGCAAGCATCACTTAGCTTCTAGGTTACTGCAGAAGGCTAACAGTTTATTCTCTTGCCCTGATACTCCCTAGATTCCATTTTACAACAAGAAGCCAAGTGAGTCAGTTCTCTGCCTTATTTAAAATGCTCTTTTAGCTTTTTATTACACCAAGAATAAATTCCAAACTTTTATCTGTGGCTTAGGCTATAATCATTTAGTGTGCCCTCCCAAGGGGCATGCCTACCTGACATCATCTTGTCTCATGAATCCCTCTCCACCACGTATCTTGTACTCCATCCATTCTGTCCTTCCTCTTCTCTAACTATCCTGGTATTCTAGATTCTAAGACTCAGAACTGGAAATGCTTTTCCAAGTTCCTTGAATGGTTAACCTTTTTCATCAGATCTTAGCTTGAATATCAGCTCCTCGTGGAGGTTTTTCTCTCACTCTGCCTATAGCAGTTTTCTTCTAGTCATTGACAGTCACATTCCTCTTTCATTATTTTCGTAACACTCACTATGAACTGATATTGTTCCATTTGCTTTCTTAGCTATCTTGCTTTCTCCAGTAGAGTTGTGCCCTGAAAGCAGTAGCATTGCTTTTTTCTTTGGTACATGTAACAGTGGTTGGCACAAAACATTGACTCAGTAAATACTTGTTAAATGCCTGGCTTGCTGACTGGTTCTTATCTATTGTTTTCTTGCCATCCATCTAGTTTTATTTTTTCTACATGGTATTCCATACATAAAATGTTTTAAACAACTCCTTATATTCAAGTTCCATTTCAGTGACATATTTGATTCTATAGTGTATTCATTTATACTCATTCATGTAAATAGAAATATTTATATTTCATACTCATTGAATATATGAAATCTAAATATCTAGACTGGAAATTTAAGGCTTCTAAGGAGTTCACACACTAAAATAAAGCTACAACCAAAGGAACATAATATCAGTTTTCAAACATCACAGTTTCTTAATAAATTTTCAAGATTCATTAAGAATTTTATTTTGGTTCAGCTTTGTTATATCCTAGGATACTGTCTACTTAGCTGCAAAGAGACACATTTTCTCATAGTATATTTAAAATGACATCTTTGACAGCTACCACAGGTTCACTCAAAGCAGAACAGAAGAGTGCTGTGTGCTACAGTTTGGTCCCTGGACAGGGAGTTTCATAGCAGGCTTGCTTCCCAGCAAATGTCTAGACGTGCATATTAGAATACATTTTACCTTTTATGACAGTTGTAACACATCCCATCTGTTTTTTAGAAGGTTTTTTCTTCATTAACTGTCAGTCAGTTGGATGTAATAGCTTCTCCCTACAAATGTTATTCATAAGCAATACTTCACTGTAGTTGAAATCAACAGGTAAACAGCTCACTTTTAAAAGCAATGACATTTTGATAGTTTTTTGAGTTTTGAGAACACAGTTCTCAGAATATCTGGTCTTGTGGAGTCTACAAGCAAACCATATTCAGTTCAATGATTCAAATATTATAAATGTATAAAATATTATTCGTCAATAATAATTTAGAATATTTGAAGGAAGGTGGCATGGACATACTTTTAGCAATCATCCTTTTAATATAAAGAATTTGGAAGTCTATAAATAAATTTATAAATTGGTTAAAATCCAGTCTTACTTATCATTTTGTTCAAAAATTGCTTCTTTGAGTTTTACAATTTCTCATTCATTAAAGATTCACAATTGCTTAATTAATATTTAAAGTCTTGTTTTTTGCTTATTACTCACAAGTCCATAATTTTGTTTCTGCTACTTTACTTGAATTTTTAGCCATATTTTTAAAACATGCTATAGGACACCTAAAACTTGATTTTTCTTATACCTTACCATGTTACAGTTTCCAAATATTTGTCTCCTTTCTTCCCAACTAGGCTCTTCTACATAATTGCATTCCTACAAGTGATTTCGTTATTGTTTCAACTTGCTGAGCTTAAAAACATATTTTTCCTTTTCATTTAATTCCTACCATTTCCTCCATAGCTAGGAAGTCTTATCAGATCTTCTCTACAATGTCTTAGGTTTGTCCTTTACTCTCCAATCTCCTGCCGTTCCTCAGAGTAAAGAGCTTGATTACCTCATAAAAGACCCATGTTGGATTCCCAGTTTATCACTTGAATAGACATAACATTTCTTTGAGTAAATAAGACATAACTCTTTTGCTCAAACATCTACTTTTTAATCTGACCCTGTTTATTTTGAGATATTTCATATTATTCATTTCTAATATGAACTCTTCACTTCAACTCAATTTGAGATCCTCGTTATCTTTCTCTACCTTCTCTCTTCTTTTAGCTACCTCTCTGCTGGGAGTCACTGGGCATGAGTAAGCGTGGTTCCTGCTGGTTGGACTGCCTCTAGAACCATGGTTGAGCAGGGCTGGAGCCTGGTTATGGGACTACTTCTGGGTCTGCAGATCTCAGGCTTGTTACCAGGAGTGCAAATGGTTTTGGGTCCCACAAGGTCACTAAGCATGCTCCTGCCAGGTTCATGGGTGGGTTATCTAGAGTTGGGTTCCTGGGTGGACAGAACTACTGCTGGTCTAAGATAGAGTGAGACTGAAGTCATGTCACAGAGTTAATTCAGTGCCCACAGTCAGGTTCAAAGTCAGTGGGCCTCTCACCAAGGGTAGCAACAGGTGTGGGTTTCCCTTGGTCCTTTGGTGGATGGGACTGGTGGTAGGACTGTGGACAGGCATGGCTGAAGCTGAGTTCATAGGAGGACAGGGCTATTTCTAGGTCCACAGACTATATCACTGGCATCAGACCTGATAAATGACTGCCTTATCAGATTGGCCCTTCACAGTCTTGTGTCCCACTGGGTGTTTCCCACCTCTTACCTTGATACCAAGGTTCCCCCAGATACACTTTTGTTTATAGGATGGCTGCCAAATTGTGTTTCTTTGAGGATATGAGAAACACATACCCTTCCACATTCATGCTGACATCACTCTCTCTATATAATTTAAAATACGGCAGTGCATTAGTTTTTAACTAGTGATGTTTTAATGAGGAAAAATTATATATTTAAAATAATTAGCCATCACCCCTGCCACCCAACGTCAAGTTTACTTCTGTAACCATTTATTCTCTCTTTGTTCTCTCTTTACACTCCACTACCCCACCTTTCCCTCTGATAATCATCATAATGTGGTCAGTGTCTTCGAGTACTATTTTTGTTCAATCCCTTCACCTTTCTCACCCAGCCCCCAAACCTCACCTTCATTCTGACAGTGGTCAGTTTGTTCTCTATATCTATGAGTATGTTTCTAATTTTCTGTTCGTTTAATTTGTTCATTAGATTTCACGTATACAAAATATACAAATGATATAGAATTATATATGTGAAGCTGATATAATTTTGTTAACCAATGTCAACCAAATAAATTCAATTAAACAAAATTTTAAAAATTAAATTGGCTGCTTAAGGCCCTAGCTGGTAGTACAGTGGATAGGTGCTGGCCTTAGAACCCAAAGGTCGCTGGTTTGATTCCCCAGCCAGGGCACATAACCAGGTTGCAAGCCAGGTCTCCAGCCAGGTCTGTGGTTGGAGGCAGGTGAAAAGCGACCATACATTGATGTCTTTCTCCTCTCTCCCTTCCCCTCTGTCTGGAAATAATAAATGCAATATTTAAAAATAAATAAATAGGCTGCTTAATTATAGCCTCATATTTGCAGCTTATATTTTCTCTTCTAAAGTATCAACAACAGAAAGGATAGAGGGTGTCTTACATTTGAAAGCTGAATATATATCTTCTCCCATTTTCAAAATGTGTACATACCTTCTCTTCTGCCTCCTCCTCCTACCTTCTAGTCTCTTCCTTTCCTATAAATGGAATAGAGGCTAGGGTTTAGAAAGAAAATTTCTTGTTTGAATGGGAGAGTCTGTGTTGCACCAGTAAGATTAGACCAACATTCACCTGGCTCCATCCCTCATTATCAACATGATGCTATGAACTTTTGCACCTACTTGAAGCTCATGTTCCCTTCTGTTATACTAAGTATAATATGGTCTACATAGCAGAATTGTAATGAGGACTAAAATAAGGGCACCTAGTAGGTCCTCTCAAGTATTCTAGTTATAATCACAGTGATTATTATTATTAGCCTGGATTTTAAAAATCTAGGTTAAATTGGGAAAAGTTGAGGATTGTGATTTTTCAGATTGTGACTTTCAAGGGGAGCTTGGCTGAGTTCCAGTATTACAGTGGTTATCACTAGTATTTGAAGAGAAGGTACAAGACAGAATATATTTGGCTTTAAAACTCTTCCATTTCCCTTTCTGAGCCTTCTCTTTCTCTTGCTCTCTCCCCGGCTTCACATATACCCAGTACTATCATGGCTAACTTAAGTTAATATCCCTTTTAAGACCTGTGTTACTTCATCCTTTAAATTTATTTATCCCCTCATTACCTAAAGTAGAATTCTCTTTTCCTGAGTAGTATATCATAGTAATACTCCATGTAAATGAGAAATCATTAACATAAAGAATAAAGAGAAACTTCTTTCTCTGTTCTATAAGGGAAATGAATATTTTAAAAGTAGAGCTGGATAATTTATATAAATTTCTAATTGGTATATAAGTTTTAGAAGTGTCTTAGACTTTTTTCTCTCTTTTGATGCATTGCTCTCTTCCCCTTTTAATTGACTTATGTATCTGTTGTTTTTTTTAAAGAAATCTTACAGCCTATAATTATATCAGAAAATTTTATTTGCTTCTTACATTATTTTCAACACTTCCACCTTGGTTCAAATGCTGTGTTTCATAGATTTTGATTATTCTTACAATAGCCAGTGATTTTTCTCCTGTGTCTCTGATTTCATTACAAAAACCTACCATAGTGGTGTAAGTATTCATATTGCCTTGAACAAATTTCTGTTTGAATTCCAAAGATTTATTTTTAGTATCCAGTTCACAGTTTACTTATTTAACTTTTAAATTTATGAAGTATGGTATTAATTGGGTGCAATTTTAATTAGTTGATTAGCAATTTTAAAATTATCTGTGATCTTTTAAAATTGAAGAAATAAAAACAGTGAAGAGTAAAAAGCTCCAAATTGCATACTTTACAATATTAGTACAATCAGTTCCTTTGTTTTGTATACTAGTAAAATGAATAAAATGGTATCTCCCCAAATAATATATTTTTTATAAACAGGTGATCAAGTGATATGGATTGGATACTATGGCATAGTGTATAACATGGTAAAAATGTCATGGGAACTTCGAGGAGATGAAGAACAGGATGGACTTAGAAACTTCATATGGCAAACGTTACAGAAAATAAAGGATCATGAAAAAGATGGGAGGATCCATAATGCACTAAATATAGCTAAGGTAAGATAAAACACTGGGCAATAAATTGGTCCTTCAATAAACAGGAAGCACATGTCCTCTCTAAGGAGAAAGGAACATGCACATTCAGTGAGTGTTAGTGATACATTTGAGAACACGATTTAAAAAATGTAATGCTGACCTATTTTTAGTTAAAGATAATAGGGTGGGCAGTTGGGTTGAATAGCTTGAAGAGAGGAGTTAATTTTTGGGAGGAGTAATTGTCCAGCTTTGGACTCATGTCTTTGGGAAACATTTGTAAGTACACTGACCATGAATCTCAATTTGCAAAGTTTAGCCTGGGTGGGTGCCTAATTTTCCAGCTTCCTTATTAGTAGGGAATTACTTTACTCTCGAAAGACTTTCCATCTGGATAATAAGTTATTTAGTTTTTTATTTCTATGTATATATTTTTTCTTTCTAGCATTAGACAATGTAAATTGCAAATCTGGATTCATGAACACTAAAGTTGCTTTCCTTAAAGTTAAAAATGTATTGTTCAAGTTCTCAGTTTTTCTAGTTCTATAGAACAACAATATAGATTTCTCTCTTCAAAGAAGATCATTCTGTAATTAGTTACTTTTTATAAATATAAATATATTATTTAGTGATGCTTTGTCCAGTCATTGAAAGTTTCTGGTTCTTCCTAATGTTCCAGATGCAATTATCCTGACACTCTTAATGTTTTCCAATAATAATTATGGATGTGAATTAATATTAACAATTTAAAAGAACAAATAAGGAATTCAGTCTGCCTAACTGACATTCAGAGCATATGGGTGGGTCACTGGCAAACAATGTAGCTACATTCTAGATTCTCAGTAGAAAAACAGTCTTAAACTCTGCTTTTTAATCATAAATCTGATTTGGAATATGGAAGATTATATTTTCTAGATTTGTAGTATTTTTTATGGAAAAAGGACAAAAAGAACTGTCTGAACTACATTGTTCTGGATTCATGGACTTTCTTTTATGCAACTGTGCTCCAACTTTGTACTGGTTTTAACTGAGGAGCACAAAAGAAAAAGAGAAACAAAGATAATTATTATGTCACTTATAGAGATGACCACTGTGTCACCCAGTATGACCTTTATTCAGATGTAGGAAATAAGTCTTCCTTAGTTTCATATACTTTTCCAACCTTATTAATGATTTTATATAATTCTGGAGCTTAAAAAATAAATTTTTTGGCAAGTCTTATCATTGTTTTTCTGTTCCCATGACATTTTCAATTACTTATATTATTATCTGCCTTTGTATCTATTGCTATATGCTGCTTCACAACTGAAATAGATTACAATTTAATAAGCCAACTCAAATTTGTCATTTCTATAATTAGAATTCTATTTATATGCCTGTTTCCAGGGCTAATTATATGGTATAAGGTAGTCTTTTTTTCTTCAAATTTTAGTAAATATCTATAAATAAATATATTTGAAATTCATAAGTCACTTAATCAGACATAACAGTATTTTTTTAGATGCTAGACTCAAGTAAAGACCCGCTATTCAAGCTGTCAGCACTGAGAATGAAAGAATAAAGCAGCTAATTAGTTTCAGTGCTCAGTGAGAAGAGTTCTAAAACATGTTTTCATCTATTTTAAATAGTAAATGTGTGGGGAAGATGAGTTTTCCTCAGAGAAAATTTAAATTAGAAATTTCTAAAATTAGTTATATTCATTTAGGCACAATGCATATTAATACAAAAAATAAGGTTAATTTACACTAGGTAAATTAAAATATACAATTCACTCTAGACCTGTTTTACTAAAAGTTAGTTAAGATAGATACATTTAGATAATTAAACAATAAAGTTTATGATTTATGGATATAAATGATAAAATAGCTAGCTGGTGACTTTGAAATATCACAATTTATTTCAAATTTCCTCACTTAATACTAAGATACAAGTATACAAAGTAGAAAATTGTATAAAAGCTTTCACCAAAATCTGTAAAAAATATATAAATATGTATGTATTGAGTAACAAAGTTTATTTTGCCATACTGAATTCTATGGAAAAATCAAAGAAGTCAAAAAAATGGACCTTTACACAATAATTGTCCTCTCTCACCCAGAAGACTCAGTCTCCAGAAATAGATAAGGAACAATACAAATAAAATATTATATATGTTATTGGACCTATCAAAGTTCATGGCATAGGATGAGAATTGCGATAAATGTTTGGTCTCTAACTTTTTTCTTGTATCAATGAGGAATAAATTATTGTCACCTTTAAGTAGTTTTTAGCTGGAAACTTAAATGGTAAGTTACATCAAATGATTCAAGGAACAGAGTTGAAAGAGAGCATCTTTTAGACAAGGAAATGTCATGAGCCTTGCATAAATAGGACCATTGTGAGAGAGCCATCCGCTGACTTGCCTGGTTGGGAAAACAAGTTTGGATTGGGCAGTAAAAGCCTTACATCTGAAAGATGTGTTTGGATCACCACACTAAGGTTTTAGAGACTTAGGGATAATTTCATAAAAATAGAGATGTTAAGTAAAGGAATTTGTTTTAGAAAAAATTGTTTCTTCCTTTTGAATTTTAATGGTATGGTAATTTTTGTCAGACAAAACTCATGTGGACAATTTCCTATATCTTTTTTTGTGAAAATAATTGTGAATTATTATTCACAATTAATTTGTCTACAACAAAAATTAATTTGGAATTTGTTGTAGAGAGTAATTGTACCCAATTTATTTAAGACTTCTTAGATCCACATCCTTGCATAATTATCTCCATATTCAAATTTTAGGCTTGACTATGTTGCTTGATTTGAACCATAAGCCAATACCAATGCTATACAAGTGGAGAATTGAAAAATGCTTACCCATTGGCACCTACCCCATCTTGTTCTTTTATTACCCTGTAACTGCTATGTAAATAAGCCCAAGTTAATCAGTTGGAGGATGCAAGACAACAATATACAGAGATAAGCCATCCTAGCTGATCCACAGCTCCCTCCCAAGACTAGCCAGTCCCCAGCTGCCCTAATAGCTGAGGACAGACACATGAAAGAGACCAGAAGACCCATTCTGTGGTGCCCAGCTCCAACTGCTGACCTATGGGACTGTGGACTAAATAAATGGTTGTGTTAAGCTCCAAAGTCTTGGGATATTTTTACATAGTAAGAATTTTCTGACTGAAAGCTGAATAAATGAGATTTTAATGCTGCATAGTTCAATATAAATGTTTATTTCTTTCATATTTATGATTTTTAAGAGGCATTAATAATAATAATAGATTTGTTGGTCATTTACTGTGTGCTATGTGCCATAAACTTCATATGCATTAATTAGTTAACCCTCACAAAAACCTATTATATATGAAGAAATCGAAACATTAAATAAGTATAGTTAAAATTTTTGAAAGGTGAAGTAATTTGCTAATGGAAAGTTACTGAGGTAAATTGCATTGTTTGATATTATGTTAAATAATTATTGCATCCCTGGAATGAAAACACTTGGCGATATGTAATAACCTTTTAAATATTGTATATTTGCTTTGATATTATTTTGCTTAAGATTTTACTTTCACATTAATGGGTGCAATGATACATAATTTTTATTTTTTATAATGTAAGTTTTTATGTCAAAGTTATACCAAACTAAAGTAGTAAATTGGGAGGTGATTATTTCTTTTTCTATCTTCCTGAGGAATTTTTTAGTATTGTCATAACTGCTTCCTTAAAATTTTTGAAAAACTTACAAGTGAAGCCACTTGGTCATGGATGCTTATAAAAAGGTTTTTAATTGTAGAATTAAAAAGTTTTTCAGTTTACTTTTTTCACAGTTATATACCTTACTAGACTTTATTTTCCATTAGTTTTTGTCCCTAGAAATTTGTCCATTTTACCTGTATTTTAAACAATCTTTTAAAAGTTGCTAAAATGTCTATGATATTTTAATGTCTTTAATATCTCTCATGATGCTCTCTCTTTTATTCTTGTCTTTTCTTATTTTAGCTTTTGTTCTCATTTTAATCTTTCATGCCAAGGGTTTATGAACTTCTTTGCCCTTTGAAAAACACCTCTTGATTCTACTAATACCAATTCTCTATATTATTTTCTCTATTTCTTTAATATCTGATATTAATTTCCTATTTCTTCCTGCTAATTTCCTTGCATTTAATATGCTGTTTTAAAAAAAAAATTATGTGTGGGGGATGTTAAGAAGAATAAAGGAAATGGAGAAACCAAAGAACTTATATACATGACACATGGACCAGAATTAAGGGGAGCATTGTCAGAGGAAATGGGGTACTGGGTGGAGGGGGGCAAAGGGAGGGATTGGGACACCTGTAATAGCAAAATAAAATATATTAAAAATTATTGAACTAGATTACTTTTCATTTAATTATACCATTTCTCTCTACTAATATGTGATTTTAATATTATTAATTTCCCTCTGCACAGAATTTTTGGTGTATCCTGAAAGTGATAAGTAATATTTTAATTATCATTCAGTTCAAAAGAGCTTCTAATTTCTACTATTATTTCTATTTTGAACCATAGGTTTTGAAGTTTATGATTTAATGTCCACATGTGGAGACTTTTGATATTATGTTGATGATTTTGATTTATTGTTCAATTTTGCTGTATTTAGTGATAATACTTGAAAAGACTCTCATCCTTCTAAAATGTTCTTTTTTATAAAAAGTATATCTTTTCTATTATGAATATAACCACAGTAGCTTTCTTTTATAAGGATTCTTTTGAATATGTGGTATATTAATCTCTATCTCTTTTTTATGTTTTTTTAAAATTCATTATAACAGCCTATCACCTACAATACTTATTATATATGTTCATAAAACTTGATGTTTAATAGAGGCTAGAGGAGAGGGGAGATATTTAGTAATGTATTTGAAAATGAAAAACAATTCTAAGTAGATTCCTAAACATGAGCCCTTCAAATGATAAGTTCAATATAAATCCAACTGTTGCCTAAGTATTTGGAAAAGAAATAAAAAAACTGTCATATATTCACAGTAGTATAATAAACAAATGTTAATTGATGTGCTTTGTTTGAAATGATTCCAGGGAGACTTGCAATGAGCAAGGCTCTTTTGTATAAGCAATTCAGCAGCATATGTTGACACGCCTAGGAAAAGTCATCATGTATAAATGCTTTATGCCATCTGGTACATGACCTAAAATATCAAAAAGAAAGATGTATAGCTAAAATGAATAGGTGACTTTATTTTGAGTACCATTGACTCATCAGGTAAAGCACTTTGTGGTAAACATTTTATGCTAAAATCTTTAAAATAAAATTTGCTTTCATTCTTAATGATATTTCCATATTTTTCATAATGTAGCAAAATAGAACAAACAACACTATTAGTCTCTTTTCTCTCAGCACCTCTTCCCTCCTCCACATATGTCTGCTCTGTTGATATAAATGGAAACTGAGTGTGAAGGACAGATGTATTTTTGGAAGAATAAGGTTCTTTCAAATACTTAATAGAATTTCTACAATGCATCAGGCACTGTGCTAAGTATCTCATATTAAGACATGTATGCCCCATAGCTCTTTCAATACCACCATCTCCCAGACATAAGGGGAATCATGACAGAATTAAAAATAAGTGATGTGCCCATAAGCGAGCTTAACCCAAATCTTTACTCTGAAATTTCTACTGTGTTGTGCTCTAAAATAAAATATAACCAAGAAAGGAACATTTATTGAAAAGTTATTCACATGCCAGATACTATAGTAGAAAATATCTTCAATTTGTATGCTTAATTTTAACAATAAACTTAAGAAAGAGCAGTATTATTATCATTCCATGTTTGGAATAAGGAAATGTGCATATAGTGGTTAAATAATTGTGTAAGATCTAACAACTAGTAAATTGTTAAATGGGGTATTCCCACTAGTCTATTTCTTAATCTATTACACCAGTCTTTCTTAAACTTCAATGTATATGTGGGAGTAGGGCCTTTATAACATGCATGCTCCTAGGAGGTAATGACAATGATGGACTGAAGACCACAATTTTAGTAACCAGGATTTACTCATGCTGTCCTTCTCTGTAAGGTTTTATAACTCCTTTAGGAAGTAACCTTTGAGATACACATGATCACTTCTATTTAAATTTTGAGGTTTAAAGAAAAATTACCATTTTTTTTTTCACAAACAAGTCAAACAGTCCCAGCTCTAAGATTACTTAAAGGCAGGTAGAGAAAAAATGAGACAGAAAAATATGGAGATAAAATTCATTGCAAATTGTTTTGCAATGGCTTAAAATCCTATTTCTTTCTCTTTTATTCTCTCATGTAAAGGGTGGTGTGAGATTTAGCTTAAATTGTGGTGTCTTTGCTATATTTCCCTAATTATTGATGGAAAATTCAGAAGTCTGAGAGGTTTTTCTTTTGTATTACTACTACATAATAATTTCTTGAAGAATTTCCCATTGTGTTGACTTAACCATCTTCCTACCAACCTATGTTAATGGTAGTTCTTACCATCTTTATGTGCAATAAAAACATGCTCCTGCATATAGTTAGAATGTGTGTGCAAGAAACATGATCATATAAATAGACACAGAAAAAGCACTTGATAAAACCCAGAACCCATTTATAATAAAAGCTCTCAGCAAAGTGGGAATAGGAGAAAATACCTCAAGATAATAAATGCCATATATGACAAACCCACAGCCAGCATCATACTCAATGGGCAAAAACTGTAAGTGTTACTTTTAAGGTTGGGAATAAGAGAGGGATATCCACATTCATCACTCTTATTCAGCATTATATTGGAAGACTTAGCCACGACAATAGACAAGGGGAAGAAATAAAGGGAAAGGAAGAAGAAATAAAGGGAAAGGAAGAAGCAAAACTGTCATTTTTGCAGATGACATGATACTATATGTAAAGAACTCTAAAAGCTTCCACCAAAGAAACAAAAAACTATAACTGCTGAATGGATTCAGTAAAGTAACAGGATACAAAATTAATGTCTAGATATTAGTTGCATTTTTATATACCAATAATAAACTATTGGAATAAAAACTACAGAAACAATCTCATCCACAATTGCTGCTAAAAGAATAAAATATTTGGGAATAAATTTAACCAAGAATGTAAAAGACCTGCACTTACAATTTATAAGTCATTAAAGAAAGTAATTGAAGAAGAAACAAACAAGTGGAAGCACATACTGTGTTCATGGCTAGGGGGAATGAACATCATTAAAATGTCCATACTGGGGGGAGGCAGAGGCAAGGAAGGGGAGCAGTATAGACAAGAACCTAGTATAAAGGAACCATGGACATGGACAACAGGTGGGATTGACCTTGGGGGGAATGGGTGGGTGGGGAGGGGGACAGAGGGGAGGAAAAAGGGGATGGATGTAATATAACAACAATAACATTAAAAAAAAATGTCCATACTACCCAAAGCAATCTACAGATTCAATGAAATTCCTATCAAGATACCCATGGTGTATTTCACAGAACTAGAACAAATATTCCAAAAATTTACATGGAACTACAAAAGACCTCAAATAGCAACAGCAATCTTGAAAAAGAAGTCCAAAGTTGGAGGAATCATGCTACCTAATCTCAAAATATACTACAAGGCCATAGTAATCAAAACAGCATGATACTGGCATAAAATATAGACATACAGATCAATAGGACAGAACAGATAGACAAGAAATAAACCCATGCCTTTAAAGTCACTTACTGTTTGATGGAGGCAAAAACATCCAATGGGGTAAAGATAGTCTCTATTCAATAAATGATGTTGGGAAAATTGGACAAATGTGTGCAAAACATAAAGCTAGGCCACCTTCTTATGACATGCACAAGAATAAACTCAAAATGGATTACAGATTTAAATGTTAGACTTGAAACCATAAATATCCTGGAAGAAGTCCTAGGTAGTAAAATTTCAGACATTGTTCACAGCAATATTTTCTTCTGATATATCTCACCAGGCAAGTGAAACAAAAGAAAAAAACAAAAAACAAAAAACAAGTGAAACTACAAACTAAAAAAAATGTTTTTCATAACAAAGGATGAAATCAATAAAATGAAAAGACAACCCACTGAATGGGAGAATATGTTTGTCAATACATCTAAAAGGGATTAATACCCACAATTTATAAAGAAGTTATTCAACTCGACACTACAAAAAGCAATTAAAAATGTGTAAATAACCTGTATATACACCTTCAAAGAAGACATACAGATTGTCAACATGCATATTAAAGATGCTCAATGTCACTAATACTCAGAGAAAGGCAAATTAAAACTGCAATGAAATATCACCTCACACTTCTTAGAATGGCTATCATCAATAAATCAACAAACAAGTGTTGACAAGGATGTGGAGAAAGGGGGCCCCTCATGTACTGTTGGTGGGAATGTAGACTAGTGCAGCTACTGTAGAAATCACAATGGAAGTTACCTCAAAAAATTAAAAATGGAACTTCCTTATGACTCATTGATTTCACTCCTGGGAATTTGTCAGAAGAAAACCAAAACAGTAATGTAAAGAATATATGCACTCCTATGTTCATTGAAGCATTATTTACAATTGCCAAGATTTGGAAGCAGCTCAAGTGTTGATCAGTAGATGAGTGGATAAAACAGCTGTGGTATATTTACACAATGGAACACTAGTCAGCTGTAAAAAAGAAGAAAATTTTATCTTTTACCACAGCATTGATGAGCCTGGAGAACATTATGCTAAGTGAAATAAGTCAGTCAGGGAAAAACAAATACCATATGATTTCACTCATGTGTGGAATCTAATGAACTAACTGAACCAACAAGCAAATTAGATACAGACTCATAGATAGAGAACAGATGAAGGCTCTGGGGTGGGGGGCAAGGGAGTGGAAGGATCAAGCAAAAAAGGAAAAAGAAAGAGAACTCATGGACATGGACAACTGTGATAATTATGGTGGATGGGTGGCTGGTAGAGGTGGAAGAGGGTATAGGGGAATAAATGGTGGTGAAAAAATAATTTTTTTAATTTTAAAAAAGAATAAACTTTTGTAATTTCAATTCTATTACTGAATGGTAATTGGGGTCCTGCTGTCCACCATCCCCCTCTAGGCAAAATTTTAGAAGCAAAGGTTTGGTGATAAAGGAAAGGAGTCATCTAAAACCTCCACAGTTTTGGAATAACAGCTTTCGGAATGCATTAGTCACTTAAATCTATCAGTTAAGGCTAAACTCTTTAACACGTGAGCTCTCCTAGCATTCCCTCTGTTAGCTTTTAATTATCTTATTTCTATAGGGTTAGTTGACAAATTAAAACATGAAATACAAAAGCTACACATTTTGGAAGAATAGCAGGCTTCTGCCTAAAAGCTTATCCCCTCTAGACACCCACAGAGGGATAATCCTGCCACCCTCTGCCAGGCCAGCCGGATCCTAGGCTGTGCCTGGAGTTCCTTCCCGTCACCCAGGCATCCTCAAGGAAGAACCCTTAGAGCCAGGCGGGCAGCCTTCTTTTTATTTCCATTGGCTCTGGAGGCATCATTTTCTCAGCCAATCCCGTCCTACACTGCTTCCCACTGCCTCCAAACTCCTCCTAGAGCCCCTCCTACTTCTCCCCAGGGCTCATCACATCTCTCTGTATGAATACTAAACCAGCAAAATTAACATAGATATTAAAAATTGCCATTTGTTTCTTAATAAAATGTCCGGTTGCAACAATGCAATAAGGGAAACCCTGAACTTTAAAGCCTATATGAGCATTGCTAACAAAAATAGAGAAACAGTAGATATATGAATAACATTTACAAATGGAGCTTCAGGTAATTAACGTCCATTGGCAGGCTAACTTGTAGTACATTCATGAGTTTGGAATCTGTGGTAAGGAATGGACATTAATATTTTGTGTATGTTTAAGTCCAAGAAATATAGAATTACATTTATGCATACTTGGCGTTTAAGTTGCCCAATTTTGTAACATTAAAATAATGGCTTTAAAAGAAAAAGGAAGGTTATTAAAAAAAGAGAGAGATGGCTATATAAATATAATCATGATCCTATCTGATTCATATTCTAACTTAAAAGCGACAACGAAACAAAATTGTTCTCAGGCTGGCAGACAGAGGTCGATCAAGTCTTGTCTGGGTTGGTGGTGGAAAGAGGTGCAAAGGTGGGGCGTTAGTGCTCCGTTTCAGGGACACCCTGAAAGGGACGCTCTTCCGGGGAGCGTCCGGCTGTCATCTAAGTTAACCCTCACAGAACTCTTAAAGGTAGTTGTTTGTTTCCATATCACAATGAAAAACAAGGTGTAACTAAATTAAGCACCAGATGTAAGTCCAGAGAGGTTAATTAAGTTTCCCGAATTTACATTCTTAACTAGTAAGGGGAAAAGCCGGACCTGATTTCAGATCTTTCTAAATACAATGCCCATATTATTTCTTCACTACTTAATGCATGAAAACAAACAAAACCCCTTACAGACAATGATGCATTTGACTGGTATTTAAAACTATATTTCCCTGTGTTGAATGGCTTGGACATCAATGGGACAGGGCTTATTACCTGGGCTTTCAACCAGAGAATAACCTTGAAAGGTGGGAAGGCCATCATTTTCCTTCTTGAGAAAGCTGACATTTGGATCTACAACCTGTCCGTTCTGGGAGGAGAGAAAACAAGTAAGAGTCAGATGAGACATAGGATAATAGCATCAAGAGTCTATAATACAGAGTGATGCTATCTGGAAACAATTTATTTTATCAGAAATTGTCATCAGAAGACATTATGTTTGCTGGTCCATTCATTTATTCACAAACTTATTCATTCATCACTCTCTTGGTAACGGAAGAGTCATAGTAATATGTTAGTATATTGCTATTGATTTTGAAGTACCTTTACTTATGAATAATTAAGCCATGAAAGCTAAGCAGAATAACTAATCCAAGTATATATTATGATAACCATTTTTCATGTGAACTTGTAGACTTTGAGAAGTTAAATAATGTCCTTAGTCACATTAGCTATTAAGTGTCCTAAACACAGTTTAATTTGTTGTTTCAAATTGACTGCTTTTTCCATGATTTTGACCTAGTTAATAAGGAAGGTACACAACTGTAAATAATATAAACTGATTCCAACATCCAGAGATAATTAAAATAAAAGATATTTTACGAATACATGTATTTTTAAAATGTTTATTTATTATTCTTAGAGAGAGGGGAAGGAAGAGAGGCAGAGAGGGAGGAGAGAAATCAATGTATGGTTGCCTTTCACCTGCCTCCAGCTACAGACCTGGCTGGAGACCTGGCTTGCAACCTGTTTATGTGCCCTGACTGGGAATCGAACCAGCGACCTTTGTATTAGCAGGCTGGTGCCTTAACCACTGTGATACCCAGCCAGGGCTTAAGAATACATGTATTTCAATGAAGACTATTGCTTAAGTTATTTTTCTGAAGCAGTAAAAATAGGATTATCTTTATACATTTCACTATTAATGTTTTAGCCTTTTGAGGAAATCTTGAGTCTTCATTTCATTTTTTGGGGGGTGGCGGGGCTTATCTATTTGCACAATTTTTGCAATATTTTAAATATATATTTGTTTATGTCATTGTTTCCCATCTTCTGTGGCTTTTATAGTAATTCATATTTTCTTTTACTGCATTTTACTATTTTCCTCATTGCTTTAAGCTTTATTCAATCTTTCTCATGAAATTGGTCTCATTTCTTCCACTATAATTTTGTCTAAATAATGCAATAGTCAATCTTTAAACAGTATTTCATTGAGCCAAGCCTGATATTGGAATCCTAAAGGGTTTGATATGCAGAAAAACATTTTCCACTCCTTAATTTTCTACCATAAGATCAATAAGCATATGAAATGAATCCTGAGTGGCTGGCAATAAAATGCATGAAGATTAGTAACATTGAATAAAAAAATGTTAAAACTTAAATGAAAGAAGGATGGATATAATTTATTTATGAGAGAAAATTCCTAATAACAACCTATTGTGAACATCATAAAAAAGCATAATACATGACATTTTGAAATTTCTACTTTCATTGATTATTACCAATTTCAGCCAAGGAAAGTATGCCTCTAGTCATTTCAAAAGAAGATGTAATTAAAAGCCCATCGTGAACATTATTGAACATAAACAGGAAAACAGAAAATAGCTCTTTCTTGAATAAAGACTGCATAAACATTGTGAAGTTTTTGTTAATTTTTTTATTAGAACATGTTCAATTTAGTCTAAATCTAAATTTAATCAAAGAACATCTTCAACATAAGCTAAATTCAAAGCCCTTTCTGGTTTTTCTTACTTAATGCAATTTTTGTTCTATACTGAAATTTTCTGTGACTTCAAGGAAAGTTTAGATTATGCAGAGAGAAATGAAATTCTTATTTTCTAAAACATCTACATTACTTCAACTGCTTGCCCAACTTTTAATGAAATAAATACTATAAGTGGTTATGCAATTCTTGCATGGGTAGTACAAACTTAAGATAAAAATCATGTTACTAAATTTTCAAAACTTTTATTTCAAAATTTCATTGTTGCTTAGTGTTTTGTTTCAATAAAAATTGTTATGATTTAAAAATTTGGAGGGGACTACATTTTCATAAAGGTTATTTTTATTTCACAGAAAGACTGCAACAGTAGTTAAAGAAAATAAACATACATTTTATCTTTTATTTAATAATACATCATTTCCCCTCTCATTTAATTCTGTCTTAACTGGTTCCTTTCTCTTTCTTTCAACAGGCTGAGTTAAATAACCGCATGGATCCTTTCACTAGCCATAGTACAAAAGTTTCATCAAATGCAGGGGATGAAGTTTTTTCCAAATACATAGGATGGAGAATTGCCAACGCACTTTCCAAACTGTTCTTCCCTTCCACTGATGGCTGTATTCTTCCTTTGAAAAAACCACTGATAAAACGAGATAAAATGAAACATCTGTATAGAAAGCAAGACTCTACAAAGAAGAGAGTTCTACATTTTACTGTAAGGTAAAGCACTACTCAAAATAGTTCTGTTATTCTAACAGGTTGCATTTCAAAGTCATAGAAAGTATATATAATTTTGTGCCACATTAACTTAGTTTCTCTTTTTTAACTCAACTTTTGGCTCCACTGCCTCCTAAGTATTCTATCATGAGCAAGTTACTTCCTTCTCCAAAACTGTTTTTTCATATTTAAAATAGGTATTATTATTTAATATAAATCAATGTTTTAATAAAGTGAAAGTCTCCCTCCCATTACTGACCTTCATTTGCCTAGTTTACCCCCATCTCCCTCCATCATTAATTGTTTGTGAATCATTCCAGGGTCTATAAAACATAAATGTAAGAAATTATAAGTACATTTTAAATTTTCTCTCCATTTTTACATGAAAGCGTACTAAATATATCTGTTGCACTTCTCATTTCATTTCTTAGCGATCTTTCCATGCCAGTACTTAGTTTTCTCATTTTTTCAATCAGCTCTATTTTCCTTGGTAAGGATGCGCTACAATTTATTTAACCAGTTCCCTATTGGTTGACATTTGGTTGTTTTCAATTGTCTACTATTAAAGACTACCACAAAAAGTAACCTTTTGTATACATAAGATTTTAGTTATTTTTAGAGAGGGGGGAGGGAGATAGAGAGGAAGAGAAACATTGATGCGAGAGAAACATCCATCAATTGCCTCTTGCATACATCCCTAACACAGATTATTTTATACATGTGGAATACCTGTAGGATAAATTTGCAGAAGGTTAATTGCTGTGTCAGGGGACATTTGCCTTTGCAATCTGGATAGATATTTCCAAATGGTTTTTTAGAGGAGTTGTACAAATTTAATATATTTTACTATTCGACAATATATGACACTGCCTTGTTTTTCTTTCATCTTTATTTTCAAAAGATGACATTGACAAACATTTTGGGCTTTTGTCATTGGACAGGCACTGTCCTCAGGTCTGTTTGTCATGTGTGGGCTCTTGTCTTCATTTAGAAGAGATTTCACACCACCAGGCAGGGTGATTTTGAGAGGTAGCTCATGAAAGCTGGGATAGTGAAACAAAGGAAGGACTTAGGGTAGAAGAGGTCAACAGGAGAGAGAGCCTAGGCAGGGCTCTGCTTCGGTTCCCCAGAAAGATTATAGGCAAGGAATGAGCCAAGGCAGGGCTGCTTTGAACTCACTGGGAAGTCAGAGAAAAGGGGGATCTTGGAGACAAGATTGGGGGTAAGCCCCTATTGGGCTGCCCACTGCTCACTGC
Organism: Noctilio leporinus; assembly: GCA_004026585.1. Lineage (NCBI taxonomy): Eukaryota > Metazoa > Chordata > Mammalia > Chiroptera > Noctilionidae > Noctilio > Noctilio leporinus. Next base: position 247,922 of record PVIW01001874.1, read on the forward strand.
TCCCCTTGCTGCATCTCATAGGGACCCTTAGAGTTTAGGAGGAAATAAAAAAGTTCATGCCTGAGAGCTTTTTATCTGTTTTCCGTGGGTGAGAATCTTAGGGGAGGGCTTCACCAGCTTTCCAGTTGCATTTTTAGTATCTGGTGCATCAAAATGAGCACATGAGGGCTTTGGGAATATTCTTTGGTCTGCTATACTGTTTTACTTTTAACTTGGTCTGTCTGGCTTTTAGTGGAGTTTTTGTTATTTGTTCCCCTGGCTTCATCTGTCCTTGGATTGGCTGGCACAGATGACATTAATTGGGTCTCTGTTCTCTATGTCCCAGACCAGGGTGATTTAAGCTGTGTATTCTCTGGTTAGGGAGGAGAGGTATTGATATAAACCATTTGCTCTGGAGTGTCCTTGGTGAGGGGAGATAAGGTCTTGCAATTTGCCAGCTGGCTGTAAATTGTTCAAACTGTCTGATCTTGTTTAATTTTTTTTTTTTTTTTGGTCTCAGTTTCCCCATTCCACTTGCCCAGGATTCTTCCAGCTTCTTATTATCCTGTCACATTTTGATATTATGTAAAGTAGCCTAATTTCTAAGAGTAGTTTTCATTTTTATTTTTCTTGAGATGAGTGCTTTGAACACCTTTCATATGTTAAAAGCCTTTTTTTCCTTATATGAGAATAACACCTATTTCTTTTGCCCATTTTTCTGTTGGGGTTTTGCCTTTTCATTCTGCTTTGTAAGAATTGTTTGCCTTTTAACCAATGGGTCCCTTTGTTTATAGTAGGAACTATGAATATTTCTTTTTCCTACCATTTTTTAAATTTACCTTTAAACTTTGTAGTGTTTTAGGGCCATAGTCATTTTTCTATGTGATAAAATTGATCAATTTTTATCATGGTCTGCAGATATTTTTATCTGTTTAATAAGCTTTTCATTTTAAGATTAAATTTTGTCACATTGTCTTCTAGTGCTTTTAAGGATTCCTTCTGAGCATCTTAATCATTGGCCCAATGAAAGGTTTTCCTTTTCTTTCTTTCTTCCTTTCTTTCTTCCTTCCTTCCTTCCTTCCTTCCTTTCTTTCTTTCTTTCTTTCTTTTTCTTTCTTTCTTTCTTTCTTTCTTTCTTTCTTTCTTTCTTTCTTTCTTTCTTTCCTTTGTGTGTGTGTGTGTGTGTGTGTGTGTGTGTGTGTGTAGTGTGAGGTGTTGCTCCACATGGCTACTCAATTTTCCCACAAATATTTATTATCTATCTTCCTTCAACTCTTCTTTTGAAAATTTTAAATGCTATCTTTGTTAAAAACTAAATTTCTAGTTTTTATGTTCTGAAATGATTTCAGTAATTTGAATAATCTAAACTTAGGTAGAATTCCCTTTTTAAAATTTTTTAATTTTATTATATTTGTTGGGGTGATATTAGTTAATAGGGTCATATAGGTTGCAAGTGTAGATTTTATAATACATGATTTGTATGTTATGTTATGTTTACCACTCAAAGTCAAATCATTTTTTTGTCACCATATATTTGACCCCTTTTCCCTTTACTACTCTCCACCTCCTTCCCTCATAGCCACCATACTGTTGTCTCTGTCTATGAATTTCAGTTTTATAGCCCACATATAAGTGAAGTAATATGGCATTTTGCTTTTTCTGACCATGAGAATATTATGCTAAGTAAAATAGAATTCCCTCTTAAATCACCAGTACCTTATGCTTTTTATAAAGGTAGCTCTTTGTCAACTTTTTCAATTTTATGTGGATATTGGCAAGGCTGATATTCAGCCATAGTATACAAGAATAGTTAAATTAACCTATTGTTTCAGGATGTGGCCATAAAATTACCTGGAATATCAATCCTGAATACCTGTCTCTTTAGAACTTTCTCTTTCTTCTTAAGTCAATTTTAGCAAATTACACTTTCATTTGAATATTTTCAATTTCATCCCATTTTTCAGAATTTACTTGGCCATAGTTGAACAAAGTAGTGTCTTAAGATTCATTGCATTCTCTGTTTCTGTTATTATTCTGCTCTTAGCCAATTCTTACTTTGTATACTTGCTTTGTGTCCCTTTTATTCTCTGTCATTCATTTATTTAGTGTTTTATCTATTTTCTATTATTTTTTCAATGAGCCAGATTTTGGATTCTAACTCATGTATTTTTGTTCTAATGTCCACAAATCTGTTACTACTTCTATCGCGTGCTTGACTTTCTTGAAGAAGAATATTTTGTTTTCTCAGCATTTGTTTAAATCATTGTTTGAGTTTCAAAATCATGGGCCTGTTGCTGTCCAAAGACAGACTTTATTGCAGGTGTACTTATTGGTGAAACAAGACTAGTAAGCAGGCTTTTCTTTTGTGCACAATCAGCAAAAAACTAGAGTCATGCTTGAGAAGAATTTTTTCATGGATTTGGGCTGGGGGTATCAAAGGAGTAGGAATGGGAAACATCTATAATAATGTCAACAATAAAAATTTCTAAAGTCAATGAAGAGTATTTATAAATTTGAGATTAAGTATCACACAGCCTGCATTTTAGTAGTCTCAGGTAGAGAACTAAGTATTTCAAAAACATTTTCAGCATATATTATAAATATTTATAAAGTTGTGATATGATCAAGGTGCAATGGAAATGCCAGCTTTAAAATTCATGGGTATTGAGATTTATTTTAGAATCCCCAAATGTCCTTTGTATATTCTTAAGGACCACAGACACGGAAGAAAAAGCAATCTGGGACCACAAAGAAAGGATATTGTATGAGTGTACTTTGGTTTTTCATCATGGTCAAAGAAGAAATAGAAAGAAAGAAACTAAAAAAATAGAAAAGATTGAATATTGACAAAAGGAGATTAAACAAACAGCAAGGGAGAGGGTAAATAGATGGTAAAAAAGGTCAATGGTGAGGAATGGTGCCTGCTGGGCAAAGGAAAGAGAGGGAAAAGGATGCACATTGGAAATGCTTAAAACAGTGGAACAGAAATAAAAGTTGTAAGTAGAAAGAAAGATGAAAGAGACCAAAAATAAAAAAAGGGGGTAGGGGAGAAGATGTCAGTAATGGGAGAGACACACTGAGGATGAAAGTTACAAAAGGAGAGAGATGTAGGGGGTTTTGGAATTGGGGAAGAGAACATGCAAAATCAGAGATAAAACCAAAAGGAGGGGTGGCGTGAAGACCCAGAGAATCCTACAGGCTTTGAAAGATTAGTAAATTAAACTTCTCAGAGCCTACAGTTCATTACGTAAATGACACTCATTTATCACTGATCCATTTTCTCGCTGTTCATTATAAGCCCTAGCAATTACACTTAGATTCCCTGGCTCAAACGAGAAAGCCACAATGGCACAGCAGCTTGGGTCTCTCTCTCCAGCAGAAGCACCGCGGTGTGGCACATCTCCCACGGTGACTTTTGTACTGTTGTAGCGCCTGTGTACAGTGCCCCCTGGAGTTGTGCGTATTTCCAGCTCCGGTGTGGTGCACACTAATCTCTAGGTACAAGCGAGGTGATGAAGTAGGGGCCCATGTTCAAGCCCCGTAGGTAAAGCACAAAGACATAATTTGCAGCCTGCTGCATGCTCAGTTTTTTCCCACCACTTAAAGGTCTTCACGCATTGGGGCATATCACCAATTCCTTATCAAATATTTATAGAAATCTTCATCTTGTGTTTTCACCAAATAACAATGTGAAAGCCAGCAAGAGGGCCAGTATTTAAGGACTCTTAGAGCAACTAGGGCACATTTAAGAGGTAGGAGGACAGAAAATTTAAGATATGTTTCCATATTGCCTTGGAGCACTAAAGCATGCTTATTTCATAGTAAAGACCTGGAAATTTATTAGTACAGAGAAAACGGGAGCTTCCTTTTTCAGGGATAGAGGAGGATTTCTTACTGGTGAAGCACCTGCTGCATCTCATGACCTATAAATTTTTTCAAAAACATTTTTTGTCACTTGAGTTACAGCCTATAAAATTCCTTGAAAGCACAAATTCTGTCCTGTATATGCTTGTAAACACATTTTGTTCTGAATGACTTGCAGAGTTGACGTTTCCTTTATAAAAATTTTTAAAAGAATATTTATTATCTTGTTTCTGTACATTGAATTTTTGGGTTTTCCTCTAAGTTAGTGCACCATGAGGTTGGATGCATGCTCTTTTTGCCCCTCAGCAGTTCTTTAAAAATGAAAAAAATCATTATACTTCTTTACTATATCATAAAATCTGTAGCCAAAAACCCAGGCATATAATACTTCTGCTTCAAAGCATAGTATTTTCCTTTCCTCTCTTTGTCAGTAAAACTATTTTAAATTTAGCCTAAGGCTGAGAATTCAGAACTCTGAAAACCAAATTTTCAACAACTTGTCACATCTCCACTTTTGGGTATATTCTGAGGTTTCTTAAGTGTGTTTTCTAAGCTTAGGCCATGGATCACTAAAAAGTCACAAGCAACTAATTATTTGCACGTATGTAAAGACTAGAATAATATTAATTTAAAACATTTTCTCTTACCACACTTAGTTTGCTCAAATTTTTATGTGGGAAGACTTCGTTCATAAGACCAGCATTTGGAAGAGAGCCCAGGTGAAACTACCACAGCAAGAATGGACTGGGAACATCTATTGTCACTTAAGCAGGAAATTTTATGTGACTGACTTCATAAATAGGGCAGATGAACCCAAGGCTACTATATGTCCTCTACAGCTTCTTTTATAAAACGAGTGAATTCTTAAGTAACAGAACTAGTGTAGCTAACATTTACTGAATGCTGACAGAATGGGGAAAGGTTAACCCACAATGTCCCATGAGAGAGGTTAAAAAACAGGCTTTAGTGGAAAGACTGATAGTTGGCAAAATGAGGCACATGGTCTCCATTTCTCATTACCTCATTGAGAGGTGTGCTGCAGTTGGGGGAAGCAAATGGACGTTTAGTATGTTTGTATTTGGAGGGAAGAGACTCTGCCTGGCTGCTACGATATGTGTGTAATGTCATTTAAGTGTGAAAAAGGACCTTCTTGGGGAAGAAGCCTACCTTTTGGGCCCAGTTATCAAATTATCTGGAGTTGGAGTTCAACTGGATAGGGGATGCTAGAAATGCAGCTGCCCCAAATCTACAACCCTTGGGAACTACTCTTAGAAGGAGGCCACTGGGCTCCTTGGGAGTTTGGCTTTGGGAGAAGTCCACCCAATAGGAGACTCTTAACCCTCCTTCTAGCAGCAAGTTGCCAGGCAATTTAAGATGAGTCTTTGACATCATAGCTGAGCAATTCTGTTTGCCTCCCCACGTGAGTACACTTTCCTAACAAGTCTCTGCTAAGCACCACCCTTAATGTACATATGATTATTTTACCCATTTTATATATTAATAAAGTCTCCATTTTAGAGATGTGCCTATTCAAGGGCTCACAAGCATAAGTAGAGGAGTTTGAACTTCAACAAGTGCATCCTGACTCCTAACATGGCTGTACTGCTTTCTTTCCCTCCTGTGAACTCCATCTGATGCCAGAGCCTTGAGAGGTTGTTTAAAACTTATCTTCAAGTCATAAAAAAGCTTTTTATTTTTATGTTTTCAATTCCTATCTCTTGATTTTCAGAACTTGATTTTGAAGAAGGGACAATTTTTCTTGGTCTGGCATCTCTCTAGCTAATTTTAGGAAAGCTATGTCAAGGAGAAAGCACTTTCAGTGAGTCAGTATTATTTTGGCTAAAGCCAAGGGAGGAAAAGTCATATATATAAAGTATATTTAATATAATATCTATCGTGTAGTATAATATGAATGTTATGTATGTTATTTTGCATTATATTATACACATATACAGGGTAGACAAAATTAGGTGTGAGTACACACAGAATTTATTCATGGTTTATTATTTACTAATTATTATATTATTTTCCATACAACCAACTGTAAACCTACTTTGCCTGACCTTGTGTTATATATAATTATATATCTAAATATATGTACCCACACATGTGTAGAAAGAGTTTCAAAGAATTCTTTGATTTTAAAAAAGTTGATTAGATTATCAACTCAGATCAATCATCTAAAGTGTTGAAACTTTTAAAGACTGGATTGGTATTGCACCAAGTGAAATCCAATTGCCAGTGATGGAGCCATGCTTCATACTTCCATTTCCAATAATGATTCGGTTTACTGCCTTCTTGCCTTAGAGGTAGCTCAATCCCCATCTATTCTACTGTCTTTCCACTGGAGCCTTAGTCTGAACTAAAATTCTAGGTGTTAGCTATGGGATCATACCTTTAGCTGACACATTTAATGCAGTGGCTTTATGCTTTTAAGACAGGTGTCTAACTTCAATATGATCATCAACCCAAGCAGTTCTCCATTCATAGTAACTTGATAGGATCCAGAATCTTAAATATCACATTGGTATTAAAATGAAATGGGTAAGAGATGCAAAAACATGCTATGTTTTAAATATAAATCAATGAAAATGAAAATGACAGATATGTGGAAGACAAAAATTGTGCAACAAAAAACAAGACCAAAAATCCATGTTTTTCTTTTACTGTGTTCTGCATATGCACTTGGCTCTTTCAAAGAAAAAGGCAATGTTCAGCTTGTGATGAAATATATTTGCAGTTGTTGACAAACATGTATTATCTGTTTCACTAAAATGTAAACTTGAATGTGACATTAATCAAATCAATATAGTTTCCTCACTTTCTAGGTCCTCAGAAAATATGAAGTAAATTAATTGAAGGACTTAATCTTCTCCCATTTCTAAGTGTTTCTTTGGTAAAATCAAGGACTTGATAAGACATACAAACTCTTTAAAGACTTTAGTACCTGGAGCAAATGTTGCTCCCCAACTTCCCATGCCTTTCCCAGGAGGTCTCTTGCCATGGCTTTAAATGGCAGGCAGAAAACAGGACTCCTGATAGAGATGCTAAGTTCCTTCAGTAAGTGTTACCTAAACATCTCTGTGTGCAGGCACTGTGCTAGGCAGTGAGACAAATAAGCCATGCTCAAAAGTGTGACTGATGGCTTCTTGTCCAGAACTACCACCTAGCAGCATATTGGTTTTCTACCATAAAGTCATTTGGGAATTTGCACCCAGTTTTCTCTTTTTAATATATTCATTTAGCTAATAATTATTATTGAGCCCCTAATATACAAAGAGGAGGTACTATGCAATAAAATGTCTCAGGTAAACTAATAAATAAAAATAGTTTTATTTCCTTCCCAATGTAATTTAGAATCAAGTATATAGGATAGATTTTAATTAAAACTGCACAAACACATGTAAAACTCACACATATATGTGTGAAGTCTCCATAATTTAAGTGCTATGAAAGAATGACATGGTACATAGATAAAGATGTGTCCTTGGGGAGAGGTACATGGAGTTAGGAAGATATGAAGTTGGAGGAGGTTTAAGTATGCTAAGCAGAAGGCGCAGGATGTGCCGAACTCACATGATGAAAGGAATCGTGGAGCATTTAAATCACAGAGGGACAAGGAAGGGAAGGAGGTCAGTTTTATCTTAGAAGCCACAAGAAGGTGCTGAATGTGTTTTATGTGATAGAGTCAGGACTGGACAGAGAATGGTGTTTGTGTTTGTATGTGTACGTGTTTGAGGTTGTGACATGATCGCAGGTGTGAAGTACAATAGCAAATGACCTTGGGCAAGTCACTTCTCTAAACCCAAATGTCTTTGTCTATAAAATGAGGTAATAGTAGCACATTTCTTGTTGGATGATTATGAGAAATTATTGAGGTAGTTAATTAAAAGTGCTTATTCCAGTACCTAGTACAGAATGAGCACAAAATTATTATTATTATTAATTTATTTTGAGAGAGGGGAAGGGAGGGAGAAAGAGAGGGAGAGGAAACATCAATGTATGGCTGCCTCTCATGTACCCCCAACTAGGGACAATGACAAAACTCAGGCATGTTCCATAACTGGGAATTGAACCAGCAACCCTTTGGTTCACAGGGCTCAATCCACTGAGCCACATCAGCCATGGCCAAAATTATTATTATTATATTAATAAATATGATGGCATAACTATAAATGTAATACAATAACTATATGGGCATATTAATAAGTATAATAACTATATTATTAGTAGTATATCATAATCATTTTTGCTACTGTCATTGGCTTTTTTATGTAGGCATAGTACATAGGATAATATATGGACATATTAACGAGTACAATAACTATATTATTATTATGAGTATATCATAATCATTTTTACTACTGTCTTTGGCTTTGTTATGTAGGCAAAGTACATAGGATGCGATTGTAATGTATCAAGACTGGTGGCAATAGAAATGGAAAGCAGGCAGATGAGTTGGGATAATACTTGGAAGAAAAAGCAACAGGATTTGGTAATGATTAGCTATGAGTGACAGGAGGTGAAGAGAGAATAATTCCCTTTCCAGGTTGAGCAGCTCCATTCACTAAGACATGGAATGTAGGGGGCTAGCCAGGTGTGGTTGGGTGTAGGGAAAGGGTGTGGGTTTGGTTTTAGACATGTTGAATTTGAAGGTGTTTTTGAGTTCTTTAAGTGGAGATTTCAGGTAGGCAGAGGGTTTCACAATTCCGTTATCAAGGAAGAAGTCTGGGCGGAGTCACTGAATGAAGGTGGTAACTAAAATCTGGGCATAAGCAGCAGAGTGATGTAAGAGGTGGGCCTCAGGCAGGATTTTAAGGAAAACCACCATTCAATGCCAGGAGAAAGGAGAATGATAGCAAAATAAACAAGCCAAACCTTAGGTAGAGCTGAAAAGGTAGGAGAAAATCCAGGAAGATTTATAACAACTTGAAAAAAAAGTATGAAAGATTGTGATAACTACAAAATATAATAATGTGTTTAACAATTTTTAGGTATGTGGAGATGTTGATTCATCTCAGGATAAGGCAAACTTCTCTAAATAATCTATCCAGGTAGTGATAGAATCTTTTTCTTTTAGTGTCTCTGATCAGTACTTTGTGCTCATTGCACAAAAAATGTAAATGCAACTGACAAAAAATTACAAAGTATTGTTTACATATAAAGCATAACTTCAAAGAACTTTCAGTATCTGCCTAATAATGGGAGAAAAGAGTGCCAAACCAGCACAAAGCTTTCCAAGTTCATGGACAAGGTCCAGTGGTCACGAAGGGCAGTAATATGGTATACTATATATATGTTTATGTACATACAACAGAAATGAAATTTCATCCTTTAATGAAACATTTGCATGTATCAAAATGCCAAGTAATTACGAGGGTAGGTTGTAACTTAGAAGAAAACTTGATGGTCTTTCTGATTATTCCAGAGGCTTACAGGTCTTTTAAAAATGTTACTAGTCTTTCCAGTTTTTAAAAAGATTTGTTAATGATATATTGATATTGTTAGCAATGGCACAGTTTTCTCTTCTATCAGTTTATCCAAGAAATAAGGCACAGAGATATGCACTGAAGGGATTCATTTCTGCCCATAACACTTTAAGGCTTCTTATTTCATTCACATCCTGCATTTTTACTTAAAAAAGTAAAACTCAGCCCAAACAACTGAGCCAGACTATGTGAAAATGTTCATGCCAATGACTACTCTGAAATTGGAGATCTCAGAGTGGGTTTCAAACAGGTCTCAGGAGTTTTGCAATGAGGAGCCAGGTGAGCATGGTGGAGGGTGCCAATGGGAGAATGAGAAATGGTACCAGGAATGTATGAAAATCGTGTGACTGTGGCCCTGGCTGATAGCACAGTGTATATGGCACTGGCCTACAAACCCAAAGGTTGCTGGTTTGATTCCCAGCCAGGGCACATAATTAGGTTGCAAGCCAGCACTCCAGCCAGGTCTGTAGCTGGGGGTAGGTGAAAGGCAACCATTCATTGAGGTCTCTTTCCCTCTCTCTCTCTCTCTCTCTCTAAGAATAATAAGTAAAAATCAAA